>CM069161.1:14406697-14858785 GCA_035221665.1 Okamejei kenojei
CCCCCCCGTCTCCATCCCCATCCCCATCCCCGATCCCCATCCCCCTGCCCTCCACACATCCCCCCATCCCCATCCCCCATCCCATCCCCATCCCCATCCCCTTCCCCACTCCCATCCACATCCCTCCCATACCCCTTCGTCCCCATCCTCCACCCAGTCTCCATCCCCATCCACTGACCCTATTCCCCATCCCCATCCCCATCCCCCAATACCCATCCCAATCCCCATCCCCACCCCGATACCCAAAGACCAATCCCCCATCCCCACCCTCCCAGCTCCCCCATCCCCATCCCGCATCCCCACCTCTCCATCCTTCCACATCCCCTTCCCCATTCCCCATCACCCCAAGGACCCATACCCATCCCCATCCCCATCCCCATCCCCCCCTCCCCATCCCCATCCCCATCCCCATCGCCATCCGCCATCCCCATACAACCCTCCCCCATCCCCATCCCCATCCCCCCCCGTCCCCTAGCCCCATCCCATCCCATCCCCTTCCCCATCCCCATCCCCCCCGTCCCCCACCCATCCCCATCCCCATACCCCATCCCATACCCCCCCCGTCCCCCATCCCCAATCACCATCCCCATCCCCATACCCCCCCGCCCCATCCCCATCCCCATCCCCATCCCCCCGTCTCCATCCCCATCCCCATCCACCCCCATCATCCCCGTCCCCATCCCCATCCCCATCCCCATCCCCATCATCCTTCATCCCCGTCCCCATCCCCAACCCCATCCCCATCCCCATCCCCCCCTTCTCCATCCCCATCCACATCCCCATCATCCCGTCCCCATCCCCATCATCCCCCGTCCCCATCCCCATCCCCAATCCCCATCCCATACCCATCCCATCCCCATCCCCATCCCCAACCCCATCCCCATCAACCCCGTCCCCATCCCCATCATCCCCATCCCCATCCCCCTCCCCATCCCCATCCCCATCCCCATCCCCATCCCCATCCCCACCCCATCCCCATCATCCCGTCCCCATCCCCATCCTTGACCCCGTCCCCCATCTCCCCATCCCCCATCCCCATCCCCCTCCCCATACCCCATCCCCATACCCCATCCCCCAATCCCCATCCCCCCTCCCCATCCCCATCCCCCGTCCCCTTCCCCATCCCATCCCATACCCCTCCCCAACCCCATCCCCATCCCCACCCACCCCCCTTCATCTCACCATCCCCATCCCCATCCCATCCCCAACCCCGTACCCCCTCCCATCCCCCATCCCCCTCCACCCCCATATCTCCCCCCCGACCTCCAACCCCCCCAAATCCCCCCCCCCCAATAAAAATTTTTTCCCCGACTCCACACCCCCCTATCCCCCTCCCCCTCCCCACCCCCTCCCCATCCCCTGCCCCAATCCCCCCGTCACCAACCCCCTCCCCTCCCCCTCCCCCACCCCTACCCCCCATCCCATCCCACCCCCACCCCCTTCCCCATCCCCCCCGACACCAACCCCACCCATCCCCCCTCCCCCACCCCCTACCTACCCCCCCCACCCCACCCCCCATACCCCCCACCCCAACACCCCCTCCCCCTACCCCCACGCCCCCCAGACCCCCACCCCCACCCCCACCCCCACCCCCACCCCCACCCCCAGCCCCCACCCCCACCCCCACCCCAGACCCCCCCTACCCCTTCCCCCACTCCCACCCACCCCCTCCCGACACCCACCCCACCCCCTCCCCCCACCCCCACCCCACCCCCACCCCCACCCCAACCCCTCACCACCCCGACCCCACCCCCAACCTCCATCCCCCTCCCCACCCCCACCCCCTAGCCCCCCCCACCCCCGTCCCCTCACATCCCCACCCCCCCGTCCATCCATCCCCCACTCCCCCACCCCCAGCCCCCGCCCCCTCCCTCCCCCACCATCTCCAGCCAACCCCCCCACCCCCCACCCCCACCCCCGACAACCCCGACCCCAACCCCATCCCCAACCCCCACCCCCTCCCCAACCCCAACCCCCTCCCCATCCTCCCGACCCCATCCCCAACCCCCTCCCCAACCCCATACCCCCACCCCATCCCCAACCCATCCCCATTCATCCCCGACCCCATCCCCTCCCCATCCCCATCCCCATCCCCATCCCCCCACCCCCTCGCCCAACCCCATCCCCATCAACCCCGTCTCCATCCCCAACCCCATCCCCATCCCCTCCCCCATCCCCCTCCCATCCCCGTCCCCATCCCCCATCCCCATCCCAACCCCATCCCCCATTCCCCATCCCCCATTCCCCCCTTCCCCCTTCCCCGCCCCCCCCCATCCCCATCCCATCCCCATCCCCATCCCCAACCCATCTCCAAGCCCCCATCCCCACCCCATCCCCATCTCCATCCCCATCCCCTTCTCCATCCCCATCCCACATCCCCATCCGCAATCCCATCCCCATCCCCATCCCCACCCCCTCCCCCAACCCCCATCATCCCCGTCCCCATTCCCCAACCCCATCCCCCAACCCCATACCCAACCCATCGCCCAACACCATCCTCCATCCCCATCCCCCTCCCCATCCCCATCCCCATACCCCATCCCCCTCCCCTCATCCCCTTCCCCATCCCATCCCCATCCCATCCCCATCCCCACCCCATCCCCAACTCCTCCCCATCCCCATCCCCCATCCCCATCACCCCATCAATCCCCATCACCCCTCCTCCTCGACCCCATCCCCATCCCCATCCCCACTCCATCTCCCCCTCCCCATCCCCATCCCCTCCACCCCCTCCCCATCCCCCTCCCCAACCCCATCCCCATCCCCAACTCCCCAACCCCCATCCCATCCCCCGTCCCCATCCCCATCCCCAACCCCATCCCCATCCCCATCCCCCCCGACTCCCCTCCATCCCCATCCCCATCCCCTCATCCCCATCCCAATCCCCATCACCCATCCCAATCAACCCGACCCCATCCCCATCCCCCCCCGCTCCATCCCCCTACCCCCTCCCCATCACCCCCTCCCCAACCCCCCTACCCCATCCCCATCACCCCTCCCCATCCCCCCCGTCCTATCCCCAACCCATCAACCCCCACCCCCTACCCCCCCCCGTCACCATCCCCATCCCCATCCCCATCCCCATACCCCATCCCATCCCATCCCCCTCCCCCACCCCCCCCAACCCTAACCCCCTCCCCATCCCCCCCCGTCCTCCCTCCCCCTCCCCCACCCTTCCCCACACCCCCAACACCCAAACCCCGTACCCCCCCCCTTCCCCACCCCGTTCCCCCATCCCCAACCACATCCCATCCCCATCCCACCCCCGTCCTCCACCCCAACCCCAATCCCCGCCCCGTCCCCGTCCACCATCCCCATCCCAACCCGTACCCCATACCCCCATCCCCCCCCCCGTCCCCATCCCCAACCTCATACCCCTCCGCCCTCCCCAACCCCCATCCCCATCCTCATCCCCCATCCATCCCCATCCCCCCCGTCCCCCAACCCATCCACATCCCCCCTCCCATCCCCCTCCCCCCCGACCCCATCCCATCCCCATACCCTTTACCCCATCCCCTCCCCATCACCCGTCCCTATTCCCCACCCCCATCCCCCTCACCCCTACCCCCACCCCGATCCCCCTCCCCCCAATCCCCCACCCCGTCCCCATCCCCATCCCCGTCCCACATCCCCATCCCCCTACTCCCCCGTCACCCTATCCCCCACCCCATCCCCGTCCCCATCCCGCCAACCACATGCCCATTCCCATCCCCCACCTCCCCCCGACCCCCTCCCATCCTCATGCTCCCCTTACCCCCCAACCCCCTCTCCCCCCCGAACCCCGTTTTCCACGTCCCCGTACCCCAACCCATCCACAACCCCTTCCCATCCCCCACCCCCCCCACCCCAACACCCATCCTCATCCCGAATCCCCTCCCAACCCCCCCGACCCCCGTCCCCGAACCCATAGCCCCCCCGTCCCCATCCCCATCCCCCCCCCCCCCACCCCCTTCCCTGTCCCCCTCCCCCTCCCCCCCCTTCCCCAACCCCATACCCCCCGACCCCACCCACATCCCCCACCCCCCCTCCCCATCCCATCCCCATCCCCACCCGTCCCTGTCCCCATCCCCATCCCCCCTCCCCCGTACCCCATCCCCACACCCCCGTCCCCGTCCCCGTCCCCCGTCCCATCCCATCCCCCCCAGTCCCTAGAACATCCCATCCCCATCCCAATACCCATCCCCCCCCGTGCGTCAGTGTGCATGCATGTCTGTTCTCATACCTGCCCAGTTCACGACTTCAACAGGCAGGCCCCGAGATATTTGCAGCTGGTTGACTGTTGCCGAGTGACATTAATGTCTAGACACACGTCACACGTCATGATTGATGGCCACTATAAATAGGCTGTGCTGAGTTAAGGGAACCCAATCTCAGCTGCTCACCCACAGGCCAAGGGCCTTAAAGGGACAGGCCTTTCCAGCTTGGTTCACTCCGACTGAAGCTGCACATGGGGGGGGGGGTGGGGGGGGGGGTCGTGAACTATTGACCTGTGCAACAGCTGCTGCCTGGCCAGAGGTGACCAGAGCACCAGATCCCTGTACTGGCCACTGGGCATTGCTGCCACTCAGACAGCTAAAGGCTCAAAGAAGGCCATTCAGCCCATCGGTTGAGGAAGACCTATACCAACCTGCCTCACGGCCCCAGCCCAGCAGTTCTCTGCTCGTCCACCCCACACTGGACCGCCGCTGTGTAAGCACAAGGGGACTTTATAGCTCCGTACCACAGCTCATTCCCGCAACTTCCGCAACTTCCCCTCATCCCCCCTCCAATCCCGTTATCCAATGAACTTTGTTGGATTGTGCTAACCACCTCATGTCCCACTGACGATCGGGCCAGGCGTCTTCACCATCACCCCCATTCACCAACAACCCCCTTCCTCTCATCTTCGACACCGCCCACAATAGTGACTCCCATCCGCTTTCCAGCTATCTCTGTTCTTCTCCAGGCAGGGATGAATTCTGATCCATTCCAAAGACGCACAAATTGGGCTCGGAGTACGCAGCGGGCCAGCAGTATCTGTGGAGAGAAGGAATGGGGTGACGTTTTGTGTTAGACCCTTCTATCAGACTGAAAAAAAAGAAGAATCTGAAGAAGTTCCTCCGACCATGAAACGGGACACCCACTTCCTTCTCTCACAGATGCTGCCTGTCCTGCATGAGTTACTCCAGCATTTAGCGTCTATCTTCGGTATAAACCAGCATCTGCAGTTCCTTCCTACACCCGGGTGCCCAGCCGTGGGTGAATGGGAGATGCCGTGGGCAGGGGCCACTGATACACATCTGCTCTCTGAACCACACCTGTCCGTGCGGGGTGTGTGACTGAGACGCATGTCGGCAGCAGCCGCTGGCATTGTTGGTGGTGGCACTGCACCTGTTCCAGGTACACCAGCCCGTCTCCAGCCACTGCGCTGCTCTGCATCACTGCCTTGCTTGGACCATAGTTTCCCGTTAACAATGTCACCATTACTGGCACCCACAGTGCAGGTGAACCAAGGGCGAACCAATGCCCGGGCATTGACGCAACCTGCATCGTGCCGTCACTCTCTGCACCTCAGCAGCCGATTGTGGCCCGCACCCTCTCCTGGCACACTGCCGGCACCAGCAAACCAGTTTGGCAAGAGTGTGGCTATTCATCTCAACATAGAGCAGTACAGGGCAGGAACAGGCCCTTCAGCCCACATTGTGCTATCATGATGCCCCACAATGTCCATGCCCCACATGATGCCAACTTAAACTAATCTCCTCTGCCTCAGATCTCCCTCCATTCCCTGCACATCCATGTTCCTATTTGTCAGAAGATAGACACAACATGCTGGAGTAACTCAGCGGGATAGGCAGCATCTCTGGAGAAAAGGAATGGGTGACGTTTCGGGTCGAGACCCACTTCAGACTAACTATTTTTTCAGTCTCTTATTTACAACTATTGTATCTTCCTCCACCACCACCACCCCTGGCAGCATGTGCCAGACCCCCCCCCCCCTCACATCTCCTTTAAACATTACCCCCTCACTTTAAAGCGATACCCTCTAGTCTTTTCCACCTTAGTCTCCACGCTCTGGCTGTCTACCGTATCTATGCCCTTCATCCCTGTACATCCTTCGACCATGTCTTCTTCCCTGACGTTGCAGAGAAAACAATCCAACGTTGTCCAGCCTCCCAGAGCGAGCAGAGTCAAGAGTGTTTTATTGTCATATGTCCAGAAAAATATACAAACAAAGAACTGCAGATGCTGGATTATACCAAAGATATACACAAAGTGCTGGAGTAACTCAGCGGGTCAGGCAGCATCTCTGGAGAGAAAGGATGGGTTTATATATATATATTCCATAGACGCACGCATAGACGCACACACACATGCGCATAAACACACACACGCACACGCACACGCACACGCACACACACACACATACACATGCATACACACACGCACGCACACGCACGCGCACACACACACACACACACACACACGCATACACACACACACACACACACACACACACACACACGCACACACACGCACACACACACACACATGCATACACACACGCACACACACATACACACATGCATACACACACACACACACACACACACATGCGCACACACACACGCATACACAAACACACAGACATACACCTGCGATCGCGCATACACACACGCATTCACACGCTCACACACACATTCGCACGCATGCGTGCACACATACATACGCACACATATACACAGACGCATACACACATGCATGCACACACACACGCATACACACGCATGCACACACACACACATGCACACATAAACGCTCGCATGCACGCACGCACACACACGCATACACACACGCACGCGCACACTCACAAACACACACACACACACACACACACACGCGCACATACACACATATAATTCCCTCTAGTCCAGGCAGGACCCTGGTGCCCTGTGTACAGTCAATGCTGAAAGGATGGCTGCCAATGCAGGGCCTTGCCCTCACTCTGAGCTGACCTTGCCCTGTGCCAACACACCAGGTGCCGGCTCCATAACAGTATCATTACCAACCTTACTAAAGAAATATGGATATAGTTATGCCATCTCACAGCCCCCGGGCCAACAGGCCATGCCAGCTGTCACAGACTTTCCCCTGTGTTTTTTAGGTCATTACGGTCTTCAGTGAAGAGGGGATGCGGAGGTCGCTGGGGGTCAGAGCTGCGGTGACTGCCCGGGACGTGTGCTGGCAGCTGGTGGAGAGGCATCGCTGTGTGGACAGGGACACGTGGGCACTGGTGGAGTGCCACCCCGACTCAGCACTGGGTAACCCGTCTAACCCATTACCCTCCCCTCCACTCCCCTACCCCATCCCCACCCCCTCTTACCAGGCCGTCAGGGTGCGGCAGCGGTAGAGTTGCTGCCTTACAGCGAATGCAGCGCCAGAGACCCAGGGTTCGATCCCGACCACGGGTGCTGTCTGTATGGAGTTTGTACGTTCTCCCCGTGACCGCGTGGGTTTTTTCAGAGATCTTCGGTTTCTCCCACACTCCAAAGACGTACAGGTTTGTAGGTTCATTGGCTTGGTATAAATGTAAAAATTGTCACTCGTGGGTGTAGGATAGTGTTAGTGTACGGGGATCGCTGGTCGGCGCGGGCCAAAGGGCCTGTTTCCACGCTGTATCGCTAAATCTAAAAACTCTCCACCCCCACCCCTCCCACCCCTCCAAACCCCCTCTCCACCCCCTCCCCACCCCTCCCCTCCCCTCTCCCCTCCCCTCCCCCTCACCAACCCCTCCCCATCAAATCTCAAGAGAGAGCGTGACGTACTGACAAATAGGACCGGTGTGTCCAGAGTAGGGTTGAAGATCCGTACTGGACTACATAAGGAATGTGAAGAATGCATAATCAGTGTGGTGATATATATATATAGTAAAGACATAATAATCTACACCCTCTAACTGGCGTCTCTGTGTGTCTGCCCCAGAAAGGTGTTTGGAGGACCACGAGATGCCGGTGGAGGTCCAGTCTACGTGGCCCGTCAACAGCAGAAACAAGTTTGTCTTCAGGAAGCACTACGCCAAGTATGAGTTCTTCAGGAACCCCCAGGTAAGGTTCACTCTTTCACCCGTCTGTCTACGAGACACCAGGGACAAGCAGATCACGCCGTTGAATAGCAAACCCATGGCAATAATTCCCGACATTCAAATATAGCCGTGTCCAAATGAGCTATTTGAATTTGGATTGTCTGGAATTGGAGCTACAAATGCAGACATTGGCCTGTTGAGATCTTTTGTTAGCTTCCAACTGAAGAAAGGTTGTCAGTACAGACCCCTGACTGGATGCCCCAGAGGGGAGGTTAAGGGACGCGCCTGACCCTGCTCAAAGATGTCTCCACCTCACTCAGGAGTGTAGAAGTTGGGAGGTCATGTTGCAGTTATGTAAGACGTTGATGCGGTCACATTTAGAGGATTGAGTTCAGTTTTGGTCACCATGTTATAGGAAAGATGCTGTCAAGCTGGAAAGGTGCAGAGAAGATTTGCGAGGATGTTGCCAGGACTCGAGGGTAGATGTTGAGCAGGCTGGGACTCTATTCCTAGCAATCTTACAACATTTTGAGATTTTAAAAATCAAGTCTGCAATGGCAGATAAAGCATAAAAAGAAGGTACACAAAAAGCTGGAGAAACTCAGCGGGTGCAGCAGCATCTAAGGAGCGAAGGAGATAGGCGACGTTTCGGGTCGAGACCCTTCTTCCTGAATTCACAATATAAGCATAAAAAGAAGTTTAATTTGACACCTAATTCACTTTCATATCTTCAGTATTAAAGAAGTTATGTCCACTTTCATACTCAGAAATTAACATCTTGTTCCCTATTGCTTTTCCATTGACTTAACACAAAAGCTGTGATCGAGGACAGTCAAAAAGCCTTTCTTAAACATTTTCAGTTATTATAGATTGAAGCATTCTGAAACAAATATGAAACAACCTTACTTGGATGACCTGAAATTAAAGCATATAATTAGTTAGTTACCTAATTGTAGCTAATTACAAAATTCAATTACTAGATATAAACATCTACCCAAATCTTAAGAAAAGGTGAACATTTTTAAATAGCCTAAGTGTCCAAATAACGTTCACACAATAATTCACAATATAACATGATTTTTAAATCTCATTGTCATGAATGTATAGGCAAAATGGAAGGAATTTAGTGTTTAATTCCCGTAAATTAATGGCCATTTTAATCATCTTGCGAGTGGGATTTTGTGGAAAGCGATTGATTGGAACGTTGCAGTTGCGGTGAATTGCAGTGGCAGAACTGCAGCGCCGCTGAGGGTAAGTATTGTAACGTACCTACTATTCCTTGGAGCGCAGGAGGATGAGGGGCGATCTTAGAGGTTGCAAAATCATGAGAGGGATAGATCAGGTAAACACAGAGAGTCTCTTGCCCAGAGTAGGGGAATCGATGACCAGAGGACATGAGTTTAAGGTGAGGGGGGAGGATTTCACAGGAACCCGAGGGGTAACTTGGGTGGTGGGTGTATGGAACGAGCTGCCAGAGGAGGTAGTTGAGGCTGGTACTATCACTATGTTTAAGAAACATTGAGACAGATACATGGATAGGATAGGTTTGGAGGGATATGGACCAAGTGCGGGCAGGTGGGACTGGTTTGATGGGACATGTTGGTCAGTGTGGGCAAGTTGAAGGGTTTGTTTCCACACTGTATCACTGCATGTATACTAACACTCATGGGTTCACTGTTCTGGAGATGATTGGGTAGGAGTTAGGATTCCACTTGACTGAAGGTGTCTCAGCCGAGACAACATCAGGGTTTCACCGGCTGCTCCACTCAGATCTCAACCCCAGAGAGCAGTGGAGATGGATACCACTGGGTCAGGGGGAGGAGGGGTGTGTCTCAAAGACTGACAGGGATCAGCACTCAGTCAGCAGTAGAGAGACTGGAGAGGATGTACATGATGGTCTAATGATTTAATAATCACACAGATGGTGGTGGGTAGGTGGGTGGAATACATTGCCAGGGGAGGTGCTAGAGGCAGACACCATTGTGGTGTTTAAGAGGCATTTAGATAGGCAGACGGAGTTGCAGGGAATGGAGCGAGATGGGTTATGTACAGGCAGGGATTAGTTTAACCTGGCATTATATTCAACAGACATTGTGGGCTGAAGGGCCTGTTCTGTGCTGTCCTATGTTCTATGTTTTACAGTCTGATTTCTCCTCCACAGACATTCTTCCCGATGCACATGCTAGCAGGAAGTCTGGAAGCTGATGCAGGAATTCCACAAGCTCAGCTAACACAGGTAAGACCGGCACACACACGCACACACATGCACGCACGCACACGCACACAGACACACACACGCACACACATGCACGCACACGCACGCACACAGACGCACACATGCACGCACACACATACGCATGCGCACACGCACACACACATGCACACACGTACACATACCCACACGCGCACACACACATGCACATGCACAAACACACACACATGCCCACACACAAACACATACGCACACACGCACACAGGCACGCACACACGCACACATGCACACACCGCACACAAACAGACACACACGCGCACAAAGGCATGCACACATACCCACACACGTACTCATGCATCCACATATGCACACACATGAGCGCACACACACGCAAAAACATGCATAGCGTCACACAGCACGAAAACATTGTGTGCCCAAGGGCCAACTTGCCCACACTGACCAACCGGTCACATCTACACTAGTCCCACCTGCTTGCTGTTGGTCCATATCCCTCTAAACCCGTCCTATCCATGTATCTGTTTAAATGTTTCTTAAGCATAGCAACAGTAGCTGTTAAACGTTGCGATAGTATTCCTGATTTCATTTGTAAAGGTCTGAGGACTTTTCACTGTTTTCAAAACATCTTAAAATAACTTTTTCTCCCTTCAAGAATTTCCTGAATGCCAGCAGCTGTCCGGAGATACAGGGGTTTCTCCACCTGAAGGAGAAAGGAAAGAAAGCTTGGAGACGGTTGTATTTCTTCCTGAGGAGATCGGGGTTCTACTACTCTACCAAAGGCACGTCTAAGGTGAGTGATTTCCCAGTACAGGTACACTGACCAGCCTGTCTACAGGTACACTGACCAGCCTGTCCATACAGGTACACTGACCAACCTGTCTACAGGTACACTGACCAGCCTGTCTACAGGTACAACTACAGGTACACTGACCAACTGGTGTCTACAGGTACACTGACCAACCTGCGTGTCTACAGGTACACTGACCGGCCTGTCTACAGGTACACTGACCAACTGTCTACAGGTACACTGACCAACGTGTCTACAGGTACAGGACGGACCATCCTGTCTACCTGTCACTACAGGTACACTGACCAACCTGTCTACATGTACACTGACCAGTCCTACAGGTCCATAGAAGTACAATGACCAACATGTCAACAGGTACACTGACCATGACCCCTGTATACAGGTACCACTGACCAGCCGTTGTACACTGACCAGTCTACAGGTACACTACACTGACCAGCCTGTCTACAGGTACACTGACCAGCCTACAGTGACCAACCTGTCTACAGGTACACTGGACCTACCTGTCATACAGGTACACTGACCAACCTGTGCATACAAGGTACACTGACCAACCTGTTCACTCTACAGGTACACTGACACTGTCTACAGGTACACTGACCAAGCCTGTACAGTACACTGACCAACGAGGTACACTGACCAGCCTGTCTACAGGTACACTGACCAGCCTGTCTACAGGTACACTGACCAGCCTGTCTACAGGTACACTGACCAGCCTGTCTACAGGTACACTGACCAGCCTGTCTACAGGTACACTGACCAGCCTGTCTACAGGTACACTGACCAGCCTGTCTACAGGTACACTGACCAACCTGACATCCCAGTACAGGAAGTTAGATGCAAAATGCTGGAGTAACTCAGTGGAACAGGCAGAATCTCCAGATAAGAATGAATGGTTCGGGCTGAGACTCAGGGGAGAGGGAGACAGAGATAGGGAAGGGTAAGATGTAATAACGAGACACCAAAAGAGATGCAGGTGAACAAGGATGTAGAAGAGATCATTGCCAGCTGGGCGAAGGTGACAATGAAATGTGGTGAGTTGGGCTCCATCTGATGGAGATTATGTATAGAAACATAGGTGCAGGAGGAGGCCATTCGGCCCTTCGAGCCTGCACCGCCATTCAATATGATCATGGCTGATCATCCAACTCAGTATCCTGTACCTGCCTTCTCTCCATACTCCCTGATCCCTTTAGCCACAAGAGCCACATCCAACTCCCTCTTGAATATAGCCAATGAACTGGCCTCAACTACCTTCTGTGGCAGAGAATTCCAGAGACTCACCACTCTCTGTGTACAGAATGTTTTCCTCATCTCGGTCCTAAAGGAATTCCCCCTTATCCTTAGACTGTGACCCCTTGTTCTGGACTCCTCCAACATCGGGAACAATCTTCCTGCATCTAGCCTGTCCAACCCCTTAAGAATTTTGTAAGTTTCCATAAGATCCCCCCTCAATCTTCTAAATTCCAGTGAGTACAAGTCTATCCAGTCTTTCTTCATATGAAAGTCCCGACATAGAAACATAGAAACATAGAAATTAGGTGCAGGAGTAGGCCATTCAGCCCTTCGAGCCTGCACCGCCATTCAATATGATCATGGCTGATCATCCAACTCAGTATCCCGTACCTGCCTTCTCTCCATACCCTCTGATCCCCTTAGCCACAAGGGCCACATCCAACTCACTCTTAAATATAGCCAGGAATCAGTCTGGTGAACCTTCTCTGAACCCCCTCTATGGCAAGAATGTCTTTCCTCAGATTTGGAGACCAAAACTGTACGCAATACTCCAGATGTGGTCTCACCAAAACCCTGTACAACTGCAGTAGAACGTCCCTTCTCCTATACTCAAATATTTTCGCTATGAATGCTAACACACCATTTGCTTTCTTCACTGCGTGCTGCACCTGCATGCCTACTTTCAATGACTGGTGTACCATGACACCCAGGTCTCGTTGCATCTCCCCTTTTCCTAATCTGCCACCATTCAGATAATAATCTACCCTCATGTTTTTGCCACCAAAGTGGATAACCTCACATTTATCCACATTATACTGCATCTGCCATGCATCTGCCATGCATCTGCCCATTAACTCAGCCGATCCAAATCACCCTGCAGCCTCCTAGCATCCTCCTCACACCTAACTATATCCCCCAGCTTGGTGTCATCTGCAAATTTGGAGATGTTGCATTCAATTCCCTCGTCCAAATCATTAATGTATATTGTAAATAGCTGGGGTCCCAGCACTGAGCCTTGCGGTACCCCACTACTCAGTGCCCGCCATTCTGAGAAGGAGCCGTTTACTCCTACACTTTGCTTCCTGTCTGCCAGCCAGTTCTCTATCCACATGATTATTGAACCACCAATACCGTGTGCTTTAAGTTCATATAATAATCTCTTATGTGGGACCTTGTCGAAAGCCTTCTGGAAGTCCAGATAGAACACATCCACTGGTTCTCCCTTATCCACTCTGCTAGTTACATCCTCGAAAAATTCTATAAGATTCGTCAGACATGATTTACCTTTCATAAATCCATGCTGACTTTGTCTAATGATTTCACCAGTTTCCAAACACGTTGCTATCCCATCTTTAATAACTGACTCCAGCAGTTTCCCCACTACCGATGTTAGACTAACATAGAAACATAGAAACATAGAAATTAGGTGCAGGAGCAGGCCATTCGGCCCTTTGAGCCTGCACCGCCATTCAATATGATCATGGCTGATCATCCAACTCAGTATTCTGTACCTGCCTTCTCTCTATACCCCCTGATCCCTTCAGCCACAAGGGCCACATCCAACTCCCTCTTAAATATGGCCAACGAACTGGCCTCAACTCCCTTCTGTGGCAGAAAATTCCACAGATTCACCACTCTCTGTGTGAAAAATGATTTTCTCATCTCGGTCCTAAAAGACTTCCCCCTTATCCTTAAACTGTGACCCCCTTGTCCTGGACTTCCCCAACATCGGGAACAATCTTCCTGCATCTAGCCTGTCCAACCCCTTAAGAATTTTGTAAGTCTCTATGAGATCACCCCTCAATCTTCTAAATTCCAGCAAGTACAAGCCAAGTCTATCCAGTCTTTCTTCATATGGAAGTCGTGCCATCCCAGGAATCAGTCTGGTGAACCTTCTCTGTACTCCCTCTATGGCAAGAATGTCTTTCTCAGATTAGGAGACCAAAACTGTACGCAGTACTCCAGGTGTGGCCTCTCCAAGACCCTGTACAACTGCAGTAGAACCTCCCTGCTCTTGTACTCAAATCCTTTTGCTATGAATGCTAACATACCATTCGCTTTCTTCACAGCCTGCTGCACCTGCATGCCTACTTTCAATGACTGGTGTACCATGACACCCAGGTCTCGCTGCATCTCCCCTTTTCCTAATCGGTCACCATTCAAATAATAGTCTACCTTCCTGTTTTGCCACCAAAGTGGATAACCTCACATTTATTCCACATTATACTGCATCTGCCATGCATTTGGCCACTCACCCAGTCTATCCAAGTCATCCTGCAGCCTCCTAGCATCCTCCTCACAGCTAACACTGCCCCCCAGCTTCGTGTCATCTGCAAACATCGAGATGTTGCATTTAATTCCCTCGTCCAAATCATTAATGTATATTGTAAATAGCTGGGGTCCCAGCACTGAGCCTTGTGGCACCCCACTAGTCACTGTCTGCCATCCTGAAAAGGACCCGTTCACTCCTACTCTTTGCTTCCTGTCTGCCAGCCAGTTCTCTATCCACATCAATACTGAACCACCAATACCGTGTGCTTTAAGTTTGTATACCAATCTCTTGTGTGGGACCTTGTCGAAAGCCTTCTGATAGTCCAGATATAACACATCCACTGGTTCTCCCTTATCCACCCTACTAGTTACATCCTCGAAAAATTCTATAAGATTCGTCAGACATGATTTACCTTCCATAAATCCATGCTGACTTTGTCCAATGATTTCACCACTTTCCAAACGCGCTGCTATCCCATCTTTAATAACTGACTCTAGCAGTTTCCCCACTACCGATGTTAGACTAACTGGTCTGTAATTGTCTGCATCACATCACATTAAGTGGAGTGACCTCGTGCGATGCTGCTGAACCTTACAGTGAGGTGAATCATCACAATGTGTAACTGTAACGTTTCTCAGATGCTGTCCCTCCCACGCCATTCCCTTTCATGTGTGAACATTCGCCATCGGGAGAAGGTGTGTACGTTGTCAGCCAGGCATCTGTGTTTGGAGTGTGTGTGTACACAAGCGGTTAGAAAGAATGGAAGGTCATTCAGCCCGTCTGGATCATGCTACAATGTATTCCACACACTCCTCCCCAAAGACAGGTCTCGACCCAAAAGTCCCGCTGAGTTACTCCAGCTTTTGTGTCCTTTGGTGCTCAGCTATTTATTCACAAGCTTGTAACCTCCATTTGTCTCCATCTGCTGGCCTGAGCAGGTACTACCTCACATTAGTTCCATTTACTTCCTGCTCCACTCTTGCTCTTAATTCCACACCTGGAGTATTGTGTGCAATTTTGGTCTCCTAATTTGAGGAAGGACATTATTGCTATTGAGGGAGTGCAGTACAGGTTCATCAGGTTAATTCCCGGGGTGGGAGATTGCAGCCTTCACGTGGTCCGCCCTGTTTCGACGAATGCAATCTTCCTGGCGTGCACAAACAAGTAAGATCAAATGGAACAAGTTGTCCTGCAACTTTAGGCTGTGCACGCCACACACAAGAAGAAGAAGAAGGTTAATTCCCGGGATGGAAGAATGGGTCGACTGGGCTTGTATTCACTGGCATTTAGAAGGATGAGAGGGGATCTTATAGAAACATATAACAATTCTTAAAGGATTGGAGAGGCTAGATGCAGGAACATTGTTTCTGATGTTGGGGGAGTCCAGAACCAGGGGTCACAGTTTAAGAATAAGGGGTAGGCCATTTCGGACTGAGACGAGGAAAAACCTCTTCTCTAAGTGAAGAGTTGTGATTCTGTGGAATTCTCTGGCACAGAAGGCAGTGGAGGCCAATTCACTGGATGTTTTCAAGAGAGAGTTAGATTTAGCTCTTCGGGCTGACGGAATCAAGGGATATGGGGAAAAAGCAGGAACGGGGTACTTATTTTAGATGATCAGCCATGAGCATGAATGGCAGTGCTGGCTCGAAGGGCCGAAAGGCCTCCTCCTGCATCTATTTTTCTATGTTTCTTCAAAGTACTCTATAATGTTGGTCAATAAAGACCTAAACGTTTGAAAAGGAGACGCAAGAGAATGCAGATGCTGGAATCTGGAACAAAAGCCAAAATGCTGGAGGAACCAATATTAGGAAAGGTTTGGGGGGGGGGGGGGGGGGGGGGGTGAGCCAAAGACAGGCAATGACAGTGGGCCAAAGACTAGCTCAGTTCTAAAACTTGGTTGGCATGGCCAAGTTAGACCGAAGGGCCTGTTTGTTTGCTGTATGGCTTTGTGTGGAGGCGGAGGATGGCTGATGGTTTAGATTGATCAAGACTGAGACAGGATCTCAACCTGAAACTTCAACCATCTCACTGCCTCCACAGATGCTGCCTGACCCACTCAGTTTTGCTTGGTTTAGCTTTCTTTATTAGTGTGACGTGTGGTGAGGTACAGTGAAAAGATTTTGTTGCATGCTATCTAATCAAAAACAAATCTATTCATGATTACAATCAAGCCACCCACAGAGTACAGATATAGATTAAAGCGTATAACATGTCGTGCAAGATAAACTCCGATAAAGTCCGATTAAACATAGTTCAAATGTCTCCAATGAGGTAAATGGGACGTCAGCACTGCTGTCTAGTAGTTGATAGGATGGTTCAGTTGCCTGATAACAGCTGTGCAGAAACTGTCCCTGAATCTGGAGGTGTGCGTTTTCACACTTCTGTACCTCTTGCCTGATGGGAGAGGGGAGAAGAGGGAGTGACCGGGGTGTCTGGCCCTAGATGATGCTGCTGGCCTTGTCGAGGCAGCGCGAGGTGTAGATGGAGTCAATGGAAGGGAGACAAATTAACTTATAAACCTGCACGTCTTTGGGATGAGGGAAGAAACTGGAGCACGCTGAGGAAACCCATGTGGCCACGGAGAGAACGTGCAAACTCCACATGGACAGCTGTCCCCACACAGCCCATTCCCAGTAATTCCGCCCCTCCATCCTCCCCCCCCCCCCCCCCCACTCCCCCTCCCCACCCCCCCCCCCCCCCCTCGACCGTGAGCTGACACACGCAGGGGACAATCCCCGCACCTCACCCCCGGTTTGTGACCTGCTTGTTGTCACCAGGAGCCAAGGCACCTGCAGTACTTTGCTGATGTGAATGAAAGCAACATCTACACCGTGACCAGCAGAAAGATGCACAACTCACCCACTGACCACGGCTTCTGTGTCAAGGTAGATGGTCATGCTATACATGTGTTCACAGTCGCATGTTTGTGTGTACGTGACTGTAGCATGCTTTCACACGTGCGTGGACAATGTGTGTGTGCACGTGTGTGTGCACGTGTGTGTGTGCACATGTGTGTGAGTGTGCATATGTGTCTGTCTGTCTCTGCCTGTGTGTTTGTGTCTGTCTGTCTCTGTGCGCCTGCGTGTGTGTATCTGTTTCTGTATCTGTGTGTGTGAGTGTACATGTGTGTGAGAGTATGTATGTATGTGTGCGTGCGCACGCATGTGTATGTGTATGCGTGAGTGTGTAAGTGTATGCATGAGTGTGTGTGCATGAGTGTGTGTATGTGTGGTACGCGATTCGTGTGCATGTGTGCATGCGTGTGTGTATTTGTGCATGAGTGTGTGGGTGCATGAGTGTGTGTATGTGGGCGTGCGTGAGTGTCTGCGTGAGTGTGTGCTTGCGTGATTGTGTGTGTGCATGTTTGCGTGAGTGTGTATATGTGCGTGAGTGTGGGTGCATGAGTGTGTGTATGTGAGCGTGTGCGTGCATGTGTGAGAGTGTATGTGTGCGCGCGTATGTGTATGTGTGCGTGAGTGTGCGTATGTGTGCGTGCGTGAGCGTGTGTTTGTGAGTGTGTATGTGTGCATGCGTGTGTGTATGTGTGCATGCGTGTGTGTATGTGTGCTTGAGTGTGTGTGTATGTGTGCATGCGTGTGTGTATGTGTGCGTGAGTGTGCGTATGTGTGCGTGAGTGTGCGTATGTGTGCGTGCGTGAGCATGTGTTTGTGAGTGTGTATGTGTGCATGCGTGTGTGTATGTGTGTATGCGTGTGTGTATGCGTGTGTGTATGTGTGCTTGAGTGTGTGTGCATGCGTGAGCGTGTGTTTGTGAGTGTGTATGTGTGCATGCGTGTGTGTATGTGTGTATGCGTGTGTGTATGTGTGCTTGAGTGTGTGTGCGCGTGCACGTGCATGTGTGTGAGTGTGTGTGCGCGTGCGCGTGCCTGTGTGTGAGTGTGTGTCCACACCTGTGTGTGTCAGTGACAGGCTGTGGCCACAGGGTGGCAGAGTTTGCTGGCAGTGCCCGTGGATCTGTGCTGTACAACAGACGTCTGTCTGAAGTCCCAGTGCGGTGACGTTTGTGCCAGCCGGGGAGACAGGCACTGGGACGGCTGCACTGGCAGGTGTGTCTGTGTGGGGTTCCACTGGCTGGTGTGTATCCAATGACTGTATCCCCACTGATGTCTCTCTCAGCGCCCCTTCTCCCAGCGACCCCTCTCCCCTCCTGCCCGTGCCCCTGGTGGCAGCCGCCTGTGACATTTTACATTTTGATCATTTGACTGTTCCTCGCCTCCACAGGGAGTGGCAGTGACGGACAAGGGGCTGCTGTGCTGTGAGGATGAGCAGAGCCACAAGTGCTGGATGACAGCGTTCCGGCTGCTCAAGGTGGGTGTCCCAGGGCAGAGTAAACGGGGCATTAGGGGAGGGCACCAGTAAATGGTCTCAGCGTAATTCTCTCTCTGTTGCACAGCTGGGCCCACAACTCTGCCTCAACTACCAGTTATCACAGCAGGAAAATGCACAGAAATCATGGATCGAACCTGCTGTGGTGAGTCAGCCCGCTACCCCATAGACCCAACGGCACGGCAACGGCCCCTGACCCCGGCAACGGCCCCTGACCCCGGCAACGGCCCCTGACCCCGGCAACGGCCCCTGACCCCGGCAACGGCCCCTGACCCCGGCAACGGCCCCTGACCCCGGCAACGGCCCCTGACCCCGGCAACGGCCCCTGACCCCGGCAACGGCCCCTGACCCCGGCAACGGCCCCTGACCCCGGCCCGGCAACGGACCCTGACCCCGGAAACCCTGACCCCGGACGCCCCTGACCCCGGCAACGGCCCCTGACCCCGGCAACGGCCCCTGACCCCGGCAACGGCCCCTGACCCCGGCAACGGCCCCTGTGATGGGGATGCTGGGGCATGGTGGTGACCCTGGGCGTGGAGACCGAACCCACTGACCATCTCCCGTTCTCTGTGGCAGGGTCGCGGGCCGGAGACATGCCTGGTGCCCATGGATTTCTCGGGGTGTACGGGACGGGTGATCGAGAACCCCAGCGAGGCCTCGTTGGTGGCGGAGGAGGAGGGGCTGGCCTGGCGGGTACGCAACGCGCTGGAGACACTAACATCCCTCTGGCCTGAACATCCCTCTGGCAGCTCCACCCACTCTGCCACCCTCACCCCACATTACTCCCGTACCATCTGGAACTTTCCATTCCATCTGCCTGCACCTCCCCCTCAGTGAGAACATTGAGAACATCCCAGCCCCCCCCCCCCCGTCCTTCTCAATCCACATTTGCCAATCGCTCTACCACAGTCCCCTGCGTACCAACATGCCTGTTGCTCAATACTTCACTCCGCCAGCATCTCTAACCTGCACACGCCCACCATAACCCGCATCCTCCACATCTCCTCCTCCACGTGGAGACTTGCCTGCAGCCCTCTGCCAGCAGCATCCAGTGCTTTATGATCAGCATTCAATGACAAGTGCAGGAAGGAACTGCAGATGCTGGTTTACACTGAAGACACAAAGTGCTGGAGTAACTCAGGCAACTCAATGACAGGAGTCTGGTTCCACAACTTCACTCCAGGTATTGCAACCCCACCCACAGGTTGTCTGGGGGTGACCTCATTGTCACAATGGCCATCTAGCTGGGGCAGAGCACTGCTTCATAAACTTCCTTGCCTTTGACTACTAATCCTCCATAAATAAAGTCAAGGACACTTGGTTTTATTTATAGCCTCAGCCAGCTGGCCTGCCACCTACACACATGCACTCCTGGCCTCACAGCCCTTGCAGCCCCTTTGCAATATTGTTGCATAACCCCCACATAACCATCTGTAGTTAATAAATCTTTCTCAAGTCATGACACCGGGTGAGATCAAACACAATTGCCAGGCTGATCGTCACTCATCTCCACAGGGCTTCATGCCCCGTCACTCAGCAAGTCTTTGTTACCACTCACTGACTGTCTTTTGGTTTCAGCAGAAGAAGGGAGTTCAACGCCACAGCCTGCCCAGCCTGTGCCAGGACTCTGGGCTCAGCACAGGTGGGTCCATGCCCGCACGCCACACCAGGGGCACAGTCACTGCCAGTGGGCAGAGCAGCACCTTCCCGGCACAAACGCGGAGTTATTCAGACAGCCGCTGCCCCACACCTTCAGTTCCAACCTCACGAGCTGTCTGTGTGGAGTTTGCAGGTTCCCTCTGTGACCGGGTGGGATTTTCCCAGGTGCTCCGGTTCCCTGCCTTGCCACAAAGCTATCGGGCTGAGTGAGTTGTACAATCTGGAGCAAAAGGGATTTGTGTAGGACTCTGGCATGGAGTCAGTGGGCAGAATGGCCTGTGTCCTTGTGGAATCAACTCATGATCTTGAGGTCCATATGGAAAGCTCGTGGATAAAGCGGAGATAAACTCACCACCTCCCATCTGTCAGCAGCTCCTTAGTAGCAGTTCCCTCATTATTAACTCTAGCAAAGTCCTCAGTAACTGCATCAGATATCAGCAGCTTCCTCACTGCAAGACCCTCTCCCCCCTCCCCCCCCTCCCCCCAACCCCCCACCAACCCCATTGGGCCAGTCCGCTCAACTGCTGCTGCCTCTCCAAGGAAAGAATTTCATTAACTTGTTATTTTCAGCAAAATAAAATCGATGGGGCTTTTCTGATAACTTGCAAGACCAGGATTGCATTGCGGAAAAGTAGGAACTTGGTTTCCCAGGCTTGTTCATACTCGAACTGCAGGGAAACAGGCCCTTCAGCCCAACTCATCCGCGTTGACCAAGCTGTCCCATCTCAGCTGGCCCCAGTTGCTCGTGTTTGGCCCGTATCCCTCTGAACCTTTCCATCGAGTACCTTCTGAATGTTATCACTGTACTTGTCTCCATCACTTCTTAGAGACGTAGAGTGATACAGAATGGAAACAGGCCCTTCGGCCCAACTTGCCCACGCCGGCCAACAATGTCCCAGCTACACTAGTTCCACCTGCTCGCACTTGGTCCATATCCCTCCAAACCTGTCCTATCCATGTACCTGTCTAACTGTTTCTTAAACGTTGGGATAGTCCCAGCCTCAACTACCCCCTCTGGCAGCTTGTTCCATACACCCACCACCCTCTGTGTGAAAAGGTTACCCCTCAGATTCATATTAAATCTTTCCCCCTTCACCTTAAACGTATGTCCTCTGGTCCTCGATTCCCCTCTCTGGGAAAGAGTGTCTACCCGATCCATTCCTTTCATGGTTTTGCACACCTCGATAAGATCACCCCTCATTCTCCTGCGCTCCAGGGAATAGATTCCCAGCCTACTCAACCTCTCCTTATAGCTCACAATTGTGGCAACATCCTCGTAAATCTTCTCTGTAGATTTCCAGCTTGACAACATCTTTCCCCCAGCACGGTGCCCAGATCTGAAACACAAAACTCCAAATGCAGTCTCACCAACGTCTTATACAACTGCAACATGACCTCACAACTTCTAGTTCGTTACATGTCAGGATCACCCAGAGTAATCAAGTTCAAGGAGCAAGAGGCCACTCAGCCCTTCCAAGCCTGTACTATACGGTTGCTCTGAATCTTAACTCCACTCACTGACTTGTCTTCTGACCCCTCAGCTCTGTGGACAATGAGCGTTTAGAATAACCAATGTAAAGTAAACTCGGCTGTGATTCTGGGCGATGTGATGTAGGAGGGGTGAGGTGGCAACAGGCGTGAGGGGGTGGGTCGCTGGT
The DNA here is from genome assembly GCA_035221665.1 of Okamejei kenojei. NCBI lineage: Eukaryota > Metazoa > Chordata > Chondrichthyes > Rajiformes > Rajidae > Okamejei > Okamejei kenojei. Next base: position 14,428,969 of record CM069161.1, read on the forward strand.
GCGAGGATGGAAGGGGAGCTGGGCCCCAATAACGCTTGGGTTTGTTGTGGTTCCAGCGATACACAAGAGCCAACCTTGGTTTCACGGACGTATCTCGAGGGAAGAGGCACACAGACTCATTGTCCAACACGGCCACATTGATGGGTGAGGGCACAGCTCCGAGCGCCCGGCTGTAGGGGGGCTGGTCATAGACCTGTAGACACGAGGTTCGCCAACGCCAGGTAACGTCAGGACAGAGGCACCATGAAAACCCAAGCCGCCAGGAGGCCAGTAACATCCACCTGCCCCCCACTGCCTCTTCAATCCCTCTCACCACTTAAACACTGTCTATGCTCAACGCAACCCAACAGAATGCTGCCCAATCCCGCTCACTTCCTCCAGCTTTGCTCCAGATTACAGCATCTGCAGACTCTTGTCACCAGTATTATCTACTAGTTACCATAACTAGCCCCTTCTCAGGGATGACCAGCCTGGTTACATGCCGGGCCAGTGTAACCGCTCGCCTTGATTCCACTGCCACAAACTGCTGAGATTCATAGGTTCCTCCAGCATGGAAACAGACCCTTCGGCCCAACTTGCCCGTGCCAGCCAAGATGCCCCATCTACACTATCCTACCTGCCTGTGTTTGGCCCATATCCATCCTATTCATGTACCTGGCCAAATGTTTTTTCAAATGTTAATACAATACCTGCAGTGTTGTTGCAGTACCTGCTGTACTGTGTCTAGTATGTTTTTTTGCTAATACCTCTACCACCTCTTCCGGCAGCTCGCCAATATACCCACCACCCTCAGTGTGACAAGCCTGCCCATGGATGCTCTGTAATTCTTTCCCCTCTCCTCTAGTTTTAGATTACACTATCCCTGTAACTATTTACCCAATCGCTACACCTCATCATTTACAAACGCCATTAGGCCTCACCCTCCTTGTAACTAAGCCATTACAGCTACTGTCCTGGTGAATTACCTCTGCCCTCTTCCTTCTGTGAGCAAACCCAGTTGTGACCAACGCCAGATCCAGAAGGTTCGTGTCCATGTACTACATTGGGTTCATATTGCAGTGCGTGGGAAGGCAAGACATTATTGCATTGGAGATGGTCCAGAGGAGGTTCACAAGAATGATCCCGGGGTGATTGGGTTAATGTGTGATGAGCGTTTGACGGCACTAGGCCTGTACCCACTGGAGTTCGGGAGAATGGGGGGGGGGGGCTCATTGAAACTTAGTGAATAGTGAAAGGCCAGGATAGAGTGGACATGGAGAGGATGTTTCCATTCGTGGGAGAGTCCAGGACCAGAGGTCACAGCCTCAGAATAAATGGACGTGCCTTTAGAAAGGAGATGAGGAGGAATTTATTTTGTCAGAGGATGGTGAATCTGTGGAATTCATTGCCACAGACGGCTGTGGAGGCCATCAATGAGTAGTTTTAAGATGGAGATTGACAGATTCATATTTAGTAAGGGCAAAGATTATGGGGAGAAGGCAGGAGATAGGGGTCGAGAGGATAGCTAGATCAGCAGACTTGATGAGCCAAATGATCTACGACATATGAACTTATTGCACACCCATACTTGTCTCTGAGCAGATGGTAAGGCATCTTCCTGTAGTGAGTCTGGGGAAGATGCACCCCAGTCCCACAGTTGAGTCGTGGCTCCAGGATTTAGACTTGTGATATATTTGCAAGTCAGGATAGTTTCTGAGCTGGAGGGGGTTGATGTGATGGCGGGGGCAGTGGGTTTGGGGTGGCCTTGGTGAGGAGATGTGACGGAAAGGTATTTGTTGTGTTTCTGCCCCCAGGGTGTTCCTGATGAGGGAGAGCCAGCGGACCCCCAAGAGCTTCGTACTGTCGCTGAGTCACCATCACAAGACCAAGCACTTCCTGGTCGCTCCGGTGAGACCATCCACTTGTTCACACCAAGGCTGGTCCCCAGTGTGGGTCAGTGTGAGGGTCAGTGTGAGGGACCCCTCCCCCCCCAGTGCGGATCTGTTTGGTTAGTGTGTGGGTCAGTGTGTGTGGGACCTGTCCCCCAGTGAGGGTCAGTGTGGGTGTGTAGCGGTCAGTGTGTTTTTGGGGGGGGATGTTGTGGTCAGTGTGGGGTTGGGGGGGTCAGTGGTCAGTGTGGGGTTGGGGGGGTCAGTGGTCAGTGTGTTTTTGGGGGGATGTTGTGGTCAGTGTGGGTCTGAGCCCAGTGTGTTTTCTCTCCCCCGGTCAGTGCGAGGAGGACGGACAGATGTTCTTCACGATGGACACGGGCCAGACCAGGTTCAACGACCTGATTCAGCTGGTGGACTTTTACCAGATCAACAGGGGCGCGCTGCCCTGCAGCCTGAAGCACTACTGTACCCGCGTGGCCCTGTAGTGAGGGTGGCTCACACTCACACTCACACACACTCTCACACACTCACACACACTTACACTCACATACACATACGCAGTCACACATGCACTCACACTTACACACACGCGCGCACACACACACTCACATACACACTCACACTTACACTCACACACACTCTCTCTTACACTCACACGCACACTTACACTCACACTCAGTCACTCACACTCATGCTCACACACACACACTCACACTTACACACACACGCGCACACACATACACTCAGTCACACACAGACACACACTTACACACACACTTGCACTCACACGCACACGCACACGTACACACACTGCCCTCGCCCCCAGCCAGCCACCAACTCTGGGCCTCGCCCCGACCCACGGGGCCACGCTCTCGCCCCTCGCCGCACTCTGCACCGCGGTGAATCATTCTCTCGTCCGCGTTGTCCTGTGATATTTTTTGCAGAGATTCACTATTTCCAGGCTGTGTGAGTGAGGCTGGGAGAGGTGGACACCGCATGATGTAACACTGGTGTATCACAGGCGTATATCGCAGGTGTATATCACAGGTGTATATCGCAGGTGTATATCACAGGTGTATATCACAGGTGTATATATATTCGCAGGTGTATATCGCAGGTGTATATCGCAGGTGTATATCGCAGGTGTATATCGCAGGTGTATATCGCAGGTGTATATCGCAGGTGTATATCGCAGGTGTATATCGCAGGTGTATATCGCAGGTGTATATCGCAGGTGTATATCGCAGGTGTATATCGCAGGTGTATATCACAGGTGTATATCACAGGTGTATATCGCAGGTGTATATCGCAGGTGTATATCACCTACGCAGAACCCGCTGCGAGGAGAGGGGCGCGACGGGACCCCGTGTTTAGTCAACGTGCGTTCAGTCACCGCCAGCTTCCTGGCTTCCCAAACAGAGCAAGCCTGGCCCTGAACCCCCACAGATGGACACAGAGTGTTGGAGTAACTCAGCGGGACAGGCAGCATCTCTGGAGAGAAGCAATGGGTAATGTTCCGGGTCGAGACCCTCCAGAAATCCCTCACTTTGTGCGGGATAAACCCCTGCCCAGGAGCGCACTGTGGCGGAGGGAGGGGAGGGGAGGGGGAGCGAGTGGCCGGGGAGTGAGTGGCTGAGGGAGGAGCGGGGAGAGGGTGGGGATAGTGAGGGACAACGGGCGGAGTGAGAGAGAGAGAGAGAGAGAGAGAGAGAGAGAGCGCTGTTAAACAGAGTTTATCGTGTAATATAGATCGAAATGTGTTCTCTGATGCAGAGAATCTCAACTGACCCCAGTTCGCAGAATCGTAAAACTCCCAAATATACTGTCTTTATTTTTATAAATACGCAGAGCGTGAATCTTCAAACATAAAGTGGTTTTAGTTTCTGCACAAACATTGTTTGTTGCTCTGAGCTGTACATGAGTCGGGCAGGCGCTGGGTTGGGAGCGGACGTTGGGAGCCCCAGCGCCGGCAGTCATCCCCCCCCCCCCCCTAACCCCACTCCATCCCCCCCACTCCTCTCTCCCCCCCACTCCTCCCCCCTCCTCTCCCCCCCACTCCTCTCCCCCCCCTCACTCCTCCCCCCATTCCTCTGCCCCCCCACTTCTCCCGCACTCTCCCCCCCCCCCCCCCCACTTCTCCCCCCTCACTCCTCCCCCCCAATCCTCTCCCCCCCGCACTCCTCCCCCCACTCCTGTCCCCTCCACTCCTCTCTCCCCCCCCCCACTCTCTCTCCCCCCCACGCCCCGTGTGTTCACGTTCTACCCACTGCCTCCGTGGATGCCGCGAGTTCACACTGAGCACAGGAGTGATATGTGATAGAAGTCTCTCCATTACGGCTGTGTGTGTGTGTGTGTGTGTGTTTGTGTGGGGGGGGGGATCGGGGCACGAGGGGGGGATAAGGGCACGAGGGAGGGGGCGACGACGTTAATCCAGCTCTCCATCCATGCGATTGTCAAATTCATAAGTGATAGCAGGATTAGGCCATTCGGCCCATCAAGTCTACTCCGCCATTCAATCGTGGCTCTATCTCTCCCTCCTAACCCCATTCTCCTGCCTTCTCCCCATAAACCCTGACACCTGCAGTTATAAATACACAATGACTTGGCCTCCATGGCCGTCTGCAGCAATGGATTCCACAGATTCACCACCCTCTGACTAAAGAAATTCCTCGTTTTAAAGGTGCATCCTTTTATTTGGAGGCTGTGCACTCTTGTTCAGGACTCACCAACTAGTGGAAACATCCTCTCCACGTGCACTCTCGAGCAATAGTCAAACAGTGTGGAAACAGGCCCTTTGGCCCACCTTGGCCTTACTAACCAAGGTGCCACATCTACACTAGTCCTACCTACCCGCTTGGCCCATATCTTTCTAAACCTTTCCTGTCCATGTACTTGTCCAAATGTCTTTTAAATGATGTTGTAGTACCTGCCTCAACTACCTCCTCCGGCAGCCCGTTCAAGTTCAAGTCCACGAGCAGCATAAAGATTCAGTGATATTTGAGTTACCACACAGTCATACAAATAAAGCGAACACAATACGCAATAGAATTTAACAAACATCCGCCCAGTGGAATCAGCATTCTTCACTGTGATGAAAGGCAATGAAGTTCAGGCATCTTCCTCCTTCGTTCACCCGTGGTCGGGGCCATGAACCCTCAGCAGTCATCGCTACAGATGGCCAGGCCCTGCCATCGGTAAGATCGCAACTCCGGCGCAGGTCGGATCAGAACACACTCGGAGTTCCCGAATCGGCCGCTTCCTTACCAGAGACCGTGGCTTCACGATGTTAAAGTCCACAGGCCCCGCGGTCGCAGCTCCAACACTGGTCATCCTCGGCAAAGGCTCCACGATGGAAGTCCGCGCCTCGCCTGCTGCTTGAAGCTCCGGGCTAGAGGGCACGAGGGGGCGAAGATCCGACACGGAAAAAAGTCGCATCTCCGTCGAGGTAAGTGACTGGAAACTGTCCCCCCCCCCCCCCCCAACCCCACCCCACATCGAACACACCAAGAAACATTAAAAATACATTTGGACGCACTCAAAATAACAAAAAAGTCTATAAAAACACACGAGCTGCTGGCGAGGCTGCCCCTCGCGGCGCCACCCGGTGGTTCTATACACCCACCATCCTCTGTGTGGTCAGTGGGGGGGGGCAGAGTGGTGTCTCTGGGGGACATTCAAGGGTCAACGGGGGTCCATCGAGGTGATGGGGGGGTCAGTGCAACAAGGGATGCAGGGATAGATAGTGAGGTGGGGGGTGAGGGGTAGTGAGATGGGGGGGTGAGTGAGGTGGGGAGGTGCGTGAGGTGGGAGGGGTGGTGGTGGGGGGTGAGTGAGGGGGGGAGTGAGTGTGGGGGGGGGGTGAGTGAGGTGGGGGGGTGAGTGAGCGGGGGGGAGGGGGGAGTGAGGTGGGGGGGTGAGTGAGGTGGGGGGGGTGAGGGGTGTGAGTGAGGTGGGGGGGGTGATGTGAGGGGTAGTGAGGTGGGGGGGTGAGTGAGGGGGAGGTGGGAGGGGTGAGTGAAGTGGGTGGGGGGTGAGTGAGGTGGGGAGTGAGTGAGGGGGGGTGAGTGAGGTGGGGGGGTGAGTGAAGTGGGGGGTGGTGAGTGGGGGGGTGAGTGGGGGGGTGAGTGAGGTGGGGTGGGTGAGGGATAGTGAGGTGGGGGGGTGAGTGAGGGGGAGGTGAGAGGGATGAGTGAGGTGGGGGAGGGGTGAGTGAGGTAGGGGACCGAGGGTTCAAGGAGCCATTAGATGAGGGGTGGAAGGGAGAATGAGGTGAGAGATGGGGGGTCTCTGAGGGTCACCATTCACCTCGGTTGTCTGGTTTTTCACTCTAAATGTTGGGTGTGTGGTGAAGATGGGACGCAGCATCACCCATGTAAACGGGGTGTCATTAAATGATTCAGCACCCCTCCCAGACTCTTCATCTCACCCTTGTCTCTCTCAAATCTGCAAGTAAATGACATGGTGTCAGTAGTTTCAGTCAGCATCGTGCAGTAACTGAGCACCGGTCATACTGCTAACCAGGCAGTTATCACTCACCACCACAAACGCAACTTAATCATCATCACTTGAAGTAAATAAACCACTCAATGTCCAACCCAACAAAACAAAGGCAGCTTTCTACTTGTTTAAGAAAGAACTGCAGATGCTGGAAAAATCGAAGGTAGACAAAAATGCTGGAGAAACTCAACGGGTGAGGCAGCATCTATGGAGCGAAGAAAGACCCGAAATGTCATCTATTCCTTCGCTCCATAGATGTTGCCTCACCCGCTGAGTTTCTCCAGCATTTTTGTCTACCTTTCGATTTTCCAGCATCTGCAGTTCCTTCTTGAACCCTTCACAAGTTTATCAGGCTGGTTAAACAAGTTTGTTTATCCAGTCTACTTCAGGTCAATAGTGCTTTTCATTATCACATATTAATTGTTACCATAGTGAGATTATTTTCTTTACATATAGTGTAGTAGAGTATCACCATGCCCTCAATCCCCGATTAGCATGTGTATACCAAGAGTCCACTGAGGCGTATGCAAGAGGTGCCATGTTTTGGCACCATGTTCAAAGTCCACGTTCCAGTTGCAGTGAGCGGTGTCTGTACCGGGCAAGTCCCAGGCTGTTAAGGGGCCTCCAGCCATGTACGCCAGGTCCCTATCCCCTCCCCCGTCCCTATCCCCTCCCCCGTCAGGGTTTATGGGGAGAAGGCAGGAGAATAGGGTTAGGACAGATGGGCCACATTTGATGGGCCAACTGGCCTAATTCTACTCCTATTCCTTCGGAACATTCCCAGCTGGAATTGACCAAGGTGACGGGTGACTCGCACCAGGTTGGCCTCATCACACAGCGCTGAGGGTTTGGGGTTACAGGCCGATTGGAAAATCAGGAATATTCCTCTGATAAACATCCAGCTCACTGGCACATTCCTAAAGTCCTAAACACTAAACCAGCGACAGAGCAACTCTGCAAAATGGAAACCAAGTGCCAATGCTCTTGGAGAGAATCACGACAGCACTCGCTTCCCTGAAACATACCCTGTCCAGTTGCCAAGTATTGTCATACAGCATGGAGACAGGCCCTTCAGCCCAACTCGCCCATGTCAACCGACATGCCCTATCTACACTAGTCCTACCCCTCCCCCCCACCTGCACTTTATCCATATCCCTCTAAACCTTTCCTATCCATCTCATCCTAACCCTAATGCAAGTCACGCCAGTCCTGACCAGCACTGACCCCCTCTCCCTCTCTTCTTCCCTCTCTCTCGATGGATTGGTTGGGTCAGTTAATAAAAGCTATCTATATAAGCTATCTTTCCCCCCTCCCTCTCTCTGGTCCCTCACCCCACACCATCACCAATTTACTAACTGTCCCCCCTCCCCCCCTTCCCCGCTGACAGCCCCCACCTCAAGCCCTCATAGAAACACACAAAATAAGTGCAGGAGGAGGCCATTCGGCTCTTCAAGCCAGCACCGCCATTCATTGTGATCATGGCTGATCGTCCCCAATCAATAACCCGTGCCTGCCTTCTCCCCATATCCCTTGATTCCACTAGCTCCTAGAGCTCTATCTAACTCTCTCTTAAATCCATCCAGTGATTTGGCCTCAACTGCCCTCTGTGGCAGGGAATTCCACAAATTCACAGTTCCCTGGGTGAAAAAGTTTTTTCTCACCTCAGTCTTAAATGGCCTCCCCTTTATTCTAAGACTGTGGCCCCTGGTTCTGGACTCGCCCAACATTGGGAACATTTTTCATGCATCTAGCTTGTCCAGTCCTTTTATAATTTTATATGTCCCCCTCATCCTTCTAAATTCCAGTGAATACAAGCCTAGTCTTTTCAATCTTTCCTCATATGACAGTCCCGCCATCCCAGGGATCAATCTCGTGAACCTACGCTGCACTGCCTCAATCACAAGGATGTCCTTCCTCAAATTAGGAGACCAAAACTGTACACAATACTGATGTGGTCTTACCTGAGCACAACGCAACTGCAGGAGAACCTCGTTACTCCTATACAGAAATCCTCTTGTTATGAAGGCCAACATTTCATTAGCTTTCTTCACTGCCTGCTGTGCTGTAAGCCAATTTTCAGTGACTGGTGTACAAGGACACCCAGGTCTCGGTGTACCTCCCCTTTACCTAACCTAACCCCATTGAGTTAATAATCTGCCCCTTTGTTTTTGCCACCAAAGTGGATAATCTCACATTTATCCATATTATACTGCATCTGCCACGCATCTGCCCACTCACTCAGCCTGTCCAGGTCACCCTGCAACCTCCTAACATCCTCTTCACAGTTCACACTGCCACCCAGCTTTGTGTCATCCGCAGACTTGCTAGTGTTGCTCCTAATTCCCTCTTCCAAATCATTAATATATATGGTAAACAGTTGCGGCCCCAACACTGAGCCTTGCGGCACTCCACTCGCCACTGCCTGCCATTCTGAAAAGGACCCGTTCACTCCTACTCTTTGCTTCCTGTCTGTTAACCAATTTTCTATCCACGTCAACACCCTACCCCCAATACCGTGTGCTCTAATTTTAGTCACCAGTCTCCTGTACGAGACCTTATCAAAGGCTTTCTGAAAGTCTAGATACACTACATCCACTGGCTCCCCTTCATCCATTTTACTTGTCACGTCCTCAAAAATCCAGAAGATTAGTCGAGCATGATTTCCCTTTCATAAATCCATGCTGACTTGGACTAGTCCTTTTACTGCTATCCAAATGCCCCATTATTACCTCTTTAATAATTGACCTGAACACGCCTGTGCACACCTGAACACACCTGTACACACCTGTAAACACCTCAACACGCCTGTACACACCTGAACACACCTGAACACGCCTGTACACACCTGAACACACCTGTACACACCTGTAAACACCTGAACACGCCTGTACACACCTGAACACGTCTGGACACGCCTGTACACACCTGAACACACCTGTACACACCTGTAAACAACTCAACACGCCTGAACACACCTGTACACACCTGAACACACCTGTAGTGTGTTATTTCCCTGCTAGTGATGCACGTAATGGAATTGTTAAATGGTCGACTGACTGACCTTGCATTCGTTCAATGAGTTCTGCTTTTTCTTTGTAGTAAGTTTGGTTACAGTGTTATCGATGGTTAGCTGGTGATTAACTGAGAAACATCCACACACTTTGCTATTTAGCAGAAGGTTTCTGGACTCTTATCATTTTCTTTGAAACTAGTAGCAGTTTGTGTTTGTAATACTGACCCAGGGGACTGGTGTTTGTGTCAGTGGTGTAATATCTTGGCATAATCCCACTCTGGACTGTACATCAGACCATTCACAGACTGGTGTCCTGGGTGGATGTACAGTGTGGCCAGACAGAATGTATACGAGGCTGCCTGAACAACAGCAACCACACAAACAAAGTGCTGGAGCAACTCAGTGGTCAGGCAGCATCTGTAGAGGGAATAGGCAGAGGTGGAGTGTTCAGTCTGGAGATAAGGTCCTGACCAGAAACATCGTCTGTCTATTTCCCTCCACAGATGCTGCCTGACCTGCTGAGTTACTGCAGCGTTGTGTGTCTTCTATAGAGACCAGTATCGACAGTTCCATGTGCCTACATTTACCGCTGGATTCCTGCAGCATTTTGGTTTGTGCTCTGGGCGTGGAGGGGCAACACTTCTTTACATAGAGTGCCGCTGGACGGCTCCTCACTGATGCTACGCTGGCACACAGAGGGAGGAGTGGGTGACACTGGGACGTGGAAACACTGGCACGATGCCACAGGGACACTGTGATGCAGGCATTTACCCGTGTTTTCACATTGGTTGCTTTGCCTCGTTCCCTGTGTGGACTGGGCGATCATTTCACTGAACTGCTTTGCTCTGTCCGTCTTGGCCAACATGATCTCTCGGTTGTTAAACACTTGAACTCCCCCTCCCATTCCCACACTTCCTCCACTGTCAGAGTGAGGCCCAGCGCCAATTGGAGGAGCAGCACCTCATATTTCGCGTGGGCAGCTTACACCCCAGCGGTATGGATATTGGACTTGTATTCTCTCTCTCTCTCTGAACCACCCCAAACCCTAGTCGGCCTGCCAGTTCCACTGTTCGCATCCCAGTTATCACTTCTTCCCCAGCCAACAATGGGCAATTATGGGCTACACCCTTCCTTACTCATCTATTGGTGGCCCTGATTTGTTCTGGCCTATTCATAACCTGCAGTCTCACCCCCCCTACCTCCCCTCCTCTACTTTCAGTCTGAAGAAGGGTTCCGACCCGAAATATCACCCATCCTTGTTCTCCAGAGATGCTGCCTGACCCGCTGAGTTACACCAACCCTTGGTGTCCACCATTGCTTTCAACCTTCTCACGTTCCTCTGTTCCAATAACCTCCTCTATTGCTCGGGCTCCGACCCAGTCTTGGCTCCACCCTGGTGGTACTGGCTTGAAGGGCCGAATGGCCTACTCCTGCACCTATTGTCTGTTGTCTGTGTCTCCAGCAGCCAAGCGCTGGCCTCCAGATCCCCGAAACCCTTGGTCCCTCTCTACCCACTCCTTCCTGTTGCAGGATCCAGTCTAGACGCCTAGACAAGGATATCCTTACACGGAGATGCTCCAATGCCCAATGTGGAAGGAATGACGGGGCTGTCTGTGAGGTGACTGAGCGGGACCTGGCTTGGTGATGTGGGGGGGGGGGGGGGGGGGGGGGGGGGGGGGGTAGCGTGAGATTGGCCAAGCTGTTCACTCACGGATGGGATGTAGAACCAGCAAGTGTGACGAAGAAAGTTTCACTTCCCAATCAATCGCAAAAATAATCTAAAATGAGAATCACTAAATTTATCCTGAGATAATTTTACTTCAATCTGAAGTAGAAATAGCTTCTTGTGCAAAGGTGCCGCGCTGTGGTCGGGCAGTCGGGCAGCACATCTGGTGTTGCACATCTGGTGTTGCACATCTGGTGTTGCACATCTGGTGTTGCACATCTGGCCGTACTGTTCCATGCCAGACCGGGCCCTGCTGTATGGGGTGGTCAGTCTTCAGCCCCCCCCCACCCCCCCCCCCCCCCCCCCCCCCCCCCCCCACCATCGAGAGTATCTACACCGGGCTCTGTCTCAAGAAGGCGGCATCTCTCACCACGGAACCCCACCACCCAGGTCATGCCCCCTTCCCACTGCTACCGCCAGGCAACAGGGACTCAAGCCTCAAGCCTCCACCACCAGCTACCTCCCTACAACTGTCAGGTTCTTCAACCGACACATAAACCCTAATCCCACCTCAGCAACAGACCATCTCTTGCACGACCATTTGTTCCATGTTTCTGCACTGGTTGATGGGCCGAGTGGTCTAATTCTGCTCCTATCACGTATGAACAAGACACTCTCACGGCGGGAGGCCTGGATGAAGGTGCTCCCTCGCCGTTGAACCGCCCCCCCCTCGTTCCCCCATCGCCCCCCCTCCCCCCTCGTTCCCCCATCGCTCCCCCCCTCCCCCCTCGTTCCCCCATCGCTCCCCCCCCCCACCCCCACACAGCCGTGATGGTGAGACTTATTGTGTCAGGATTGCGAGGATCCACTGCTATTATTTTTGTAAAAGGACGAGCAGCTTTTGCACAGAAGAATAACTGAAAAACAAATCTCATTAATTAGCAGAGTTGGAAGCTGGTGCGTGGGTGCAAGTTGTTCGAGCTGTGGTTTCCAGGGAATGAAACCAGGGTATGACATCAGATCTCGCCACGGCGGGAGCTTCAAACTTGCCGTGGCTCATTCTTCAGCAAATCTCTCTTTCTGCTGTCAATAACTTGCCTTGTTATTGACTCTCTTTGCAGAAGTAACGATGTTACACCCTGTAGCAGGCCCCTTATTATAACATTCCCCCATGCACCACATCCTCTCCCCCACCGGTCCACAAGTAAGGTAGAGACAGGTGGGCAGGAGGGCAGGCGGATAGGAGGGCAGGCGGGCAGGAGGGCAGGTGGACACGAGGGCAGGAGGGCAGGAGGGCAGGAGGGCAGGAGGGCAGGCGGGCAGGAGGGTAGGAGGGCAGGAGGGCAGGTGGACAGGAGGGCAGGTGGGCAGGAGGGCAGGTGGGCAGGTGGGCAGGAGGATACGAGGGCAGGAGGGCAGGAGGGCAGGAGGGCAGGAGGGCAGGAGGGCAGGAGGGCAGGTGGGCAGGAGGACACGAGGGCAGGAGGGCAGGAGGACAGGAGGGCAGGAGGGCAGGAGGGCAGGAGGACAGGAGGGCAGGAGGGCAGGTGGGCAGGAGGGCAGGTGGGCAGAAGGACAAGAGGGCAGGTGGCCAGGAGGGCAGGTGGGCAGGAGGGCAGGAGGGCAGGTGGGCAGGAGGGCAGGTGGGCAGGAGGGCAGGTGGGCAGGAGGGCAAGAGGGCAGGAGGGCAGGAGGGCAGGAGGGCAGGCGGGCAGGCGGGCAGGTGGGCAGGAGGGCAGGTGGGCAGGTGGGCAGGAGGGCAGGCGAACAACAACCCCCCCCCCCCGGGTGTCCTGGCAGCTTGGCCCGGTTCCATGGGTCTGGTGTCTCGCAGTGGAGGGCGCCGGTCACGAGTGTAGGTCAGCCCTGCGGCACTCCCCACTCCCCACTCCCCGCTCCCCGCTCCCCTCTCCCTGCTCCCCGCTCCCTGCTCCCCGCTCCCCGCTCCCCACTCCCCGCTCCCTGCTCCCCGCTCCCCGCCTTCTCTGCCTGCCTGCCTCTCCTCTTCACGTTCATAAGTTATAGGAGCGGAATTAGGCCATTCGGCCCAACAAGTCTTCTCCACCATTCAATCATGGCTGATCTATCTCTCCCTTCTAACCCCATTCGCCTGCCTTCTCCCCATAACCCCTGACACCCGTAATAATCAAGAATCTATCTATCTTTGCCTTAAAAATATACATTGGCTTGGCCTCCACAGTCTTCCGCGGCAATGAATTCCGCAGATTCACCTCCCTCTGGCTAAAGATATCTGTGCACTTGCTAATCGGGGATGTGCTGAGTTATGGACCACTGTCCTGGACAGAATGCAGGGACATGATTCCACAGTGCGTTTGTACCCCTGACAATAAGTGCATCATTGAAGCATTGACTGAGACACACATCCGTCAGTTGGCTATATACTAGTCCATGGTGCAAACTGTTCAGTCGGGAGCCAGGGGTTTGCACAGGAGGGGAACTGTCAACTCTGAAACAATTGCCTTTAACTCTGTTGCAACAAGATAGAGATTGCTATCAGCTTGGACACAGCGCCGAGCCAACCTTGTCGCTCACCATCCAGGGGCTTTCATCTATATTTGCTGCATCTCCGTGACCTCTCTGTTTCACAACCCTGCAATTTCCATTACTCCCCGCAGAAATAACTGTTGATCTTTCAGATAAAGATCAGAAAGAATGCAAACCACTAAATGTGTAGTTTTAAATACTAGACCGTGCACAGGGAGATCGCACTTCAGCAAGTCCAACTGAAACCATTCATTTTCACAGAACTGCAGGGCGAACTTACCTTTGCCTGGCAGAGCCGGGGGATTCTTGCTCCCAATTGATGTCTGGCTTTCCATGGCCTACAGCCAGGTGCCCAGGAGATTCACCGTCAGAGTTCATGTCTTTGGGAAACTAAATGGCAGCAGGAGGAACATCAGTTAATCTCAGACTCATCACCAGACTCGGATCGAACCTCAGGCAGAGTCCATGCTGTGAGGATCAATATTCAAGAATATTGCCAGTCACAGTTCATAGCTGGTGATAAAAAACTCTGTGCGGTTGCAATCTCTGCAGGCTATCTTACTCCAGGGGCCTCAACTGAGATCCCCCTCATTTCCCCCTCTCCGCTCAGACTATCCCAGCTGCAGCTCCAAGACATAGGAGCAGAAATAGGCCATTCAGCCCATCAAGCCCACTCCGCCATTCAATCATGGCTGATCAATCGTTCTCTCCCAACCCCATTCTCCTGCCTTCTCCCCGTAACCCCTGACACACGTATTAATCAAAAACCTATCTACCTATCTATCTATACTTTAAAAGTATCCAATGACGGCCTCCACTGCCGTCTGTGGCAATTAATCCATTGATGCACCACTTTGTGGGGTGGAAATATTTAATAGGAACCTAAGGGGCAACTTTTTACACAAAGGGTGGTAGTTATGTGTAACGGGCTGCCACAGGGGGTAGTTGAGGCAGGTACTATCACAATGTTTAAAACTAATTTGGACAGGTACATGGATAGGACAAGTTTAGAGGAACATGGGCCAAACACTGGCAGGTGGGACTAGTGTAGATGGGGCATGTTGGTCGGTGTGGCCAAGTTGGGCTAAAGGCCTGTTTCTACGCTATGAGTCTGAGTAAAGAAATTCCTCCCTTTCCCCTGAGAGTCCTGCTCATTGGCCAGAGCTCCCCTCAGTCTCACAGCTCCCCTCTGCCCCAGTTTGATCCAGGCCAGACCAGGTACCCAGCGGTGGAACATACAAACTCAGACCGTGCACTGGACCCAGGGAACAGTGGCCTGGGTGGACCAAGGCCAGGAACTGGTGGCCTGGCAGAGGCGACACTCCTTGTTATCTGCATGAGATGTCAGAGATGCAGCATGGAGCAGCAAAGGGATAACATTGCTGAGAAAGCCCAGTATCCTATTGTACTTCCCCGGAGAATGTCCATGGTGCCTTTAACATCCTGTTTACTCCCTTGTTGGAAACCTTTGACCAGGTATAAAGTCCCAGGACTGAAGGCAAGCAGGAGTTTGGTCCCGACCGCACATGTTGCCTCCACCATGGTGCCCACCCTACTGAGTTTCTCCAGCTCTTTGTGCTTTGCTGATTGGTGGGATGTTCAGAAACTAAACAGTGTACGGGAAGTGGGAGTAGGAAATGGCCACTCAGCCCCTCTAGCCTTTTGTCCAACTGGACAATCATGTTTGACCTGACCGTGATCCCAACTCTCCCCCACCCTGACATCTCATGCCCAGGGTAGCAAGAGCCAATCTATATCTGCCAGAACAATATGCATGGACTCAACATCCACTGCCCCTTGAGAAAGAGTTCCACAGACTCACCACCCTCATCTCTGTCTTTGTTAAGGGATCGATTGCTCTAGAAGGGACATCCTATCCTCATCCACCGTGTCGACAGCCCTCAGGATCTGACCTTCCAGTCCTCCCCTTTCACTCATTGAACTTCAGAGGTTACAAGACATGTCTGTGCAAGTGTCGGTCCGGTAAAACCACTTCTCCTCATAACCCCCAGAGCCCTTACTAATCAAGAGCCTGTCAATCTGCACTTTGCAAATGCCCAGTGACTTGGCCTCCGCTGCCATCTGTGGCAACGAATTCCACAGGTTCACCACCCTCCGGCTGAAGACTTTACTCCTCATCTTCTGGTAGTTGCAACACTCCACCATCCTTTCCTCAACGAGAAGCCCAACTGTCCATGATCTTCCAACTGAGGCATAATCCCCCGACCTTTGAACCGATGCCACTTATAATAAATGACATCGTGCAGTTGGGGTTCTTGCAGACCAGTCTTTGCAAGCCCTGTGCTGATCCCAAGTGAGGATGGTTCAGTGTGTGCATTGATTAACGGCTGAGATGATGGTCAGACTGAACTAGCTCAGCACTAGTGTGGTGGGCGGGCACTACAATCTGTTGACACGCAGAGAGATCATGAAACTGACCCAGAGCATGATGATGAGCGCTTCATGATGTGTGTGTTTCCTGCAACATTCACAGCTGCCCGTCATTGTCATACTGTCCACTAACAACGGCCCCGCATGCTAACTAACGTCCCCACAACTGTGCATTGATCAGGCGCCTGGAAAATTGATAAACCATGTATCTCACAAACACTGTGACATGAGAATGTAATATTAATTGGTGGGATTACTTAGCAACTGTGAAAATAACTAAGGTTGATGGAGTACACAGCACAGCACAGGACAATGTCCATGTCCAATGTGATGCCAAGTTCAACTCATCTCCTCTGTCTGCACGTGCTCCAAGTCCTTCCATTGTTGCATATCCATCCATCTGCCTATCTACAAGCCTCTATAACACCACTATCGTACATATAGGGTGGTGGGTGTCTGGATTACTCTGCCAGGGACGCTGGTTGATGTGGATATGACTGGGGCAGTTAAAAGAGTTTTGGATAGGCACATAAATATGTAGATAATGGAGGGATATAGATCATGTGCAGGGACAGGAGATTAGTTTAGCCTGACATCATGTTCAGACAAACATTGTGGGCTGAAGGGCCTGTTCCTGTGCTGTACCGTTCTATGTCTGTCTCCTGGAACAGTTCCTGACACAGAGAGAAGCATAACTTCAACTGTGAATTTTCTCCAATTATATATTCAAATTACTGCTTAAAATAACCGAGTACAAATGTTGCGCCAGTTCCCTGCAGTGTGTGGGTGTCGGGCCTGCTGTCTGAGATGGGTGTTGGGTAGGTGCAGTGTAAATATAACTGCTTGTCACCCACGTGGTTAATTCTCAACTAACCCCTGGCCTTGGACATCCCTACAACTGTGCAATCCTCTGCTTCATCTCCCTCAGGGCCCCTAGACAGATGACAGTCTGACTCAGGAGCCAGGACAAGTCTCACAACAAAATACAGCAGTCTGCAGAGTAGCCATCTGACGGGCATGTGGGACTCTGCACAATCCAGTCTGATTTGAGTGAACTCCCATGAACGAAGGATGAGACCACCACATCACCCAACCCACCCCACTCTCTGCTTGCCTCTCCTCTTCATAAAGTCATGTGATAGGAGAAGAATAGAGCCTTCGGCCCATCAAGTCTACTCCGCCACTCAATCATGACTGATCTATCTTTCCCTCTCAACCCCATTCCCCTGCCTTCTCCCCATAATCCCCGACACCCGTACTAATTAAGAATTTATCTACAGTTTCTCTGCCATAAAAATATCCATTGACTTGACCTCCACCACCATCTGCGATAATGAATTCCACAGATTCACCGCCCTCTGACCCTCTAAGGAAGGTCCTCCTCATCAACTTTCTGAAGGAATGTCCTTTAATTCTGAGGCTATGACCTCTAGTCCTAGACTCTCCCACTCGTGGAAACATTCACTCTATCCAGGCCTTTCACTATTTGGTCAGTTTCAATGAGTTTCCCCCTCATCCTTCTAAACACCGTGAATACAGGCCCTGTGCCATCAAAAGCTCATCAGATGTTACCCATTCTTTCCAGGGATAATTCTCGTAAACCTCCTCTGGACCCTCTGGAGCTAACACATCCTCCCTCAGATATGGGGCCCATGCCATCATTCCTGCCTTCTCAGTTCTATCTTCCTCTATCCAGCCACCTGTGACCCTTCATCCCCCTACCCCCTCACCCCAGATCTCCTCATCTGCTGCCCCACCCGCAAGCTCTAGCTCTGTGGCGCAGACCAGAATTCCAGATCTATTTATATCACTGTGGATGCTTAATTATAATCATGCAGTCTTTCTGCTGACTGGATTGCACGTAACAAAAAAGTTTTTCACCGTGTCTTGATACACCTGACAATAAACTAAACTAATCCAAACAAAACTATATATATTCAGGAGGTGTGGGCTTTGCAGACTGAGCCAGCAATGAATTGCCTGCCCCCCAATAGCCCTTGAGGAGGTGGGGGTGAGCTGTCTTCTTAAGCCGCTGCAGTTCCAGAGATGTGGTTGCACTGATATGAAGGGAGTTCCAGGATTTTGACTCAGCAATGGTGAAGGAACGATGACATATTTCCATCAGGAGGTGGTTCCCCAGCACTTTGTTGTCCTGGTAGAGGTGGTGCGTTTGGAACTTGCTGCTTAAGCAAGGATTGCATGTGAGTAGATCACATGGCTTGAGGGAAGATGAGGTGGTGTGGTGGTGGAATCTCCCGGCAAGTCCACTGTGGTTCAAGCTGTCCTTGGCAGCTTCACCGCTAATGAGCCACAGTCCCAGAATGGCATCCCTTCCACTGGTGGGCAAGCCGCTCTGGTGGAGATGAGAAAGCCCACACACCGAGATGTTGAGGAGTGTCTGAATAATGGGCCAGAGGGCGTTTACAAAATCCAGCTCTGATCCCTGGGGAACCCGACTATTTAACGTCACTGCTCCTTACTGGACCTTATCTTGCACGAAACATTATTCCCTTTATTCTGTATCTATACATTGTGGATGCCTTGATTGTATAGTCTTTTTGTTGACTTGTTAGCATGCAACACAAAAGCTTTTCACTATACCTCAGTGCACGTGGCAATAATAAACTAAACTGCTCCTCAGCGTCGAGACTCTCTGGTGGGGTGTTGGTGCTCCCACAGCAGACACCCCACATCAGATGTAAAAAACAAACTGCTGCAGGATGTCAGCGGGCCGAGCAGCATCTGTGGAGGCAGACGGGTGGTCACCATTTTGGGTTTAAACCATGACCTCCATAACAGTCCTAGATATTACCTAGCGAAGATAGACACAAAATGCTGGAGTAACTTTGTGGGACAGGCAGCATCTCTGGAGATAAGGAATGGGTGACATTTTGGTTCGAGACCTGGAGTCTGAAGAATGGTCTTGACCTGAAATGTCACCCATTGCTTGTCTCCAGAGATACTGCCTGTCCCACTGAGTTACTCCAGCAATTTGTGTCTCTCTTCGGTCTTCAGCATCTGCTGTGTCTTCCTACACTAACTATTATCTAGGATGGACCATGGACAGATATAGATTATGTTTCCAGGAGTAACTGTTCCAACTTGAAAATAGTTGATATTGGTTCCTGACCCCCTTCAAGTTCAGGGTCATTTCTCTAAAACAAGCAATTCCTGGACAGCCATGAACCAGAAATCCTTCAGTGCTGTTCGGTGATAGAGTCCCACGATTTAGACCCAGTGACAAGGGATATATTTCCAAATTAGGACGATCTAATTTAGAGAGTAACTGTATGCAGTGATATTGCCAGGCCCATGAAGCCTTGTCGTCTGGTGTAGATGTTACAGCCTTGGAAGTGCTGTTGGAGTCGTGCAGTCACTACACATGGTACACTATGTCGATGGGTCTTGCTTCCACTACTGTGCACCATTGACAAGGGGACAAAGGGTTACAGTGGTGGTTCGGGTGCCAACCAAGTGATGTCAAGGTGCCTGAGACTCACCCAAGCATGTAGAGCGTTCCATCACCCGTGTACTTGGTGGAAAGGCTGTGGGGCTGCCAGAGGTGGCCGCAACATTTGTGTGTGTGGTTGTGGTGAGTTTCTCGTCAGTGGTGACCCCCAGCAGGATGGCAGGCCTGGTAACATAGCAATGTCACCACCTTGCAATGCCAAGGGCAAACCTTTAGACTCTCTCTCCTTTGAGGTGGGTGCTGCCTGATAATTGATGATACTCGTTGCTTAGCTGACCTTTGCTTGTTGGAAATTTCCTTGTGCTGACTGTCATTTCTGCATTTTATGGTGGTCAATTGAACTGGGCAGATGGATGCTGTAGTGCAGAGGGGGGCTGGTGAATGTCAAGTAATGTTGAGAGGGAGCTCAACTTTCAGCTGATTTCATACTACCATCACTGGTATTAAACGGCATCTGCCTGCTTCGGTGTAACACAGAGCACAGCTCTGCCAGTGGCGCTAGCTGGCGCTGGCCCTGCGGCACACCTATAGCCCACCAGGTCAGATCAAAGACTTGGGATTGTGCTCAATGCCCCTTGGGGTTTTTGCCAAGCCTGATCTTGCTCTGCAGCCCACACATCTACGGTGATGCTGCCGAGCTCTCTGCATCTTGTACCAGGGCTCCCAATCACACTGTCAGCTGTGTAGCAGAGTTCCAATCTCAGTAACAAATCCAGGTGGGCCGCTGCCATGATTCAGCTGCCAGAGAAGCTAAGGTCATTCTCACAAATTTTATTTTCATAGACAACATACAAATTTATCTGTATTAACTTTACATATCAATAAAACATAATAAAAGATTGATTCCAAAGGAGGGAATTCCCATTGTGTGCATCACACAAAGCAATCGAAGCACACTCAATGCTTGTAAAACAAAGTATAAAAATGTAAATTTACTCTATCAATCTAGTGTAAAATCTAGAAAAGCAGAAAATATAAAAATGAATCACATTTACATTCACAGTAAAACCGTGTTGTTTGGGGAGTTCACACACAACCGCTGGCTATTTTGGACGGATATTTGCTTTCCTGTTTGCCCTGACTGCACTCGACAAGAGGCAGAGATCACTTGAACTGTGCAATGTCGCAGAGCTGCACCGGGCTCAACCTGTCCTCTCTCTTCAAACTCCTCCTCCGACATCTGGACCCAGCATGAGGAAACAGTTGGGAGCGACACCATTAGAATTTCACCCTCTCTGTTAGGCTGTAGCTGGACACGTCCCACAATCTACATCCTTCACAACCGGGTAGTAATACAAGCTGCAAGTTCAGGCCAAAACCCTTGGCGAAACTGCACCTTTATCAGAAACATTACCTGATGCAGCTACTCCGGTGCATTTCTGCTTTTATTCTAATGCTGTACAGTTACATTTTTTTCTAAATAAAGAAACATACTTATTCTCAAGAGTTTAATTTTCAATTCCTATTTTGGGATCTGGCTGTCATGGGTGAGGCAGCATTTATTGCCCATCCCTACTTGCCCCTTGGAGAGGTGAGGGTGAGGGGTGAGTGCCGTCCTGTGGTGAAGATGCTCTCACGCTGCTGTTGGGGAGGGAGTCCCTGGGCTCAGACCCAGCGATGGTGAAGGATCGCACAGAGCTACATGAGTTCACTGAGCAGCAATCTGAGCAAACTTCATTGTTATTCAAATGTAAACACAACAGTGAATTTAGTTTTCAGCAAGATGAGTTTCTGAGCAGGCTGCAGAGTCTTTGGAAATCCATATAATTGTTGTCTGTACTGTGCTGTGCACTGGAACTAGGATGCCACAACAAAGGCAGAACATAGAACAGTACAGCACGAGGACAGGCCCTTCAGTGTCGAACATGATGCCAAGACATCACTCCATTCTCTGCATACACATGTGCCTTTCCAAAATTCTCTTAAACACCACTATCATATCTCCCCCGGTACCCACCACCCTCTGCCCCGCACATCTCCTTTAAACTTTCCCCCTCTCACCAGCTTAAAGCTATGCCCTCTAATATTTGATTGTTCCACCCTGCCATGTTTGCAAAGTGTTAAACTGTGCTGAAGTCCTTCCTAGTGTAAAACTGACGATTTAATTAATGGAAGGAATACTGGCTTCACAGGTCACAAGGGATATCATACAATTAATTGTCCAGAAGCAGTGGATATCTGAAAATGATACCTGATATCTTTAAACATGCAAGAAAGTGGCAATGAGGTAAAAGGTTAACTATGATTTCACTGAATGGCAGAGAGGGTGCGATGGGCTGAATGGTCTCTTCCTGATTCTAACAGTATGAGTGATTTTTCATATAATCCCAGAGTTCGAAAGAGTTTAATTTAATTGAGTTTTTAACTTGCTTATATTAAACTGGGAAATAAAAGTACTTTGACAGGGTGTCCTTTAACGTTTTCTTCTTCCCTGAAACACATAGATATGTCATCTAAAATCTTGTTGGCATATGCCAACAATACTCTGTAAACATTATAATGCTGTAAATCAGAAATGGAAACAAATAATTCCATTGTTCGAGTGTTCCCTTTGGAGGGAATGTAAAAAGTGACATCAGGCCATATCTGTTCAAGCAAATATCCCCCAGAGATATTTCAGGAATTCTGAACTAAACTGTTGGATAAATTGCTGCAAGAAGGCTTGTCTAATGTAAATTGTCTATGTAAATACTAATGAACTCAATGATTAATCCAATCACAAAAAATACATGCAGCTATTCTTAAAATATTTCAGCTAAAACATCAGGGAGCAGGAATATAATAGGATAAGGTGATATCTCTGCAGCAAACAACCTGATTAAGGAGTCGGTTCTGACATCATCCCTGTACAATATAAAGGCAGCTGGTAAAAGAGAGGTGGTAGTTATTTGCAGAAGTAGGAGGGTGGACTACGAAAGGTAATCAGCAATTTTCTTTGAGGTCTACAATTCTCTTTTGATGTTTCTCCTTGTAGACCGTGGAAGCGATGACCAATGTCACTCCACTGCACATGTGCGGTCTGCACAGTACAACTGTGGAATGTAGGCCATCGCCCATTGATGCACTGCACGACTTCTCATGTTCACCAATCTAGTGACTTATCCTCATGAACTGGAGCGCTGGTCAGTGACCGGTAACTAAGATCACTCTTTGTTTAAGGACATCAATTGTTGGAGGAAGTTCTTATCAAAGGGTGGTACACTGGCACAGCGGGTAGATTTGCTGCCTCACAGTGCCCGAGACATAGAAACATAGCAAAATAGGTGCAGGAGTAGGCCATTCGGCCCTTTGAGCCAGCACCGCCATTCAATATGATTATCTAAAATCAGTACCCCGTTCCTGTTTTTTCCCCCATATCCCTTGAGCTAAATCTAACTCTCTCTTGCACATCCAGTGAATTGGCCTCCACTGCCTTCTGTGGCAGAGAATTCCACAGATTCACAACTCTCTGGGTGAAGACGTTTTTCCTCATCTCAGTCTTAAATGGCCTACCCCTTATTCTTAAACGGTGACCCCTGGTTCTGGACACCACCATCATCCGTAACATTTTTCCTGCGTCTTGCCTGTCCAATCCTTTAAGAATTTTATATGTTTCTATAAGATCCCCTCTCATCCTTCCAATGATTACAAGCCCAGTTGACCCATTTTTTCATCTCAGACCCAGGTTTAATCCAAACCTCAGGTGCTGTCTATGTGGAGTTTACATGTTCTCCCTGTAACCGTGTGGGTTTCCTCCAGGTGCTCCTCTTTCCTCCTACAACCCAAAGATGTGCAGGTTTAAGTTCTTAGGAGTAAATATCACCGGCAATTTGTTCTGCACCAGTCATATCGAAACAAATGCCTCTACTTCCTAAGGTTTAGGAAATTCGTCATGTCTCCAACAACCCTCGCCAACTTCTACAGAAAGTATAGAAAGCATTTTATAGGGATATATCACAGTATGGCTTGGAAACTGCTCCATCCAAGACCTCAAGAAATTGCAGAGAGTTGTGGGGAATCAGGAGATGTAGACTCAGTATGGATAAAACTGAGGAATTGTAAGGGTAAAAAGACCCTAATGGGAGTTATCTACAGGCCCCCAAACAGTAACCTGGATATAGGCTGCAAGTTGAATCAAGAGTTAAAATTGACATATCGCAAAGGTAATGCTATGGTTGTTATGGGAGATTTCAACATGCAGTCGACTGGGAAAATCAGGTTGGTATTGGACCCCAACAAAGGGAGTTTGTGGAGTGCCTCCGAGATGGATTCTTAGAACAGCTTGTACTGGAGCCTACCAGGGGAAAGGGATGACAGTGGAACAACAATGGCAGGTATTTCTTGGAATAATACAGAAGGTGCAGGATCAGTTCATTCAAAAGAAGAAGAAAGATTCTAAGGGGAGTAAGGGGCGACCGTGGCTGACAAGGGAAGTCAAGGACAGTTTAAAATTAAAAGAGAAGAAGTATAACAAAGCAAAGATGAGCGGGAAGCCAGAGGATTGGGAAACTTTTAAAGAGCAACAGAAAAGAACTAAAAAGGCAATATGGGGAGAAAAGGTGAGGTACGAAGGTAAGCTAGCCAATAATATAAAGGAGGATAGTAAAAGTTTCTTTAGGTATGTGAAGAGGAAAGAATTAGTTGAGACCAAAGTTGGACCCTTGAAGACAGAAACCGATGAATTTATTATGGGAAACAAGGAAATGGCAGATGAATTGAACAGGTACTTTGAATCTGTCTTCACTAAGGAAGACACAAACAATCTTCCTCGTGTACTAGTGGCCAGAGGACCTAGGGTGACAGAGGAACTGAAGGAAATTCACATTAGGCAGGAAATGGTGTTGGGTAGACTGATGGGGCTGAAGGCTGATAAATCCCCAGGGCCAGATGGTCTGCATCCCAGTGTACTTAAGGAAGTGGCTCTAGAAATCGTGGACGCATTGGTGATCATTTTCCAATGTTCTATAGATTCAGGATCAATTCCTGTGGATTAGAGGGTAGCTAATGTTATCACACTTTTTAAGAAAGGCGGGAGAGAAAAAACAGAGAATTATAGACCAGTTAGCCTGACATCTGTGGTGGGGAAGATGCTGGAGTGAATTATATAAGATGAAATAATGGCACATTTGGATAGCAGTAACAGGATTGGTCTGTCAGCATGGATTTACGAAGGGGAAATCAAACTTGACTAATCTTCTGAAATTATTTGAGGATGTAACTAAGAAAATGGACAAGGGAGAGCCAGTGGATGTAGTGTACCTGGACTTTCAGAAAGCCTTTGGTAGATTAGTGGGCAAAATTAGAGCACATGGTATTGGGGGTAGGGTACTGACATGGATGGAAAATTGGTTGGCAGACAGTAAACAAAGAGTAGGGATTAACGGGTCCCTTTCAGAATGGGAGGCAGTGACTAGTGGGGTACCGCAAGGTTCGGTGCTGGGACCGCAGTTATTTACAATATACATTAATGATTTAGATGAAGTAACAATAGCAAATTTGCAGATGTCACAAAGCTGGGTGGCAGTGTGAACTGTGAGGAGGTTATGAGGATGCAGGGTGACTTGGGCAGGTTGGGTGAGTGGGCAGATGCATGGCAGATACAGTTTAATGTAGATAAATGTGAGGTGGCAAAAACAGGAAGGCAGATTATTATCTAAATGGTGTCAAGTTGGGAAAAGGGGAAGTACAACGAGATCTGGGGGTCCTTGTTCATCTGTCACTGAAAGTAAGCATGCAGGTACAGCAGGCAGTGAAGAAAGCTAATGGCATGTTGGCCTTCATAACAAGAGGAGTTGAGTGTAAGAGCAAAGAGGTCCTTCTGCAGTTGTACAGGGCCCTCGTGAGACCACAGCTGGAGTTTAGTGTGCAGTTTTGGTCTCCAAATTTGAGGAAGGACATTCTTGCTATTGAGGGAGTGCAGCGTAGGTTCACCAGGTTAATTCCCGGGATGACGGGGCTGTCATATGCTGAGAGAATGGAGCAGATGAACTTGTATACTCTGGAATTTAGAAAGATGAGAGGGGATCTTATTGTAACATATAAGATTCTTAAGGGATTGGACACGCCGGCGGCAGGAAACATGTTCCCGATGTTGGGGGAGTCCAGAACCAGGGGCCACAGTTTAAGAATAAAGGATAGGCCATTTAGAATGGAGATGAGGAAAAAACATTTTCACCCAGAGAGTTGTGAACCTGTGGAATTCTCTGCCTCAGAATGCATTGGGGCCAATTCTCTGGATGCTTTCAAGAGAGAGTTAGATAGTGCTCTTAAAGATAGCGGAGTCAAGGGATATGGGAAGAAGGTTGGCACAGAGTACTGATCGTGGATGATCAGTCATGAATGGCGGTGCTGGCTCGAAGGGCCGAATGGACTACTCCTGCATCTATTGTCTATTGATAGTCTAGACCATCATGCAAACCAACCTCCCTTCCATTGACTCCATCTACACCTCACGCTGCCTCGGCAAGGCCAGCAGCATCATCAAGGACGAGTGTCACCTCAGGCACTCCCTCTTCTCCCCTCTCCCATCGGGCAAGAGGTACAGAAGTGTGAAAATGCACACTTCTAGATTCAGGGACAGTTTCTTCCCAGCCATTATCAGGCAACTGAACAGTCCTCTCACCAACTAGCGAGCGGTCCCGACCTACCTACATTGGAGACCCTCGGGCTAACTTTAATTGGACTTACTGGACTTTATCTTGCACTATACGTTATTCCCTTTATCCTCATCTGTAGACGGCTTGATTATAATCATGTATAGTCTTTCCGCTGACTGGAGAGCACGCAACAAAAATACTTTTCACTGTACCTGGATACATGTGACAATAATAAACCAAACTAATTACCCTCTGTAAATTGCCTCTAATTTGTAGGAATTTGACGTGAAAGTGGGCTAAAATAGAATTGGTATGAATGGGTGATGAATGGTCAGCCCATACTCAATGGGCCAAATGGCCTGCTTCCATGTTCCATCTCTAAACTAAACATGAGTTCTGAACTATGGAATATCCTGACATTTTGTCCAGTTTAGATTCGAGAAACAGAATTAAAAGAATTTGTTAGAACAGCAATTGAGGTACAGGTTTCATGAAGGAAATTAGTCTTTCTGAAGACCAAATTAACAAGAACTGGTAGAGTGGAGGTATGTCCAAGAGGCTGTCTGACTGTGTGAGTGTCAGCGCTCCACTCATAGAAGGCCATCTGTTGTAGACTGAGAACATGATGTCCGCTGCTCGTGATATTAACGGTGAGAGCCTTCAGTCCCCCAACACGCAAGGAAGCCTGAGAGAAGATCTTCGCCATAACTTCACAGAGTCCAGAACATTGAAGATCAAATGTTGAAGCTGGTTACTTGATAGTAATTTTGGAAGAAACTGGGTGCAATGTCTGTGCCTAGAGGACAATGTGCAGCTTGGTACAGTAATTCCGAGTTGCTCAAATGTTACACGCTGAGTTCTTTCCTGCTGCAAGGTAATGCCGCCAAGTTATCCAGGTTATTGCATTGCCCTTTGTGTCACAGCACCAAGCCTCTCTAAGGCACTGAAACGGAGCATTAAGTATAAAAGCTAAGCTTGAGTTCTAAAAATATTTTTTTGTCCCTGGATGGAATTTGATGGCTGCAGCTTATTTTCTGCAGTAACCATGTTCCCCTCTTGCTATATGTGAGGAGAACTCATATCTGTCACGGCTACGGTACCCACACACATTACATTCAAATGGATCACGGAAACCATGGCAACCCATGTGTATGGTGAACATAACGTAATCCAGGTACAGCACTCGGCAGTGGTCACACTTGTAGACCCTGACTTGCTCACCCTCATTGGTCATGACCTTGAGCATCTCACGGCCTGGCCCCGTGGCTGCCTTCACGATGTCGAATGGTTTTGGATTCTCTTTGGCTGCAGCCAGGCCATTTCTGAAGCGAGGCGCCATCATGTGGTGCTGCAGGTAGGCATGACCCTCGTGGTTGCTCTCTGTGTCCGTGGAGTCCTGGCAGCTGTTGCTGGGCGAGCCTCCTCTCTCCAACTTTGCTTTCACCTGCGAGCCACTGTTTTCTGTGGCTGCTACCCTTGGGTGACCATTAGAGGTGTCAGAGCGTGTGAGAGAGAGTGGGTAAAGGCTGCTGATGACAGACACCATCTCTGCAGTGGGAGCAGGAGGTGTCTGGACAAGGGGCCGCAACGACTCTGCCCCCAAGTAAGAAATGGCATTGTTGATAGCTTGGTCCATGAAACGTGCCTGCATCATTTCACCTTCCTTCTCATAAGATGGAGCTGAGGTGTATTGCAGGTCTTGATAGCCCAGGCAGAACTGCTTCTCACCTGTGTGTGCAAGAATAACAAAGTTTACTTTGGTTCATAACATGTACTTGTCCAAATGTCTTTTAAATGTTGATATAGTACCTGCCTCTACTATCTCCTCTGGCAGCTCATTCCATATACCCACCACCCTCTCAAGTCAAGTTAAGCAGCATGTTCTAACATAGATATTAAAACAGTTCACCAGTAGGGGAGTTTAAAGGAGTTTCTGTGCAGTGCTGGGTGTAAGCTGGAAGAACAAGTGAAATTAAATGTAGTTAAGAACTAGATGAACATGCACAGGGAGTGTGCAGGGGGGGACAGATCTGCCAGCTGTCAGCCGGGCTGTTTACTGGCATCTGAGACGCCAGTGGGGGGAAATACCATGCACCGCTTCACAAAGGCCTCAGCCCAGAACCAGTGTGTGGGAAATAGTTCCAATTCCATGCACACCCTAGGACACAGATGATGCATTTATATTTGCATGTTTTACGTAGAGAAAAATGATTTAAAATGTGGGCAATAGTTTGTAACATTACTGTGAACAAATAGCATGAAACTGAGACTATCACATCAGTAACTAAAATAAGTCTTCTTAGCACCTTCACTTTATTAATTTCCTGCTTTGTACAAATGTCACATGCAGGAACAATTTCCATTGGCTTGGAATTATTACAATGTTCAATTATTTAATTGACTTTAAACCCAAATTTATCTTTTTTAACTTTTTATGTTCTCGGAGACTGTGCCCTCTTCCATTCCCTCCATGTGCCTGCACTCATCGATGGTCAGGGTTCAGTGCCTTGCCTCCTGTGACTGCAGCAGCTGTCTGTGTGATCCACAGCTCGCACGGAGCTGCACTTGCAGGCTAAGGGGTGAAAAACTGAACTGAAATGTCACAGCATGAGCTGGCTGTGGGTGACAACCACGGGAGCATCACACTCCTGACCAGAAACTACTCCACTGAAACACATGGACTTGAAAACACTTACAGCAGCTTTTGAACTGGGCACAGAGGTGTTCAATAAAACTATGTGAATGTTCCTGTGGAACAATGCTGATTAAAAAAATATCATTTAGTTTTTGCATGCAAGACAAACTTGCAATTGCAACACTAACAATTATGCAGGGATCAGTTGAAAACATCAATGACAATATAGCAGAGAATGGAGCTATGAACATAGAACATTGCGTAGTTGGCTGCTCTGGAAGGTTAGATTGCACGAGATCCAGTGAGAGCTAGCCAACTGGATAGAGAATTGGCTTAATTCTTTGCTGTAGGAAAGATGTTGTTAAGCTGCAAAGTGTGCAGAGAAGGTCTATGAAGATGTTGCCAGGACTTGAGAGATTGGGCAGGTTAGGACTTTATTCCTTGGCGTGCAGGAGGCTGGGTGATCATATAGAGACCATGAGGGTAATACATAGGGAGAATGTACAGAACAGTTTGCCCAGAGTAGGGGAATCAGGAATCAGAGCACATATGTTTACGGTGAGTGGAGGCAAATTTAATGGAAACTTGATGGGAATTTATTTTCCATAGAGAGGGTGGTGGGTATATGGAATGAGCTGCCAGAGGAGGTAGTAGAGGCAGGTACTATAACAACATTTAAAAGACATTTGGACATGTAAAGTGGCTTGCAAAAATTTTCATACCCCTTGAACTTTTCCGCATTTTGTCACATTACAACCACAAACGTAAATGTATTTTATTGGGATTTTATGTGATAGGCCAACACAAAGTGGTGCATAATTGTGAAGTGGAAGGAAAATGATACATGATTTCCAAATTTTATTACAAATAAAAAACTGAAAAGTGTGGCGTGCAAAAGTATTCAGCCCCCCTGAGTCAATACTTTGTAGAACCACCTTTCGCTGCAATTACAATTGCAAGTCTTTTGGGGTATGTCTCTACCAGCTTTGCACATCTAGAGATTGAAATGTTTGCCCATTCTGCTTTGCAAAATAGCTCAAGCTCAGTCAGATTGGATGGAGAGCGTCTGTGAACAGCAATTTTCAAGTCTTGCCAGAGATTCTCAATTGGATTTAGGTCTGGACTTTGACTGGGCCATTCTAACACATGAATATGCTTTGATCTAAACCATTCCATTGTAGCTCTGGCTGTATGTTTAGGGTCGTTGTCCTGCTGGAAGTTGAACCTCCGCCCCAGTCTCAAGTCTTTTGCAGACTCTAACAGGATTTCTTCCAAGATTGCCCTGTATTTGGCTCCATCCATATTCCCATCAACTCTGACCAGCTTCCCTGTCCCTGCTGAAGAAAAGCATCCCCATAGCATGATGCTGCCACCACCATGTTTCACAGTGGGGATTGTGTGTTCAGGGTGATGTGCAGTGTTAGTTTTCCGCCACACATAGCGATTTGCATTTAGGCCAAAAACTTCAATTTTGGTCTCATCAGACCAGAGCACCTTCCTCCACATGTTTGCTGTGTCCCCCACATGGCTTGTGGCAAACTGCAAACGGGACTTCTTATGGCTTTGTTTCAACAATGGCTTTCTTCTTGCCACTCTTCCATAAAGGCCCGATTTGTGGAGTGCACGACTAATAGTTGTCCTGTGGACAGATTCTCCCACCTGAGCTGTGGATCTCTGCAGCTCCTCCAGAGTTACCATGGGTCTCTTGGCTGCTTCTCTGATCAATGCTCTCCTTGCACGGCCTGTCAGTTTAGGTGGACGGCCATGTCTTGGTAGGTTTGCAGTTGTGCCATACTCTTTCCCTTTTCGGATGATCGATTGAACAGTGCTCCGTGAGATGTTCAAAGCTTGGGATTTTTTTTTATAACCTAACCCTGCTTTAAACCTCTCCACAACTTTATCCCTGACCTGTCTGGTGTGTTCCTTGGGCTTCATGATGCTGTTTGTTCACTAATGTTCTCTAACAAACCTCTAAGGCCTTCACAGAACAGCTGTATTTATACTGAGATTAGATTACACACAAGTGGACTCTATTTACTAATTAGTTGACTACTGAGATTATATTACACACAAGTGTAATTTACTAATTTTACTCTATTTACTAATTAGGCGACTTCAGAAGGCAATTGGTTGCACTGGATTTTATTTAGGGGTATCAGAGTAAAAGGGGCTGAATACTTTTGCACGCCACACTTTTCAGTTTTTTATTTGTAAAAAAATTTGAAAACCATGTATCATTTTCCTTCCACTTCACAATTATGCGCCACTTTGTGTTGGTCTATCACATAAAATCCCAATAAAATACTTTTATGTTTGTGGTTGTAACATGACAAATGTGGAAAAGTTCAAGGGGTATGAAAACCTTTGCAACCTGTGGATTCACCATCACGGAGCTGGCCGGCATCGGGCGAGGAGAGCTGTGGTGGCGCGGGGCTGTGACCCGACTTCAGAGCTTCAGGCCGCAGACCCGGTGCACGGTGACATCGGGAGCTTGCGGGTCCCTAGTGGGAGACCGCTTTTCGGAGCTCCCGCAACGGCAGCTCCCCCTTTTCGGAGATCCTGCTCCAACCTGAATCGCTGAGTTAAAAATGACCCGGAGCAGGTCCTTACATCTCCCGGCGTGGCCTTAACGGCCACGGGACCTACCATTGCCCGCCAGGGGTTTAATATCGTGAGAAGAATAAAGTACAGGGAAGAGACAAGACTTTGCCTTCCATCACAGTGAGGAGATGTTTGGAGATTCACTGTGATGGATGTCTGTGTAAATTGTGTTAATTGTGTGTCTTAAGTTTTTTTCTTGTTCGTATGACTGCAGAAACGAAATTTCGTTTGAAAGTGCCATGCTGGGGGAAGGCTAAGGCATCTTCCACTGACAGGAAAATGCCTAACCCTAACTCGCCCCCCTTCCAGAGCTGCCCACGGCTGGAGCTGGAGCTGCTTTGGGACCGGCTGTGGCTCCCTACGTGTGGCCGCTCAGCGCGTCCATCTCGGCCAACATGCCCTTCTGGATCATCATGGTGATTATGGTGGGGAGCAGCATTGACCTGCACGCTGCCCGGGCCGCCTTCAGCACCCCCATAACGCCGGCTCCGTCAGTCCGCCCGCACGCTCACTGCAACAGCCCGACTGACCCTTTCAATAGACAAAAGACAAAAGGTGCAGGAGTAGGCCGTTCGGCCCTTCGAGCCAGCACCGCCATACAATGTGATCATGGCTGATCATCCCCAATCAGTACCCCGTTCCTACCTTCTCCCCATATCCCCTGACTCTGCTATTTTTAAGAGCCCTATCTAGCTCTCTCTTGAAAACATCCAGAGAACCCGTCTCCACTGCCCTCTGAGGCAGAGAATTCCACAACACTCACCGGCCTACCAACTGCGCGATCGACCCTTCGCAGCGCCCACCGGCCATCCGACCACTCTCACCATTCACTGGCAGCCCTGCCACTCTCACCACCCACCGGTGGACCGACAGCCCGACCAATCCTCCACAGCATCTATCGGCCTACCGACATGCTCGACCAACCGACTGACCCTGACCCTAACCCTAATCCTAATCCTAATCCTAGCTGTACATTTGTCATTTATCATTTTTATTTAACAGTTCGCATCATAACTTTATAAAGATAAATCAATTGAAAAACAAAATTATCAGCAAGGTTAGCATTACCTTTATTCCTTGGAAACCTTGCTATTGCTATTGATGTAATGAGGAGGCAGCCATGATCCCAGGGTCCTCGCTGCCTAGCGACCGTAAAACAAACGCGGGATTGATCAAATTGCGTCTGACCTCAATGTCAAACGTGCATTGATTGGACAATTACTACTCGGAAAATTGGACGTTTTTCCCATATTTCAAAAAAAAGTGCAGATTTTGGTCTTGACGAGTTTCAGGTATGATTTATATAATATCTTTACACAACATGTTAAAAATTCAGGTAGTTCCGTGAGTTGGGTCACGAACCTGAACGCAAAAGCTCCTCGGCCCACAGCCTACTCTTCTACACCCTCTCCAAAGCCTCCACATCCTTCCTGTAATGGACGGCCAGAACTGCAATACTCCAAATGCAGCCTAACCAGAGTCATATAAATCTGCATCTTGACTTCCTGATTCTTCTACTCAAATGCCCTGAACTGCCATCTGCTTTCTTTGCCTCTCATGTACTTGTGTTGCCACTTTCAGGGAGTTATGGCCATATCCCAAGATCTCTCTGCACTTCAATTCTGTTAAGGGTCATGTCATTAATTGTATATTTTCACCATACATTTGACCTTCCAAAGTGCAACACCTCACACTTGCTTAGATTAAACTCCATCTACCATTTCTCCAGCCATTTCTGTAGTTGATTCATATACCACTATATATTATGACAGCCTTCCTCACAGTCCGTGACCCCAGCAAATTTACACCAACTCATTTACAGTACATCCAATTAATTTATGTATATCACAACCAGCAAATGTCCCAGCACAGATCCCTGCAGAACTCCTCTGACCACACACCTCCAGCCTGAATATTGTCCTGTGCTCCTTGGCTCATGCAGGTAATTCTTTAATTAAGAGACAGAAAACAACAAAATACAATTGGGATTCATGTGATATGTTTGCTTCACGGACCTTGGTTCCTCCTGTACTACCTTTCCAAATGTGTGAGTGCATGTTTATAAATATAGCTCTCTGCTGCAATGACTAATATTCAAAAAAGTGCTTCATGGGGGTGACCACTAATACAGCAACAATGCTCACAGATTGAAGGCACATCTAAAGTTACTCCTCTGTAGCAACATTTATTCCATGACAAAATCTATTCTCAACCACAGACAGAATTACAGTCACTCCACTTGAAAGTAGCCTGTGAACAGAGGCATGAAGTGTGAACAGTCTGAATGGTGTGCAAGTCTGAACAGAGGTGTATCAAGGTAGCAGGAGGAGGGTCTGTGAAGGTGCAGAGGAGTAAGGAGTGGGTCAGGGTCTGCAGCTGGCTGGGACAGGATTGATGCGAAAAGCAATGTAACTGTTGGCATGGTAATGGCTGCCATTGTCAGTTACAAAGCTAGACACGCCATGGGTTCTCTGTATTACTTCAGTTGGGCCTTTATCACCGGCAGAGCATGCAATCGCTGCTCGACTCACACAAGTGGCAGGGCCTGTCTTTGCTCCATATATGTAGCTGAAAGACTCAAATGATAATTGACCCCAACTAGGTTAGGAACTGCACAGGAACCGGCTCCTCTGACAACAGGTTGCCATACCACCTGCCTGAAAATGTTCATGTTTTATGAAGCGAACACTTTTGGGGGGGGGGGGGGGGGGGGGGGGATACATGTGAAAGAGGAAACAGGAGTGGCCCTGCTGAGAATTCTAGGTGATCTTACAGCTGATATGTGAGTCTGTGGAAACTATCAGCCAAATCTATGTGTGGATAGCGGGGTGGGTCTCTGTCCCACAGTCTGGGAAACTTTACCGAACAGGTTGTGAGATGACTCACTTTTAGAAACAATCACGTGACTCGTGCACTTTTGAACTCAATGTGAAAAGCAGGATTTCATTCTGACACTTAAAATGATCAAGAAATAAATTTAGATTTAGATTCTGATGGAGCATCAGGCTGAAAGACAGAATGGTTCAGAAGCCTTGGTGGCACCAGAGTGGCTATAACGTTGCCAGACGATGCCACAGCATCATAAACGTTGTAGAGACTACAGCTCACTTTTGCACAAACAGCAACAATATTCCCTTCTATTTCTTGGGGCTGTATAATTCTACTGTGAGGGCCATTGAGGTCCAATCCAGCATTTCACTGCCTCTTATCGCTCATTCTTCCCAGGTTGCTGAGTGCCTCCAGCAGGGCCGGCCTTAAGCCGATTGGACCGATTGCTCCCAATTGGGCCCCGCGCTAATTTTCCGAAAAATTTCGTACAGAAATACGAATTAGTATTGCTAAATACACATTAAAAAAAAACATTCGCCTTGTTAAATACGGATTTTTTTTTTAAACGAATATGGATAAAATCCACTGCACCGGCCATCAGACAAAAACGATTTGTTAACTACTACTGTTAGCACTTGTTAACAGCCAGTAGTTAACAAGTAGTTATACAATGTGTCATCAATGCATCGATCCACATTCCTCAGTAAATGTAATTGTGTTTTGACCAAGTATTAATGACGCCCTGTAAATTTTATTCAAAGGAACGCGACGTCATTAATACTTGGTCAAAACACAATTACATTTACTGAGGAATGTGGATCGATGCATTGATGACACATTGAAAATTTCTTAAAACTCATCAACATGGTTGAGGGCTCAGTCCGCGAGCTTCTTCTTGGTGTGCAGGTTAGTCATTCACCTACCGACCCACGTTGTGTCTGTCTTTGGCTCTCTCCCTTCCTCCCTCCCTTCCTCCCTCCCTCCCTCTCTCTCTCTCACGCTCTCTCTCCCCCGCTCCCCATCTCATCTCTCTCTCGCTCTCTCACTCCCTCTCTCTCATCCTGTCGCCTCAGCATTCCCGGATTCATTGATGTTTTGCGGTGACGGCTGCATCTGAGGTTCCTTTCTGTTGGGGAGCGGTCATTAACTTTTGTTGCCAAGGTTTTAGAGTAAAGCATAATTCACTTCCCCACTGTGCTGGACAAAACTAGAAGGTGCATTGCCCTGCACTGTTTCACAGACCTCCAATGAGCTGGTTCAATGGTTGAAGGGTCTGAAGAAGGGTCTCAACCCAAAACGTCACCCATTCCTTCTATCCAGAGATGCTGCCTGTCCCGCCAAGTTACTCCAGCATTTTGTGTCTATCTTCATTTCCATGGTTCAAAGGTTTCCATATTATTAGGAAAACTAGAGGTGAGAAAAGGTACAGTCAGATCATTCTGTTCTGAGGTTTGTTCTGTATCTTTTCATACCTCTAGTTTCCCTCTCCCCTGACTCTCAGTCTGAAGAACTGTGTGCAGGATAATGTTAGTGTGCAGGGGTCGGTGCAGACTCGGTGGGCCGAATGGCCTGTTTCCGCGCTGTATCTCTCAACTAAACTAAACAGATAATCTATGGAAAGAAAGCAGAGCATATTTATTGGTTCATTATGACTTGACGATGATTTCAAATCTCGCACGAGATACCTTCGCGGCACGGTGGCGCAGCGGTAGAGTCGCTGCCTCACAGCGCCAGAGACCCGGGTTCTTTCCTGATGACCGGTGCTGTCTGTACGGAGTTTATACGTTCTCCCCGTGACCTGCATTGGTTTTCTCCGAGACCTTTGGTTTCCTCCCACTCTCCAAAGATGTACAGGTTGTAGGTCAAGTGGCTTGGTACAAATGTAAATTGTCACTAGTGTGTGTGGGATAGTGTTTGTGTGTGGGGATTGCTGGTCGGTGCGGACTCTGTGGGCCGAAGGGCCTATTTCTGTGCTGTATCACTAAACTAAACTAAACTAGAGCAGATAATATATGTAAAGAAAGCAGAGCATCTTTATTGGCACATTATGACTTGACGGTGATTTCAAATCCCGCACGAGATACTTTCAAGAATGCAGCATGCATTTCTATCAGTCATAGAAACAGAAACATAGAAAATAGGTGCAGGAGTAGGCCATTCGGCCCATCGAGCCAGCACTGCCATTCAATATGATCATCTAAAATTAGTACTTCGTTCCTCCCCATATCCCTTGATTCCGTTAGCCCTAAGAGCTAAATCTAACTCTGTCTTGAATTGGCCATCACTGCCTTCTGTGGCAGAGAATAGCACAGATTCACAACTCTCTGGGTGAAAAAGTTTTTCCTCATCTCAGTCCTAAATGGCTTACCCCCTTATTCTTAAACAGTGACCCCTGATTCTGGACTCCCCAGTCACTCTGGGTGAAGGCCATGTGGAGCTGACAATGTTTGCATCTTCCACTTTAAATAAAGTCAACTGAATTACGGAAGGTTAGAGAAAGAAGTGTACTGATTTCTCTTTCATTAGAAGCACGCTTGACATTTGTTACAAAGAGAAATCAACTTTTATTTCAAGTAATTTAAAAGTCACTTTGTTAAACACGGGGACAAACAGTGTGGAGATTGCTTTCTTCACTGCTTTCAGTGACACGTCCATGGGCTCCACTGAACAATGTAATGAATATCTTCTTCATTTGATCTCAACTGAGCGTTACGACAATATTTACTTAGCGAGGTCATAGATCACCTTGCATGAAGCTCTAGCCATCATGGTTAGAGTGAAAAGCTTCACTGTTTCTTTTTAATTGAGAAGAGCTATCAACCCAGGTAATGATCCCAGGTTGCTTTACCCACTCTGGTCTCAGAGCCAGTGATTCCAACCAT
The DNA here is from genome assembly GCA_035221665.1 of Okamejei kenojei. Lineage (NCBI taxonomy): Eukaryota > Metazoa > Chordata > Chondrichthyes > Rajiformes > Rajidae > Okamejei > Okamejei kenojei. The sequence goes on from CM069161.1 coordinate 14,465,903, forward strand.
GGCAGCCTCCTGAATGCAGAGATGTGTGAGTTTACTGAGTCCAATGCGACGATACAATTGAGTCTGGTTTAGGTTTTTAGTTCTGAGTCAATGCCCAAGGCTGACCAAACATGTTAAACAGAGATTGTCAGAAACAGTGAGAAATCATGTGAAATAATCACTGAATTTTATTTTAGATGAATGTACCTGCATGTTATACTGTTTAGTTTGGAGATACAACGCAGTCCACTGAGTTCGCACCGACCAGCGATTTTATTGTTTTCCTATTTGTCCATTTTTTTGTGCCCGATTATTTGGTGGCCAATCAACCGCTGTCTCTAAGGGGGTTGCGTCCAATCACCAACCAGTTTGCCTTAAAATTCCCGTCCAATCAACAATTCGGTCTCCTCCCGTCCAATCAGCAGCTGTCTCCAAAGGCATTGTGTCCAATCACATAATGTAGTTTAATGGTAATTAGCAGCTACGGTAATGGTTGGAAGCCAGCGGAGGTACTTACTGACAGTTATACGGGAGCAGGCGAGATTAAGACAGTGTATAATCCATAGCACGTTAGTGTACAATTTCATAATATATACTAAATAACAGGGCTGACAGACCTTGGCTGGGAACTTGGGGCTCTCCAAAATTGTTCCCAATTGGGCCCCGCACCTCCTAAGGCCGGCCCTGGTCTCCAGTGCACACACACTACAGATTGGGCTAAAGTACAAAAGGGTGAGAGTGCTAACAATGCAGGTATTATGTTCCTGTTTACATTGCAACTTTCCTAGAGCAATGCTTTGGATGACTTTTCTCTCTCTCTCTCTCTCTCTCTCTCTCTCTCTCTCTCTCTCTCTCTCTCTCTCTCTCTTTGTCTGTCTGTCTCTCTCTGTGTGTTTCACTGCCATTCACTTCACTCTTTCCTCATTTCCTGATCTTCAGCATCTTCCTTTCTAGAATCCTCTGCTTACCTCTTTCCAACACATCACTCTGCCGCAGAAGATGCTGCTGCGAGCAGGCACAATCATGTTTGACAGCATTCCTTGATTTAAACGTGGTTATGCATTGCACAGAGGGACCTGAGTTTAACGTGATCAGGAATTGCTCATCATCTCTGGCTGATGTGCCTTTTTTGGAGATACCATCCAAGGATGAGTGAGGATGTGAAACAGATGTGAGTGCAGCTTGGTGACACCTTCCAAGGAATTGAGATTTTTACTTGAACACACCACCAGCTTGGACAATCCAGGCCATGAGTAGAAGCAGCCGTTAGGTCAGCGTTAGAGCAACAGGAATGGAATGAAGAAACCTCTGAGGCTAGAAAATCATTTGAAAAGCTTTCATCTAACAGGGCAATAAAATGGACTCAAGCAAGATGTTAAAGAAGGAACTGCAGATGCTGGAAAATCGAGGGTACACAAAAAGCTGGAGAAACTCAGCGGGTGCAGCAGCATCTAAGGTGCGAAGGAGATAGGCAACGTTTCAGGCCGAAACCCTTCTTCAGACTCAGACTTTTTGTGTACCCTGGACTCAAGCAAGAACTGTTTATTATCCCTTTCAAAATGCATCATATTGCAAACCAGAGTATGAACAGGTTCAGACTGGGAATATGAAATAGTGTTAAGAGACCCTGCAATTGGGCCTCCGGAAGATTTCTTTTGAAAAGGACAACAGTCCAGAAGACGATGAATGCATTAATCTTCAGATCTTGGTTCCTTCTCGGGACTAGGAAGAATTTATGCCAAGTTATGGAGTCAAACAGCATAGGAACAGGTCCTTTGTCCCAACTTGCCCATGCCTACAAGATCCTCATCTACATTATTCCCACCTGCCCGCATTTGGCCCATTTCCCTGTAAACCGTTCATATGTGTGCACCTGTTGAAATATATTTTAAATGTTGCTCCTCTACCTGCCTCAACGTAGGAATTGGTAAATGAAACCATCCTCTCCTGTAATCTTCTCTGGCATTTAGTCAGCCATGAACACCACTTCTGCCTTCAACCAGTGGTCATTTGTTTAAAAAGTCTACCATGTGAAAATTATTTTTGATTGAACAATGCCATATTAACCATTTTTAGATGATTTTCACTGGTAATTTACAAGTGCTTTGAATTAAAAATTCTCATTAACTTCTGCTTAAATTCAAATGTAATCTTGCCTCAAGACTGAACCAACCTTTAAGCATTTAGAAGGTGATATGATGTCACTGGAACGTACAAGATTTTGAAAGAAGGGAAGATGAGATTCCGGAACTGGGAGACTGTCTCAGGCCCAAGGGATGCAAATTTAAGAATAAGAAAAGTCATTTCTTTACCCATAGGGTAGTGAATCATTTGCAGCTTTTTACACCAGAGTGCTGTAAACGCTCAATTATTGAGTACATTGGAGAATGCAATTGAGTTAGTGACTATCGGGATTGGACAGGAAATTAGAGCTGATGCAGAGGATGATTTACGAGCAGAAGAGGTTCTGATAAAAGATTGACACTAGAAGAGATTAATTAATTAATCGACTATTTACACACTCACCCAATGTTCAATGTCCTTTATCAGATGATACTAAACAGGTTCTTCTGGGCTTCTCCCTCTCATGAACATCCCCTATAGATTTCTTCATCCTCCTCACAACCCCCACCCACAACTCAAAGCTATTTTTAATCTCTAACCTTTCATAGTTCTGGTGAAAGGTTAACCCTCTCCACAGATGCTGCCTGCCTTGCTGCTTCTAACAGTTTTTCACGCAATGTTTTGCTTTCCCAGTGTGCATCTTTACTTCCTCCTTGATCTGATACTCTTTTTCCTTTCTTCCTAAATCTCTTTCAATATCCATCTCTGCCAGAAGAATATCCATTTTTAAAAGTCTTCACCTCCCTCTCTCAGCTGTCAACACTGCCATCTGTATTATTCTGTCACATATAGTTTCCACACTGTCAAAGACATCAATTCCATCTCTTCTCTCCTCCCTTTCCCTGACTCTGCAAGGTAAAGCATGTTTTAATTCTAACATTTTTCAGTTGTAATGAGAGGTCGTGGACCTAAACATCGAGTCTTTCTCTTTCTACATGTGACTTGTTGAGCATTGCTTTTGTATATTTTTAGTTTTAGTTACTTTGGTGACTTTTAACAATGTTCTGTTTCAATTGATTCCCAGAAACAAAAATGGACACTGCCTGATATAGATGTGACTGCAGTCCGGGATTTTGTAATGTCCGAATCTGAATGCAGCGAGACGACTTTGGATGTCATGGAATTCTCATTCAGCAGGATCATGCTGTTTGATCAGCAACAGCCTGGTTCCAACAGGATCACAATGGATTCACAGAAATATCCCAATCCTGGCAGCTGCCCAATGGATTTATAGACAGCATTTCCTCAGGGTCACATTGTAGTCAGAACCTGCCTATGATGCCACAATATTGGAGATGGATGTTACTGGGAATTAAAGTTGGGTAGAGATCGAATGTTTTCCTTTTGAGAATAGGAACTCCCTTGCAAGCCTGTTCTTAATAGGAACCTGAGGGTAACCTTTTACACAAAGGGTGGTGGGTGTATGGAACGAGCTGTCAGAGGAGGTAGTTGAGGCAGGTACGATCATAACGTTTAAGAATCAATTGGACAGGTACATGGATAGTGCAGATTTGGAGGGTTATGGGCCTTGCACGGGAAGGTGGGAGCAGTGTACATGGGGCATTTTGGTTGGTGTGGGCAAGTTGGGCCAAAGGGCCTGGTTCCATGCTGTATGACTATGACTGCTGCACAGAATAAACATGCTCTGCTGATGAAAATGTATCATGTCTGACTTATAAAGAGCTGATAGAAGCCTTGTACCCAAGCCGTTTACAACAGCAGACCTGCCTTAATTATTTTGAAACTGAGATAAATGACTCACGTTGAAAGCTTCATCAACATGATGTGAAGTAATCTGACGGTGGGGCTGAGGATGTTGCTTCTTGCTGCTCTCTACTAAAACATGTACAGTCCCAGTAATGGTGTGGGTTTGCTTAATGACTAAAGCATACAAGAAGCTATCGTTATGTTTCATTTACGGGCAAGATAAATGTCACCATAACTTCAGCAGATGAAAGCAATTGATGAGATGATTTTAGCTGGATACTTGTTACTTTCTGTGTTTTATTTTCACATAGATAACAAGAGTTCAGAAAAATGGTGAGAAACTGCGTCCTGTGAACAGGAAAAGATTGGGCACTTTGATCCACTTTAACACTTCATTACTCAGTTTCAATCATCTTTGCAGAATTACTCCTACTAATCCTCCGCAAAAAAAAAAAACTTCATTTCAAAATAGCACAAACATCAAAATAAAGTGGAAATGTTTAGTTTGTTTTAAACATCCCTGTGGAAATGTTCAGGGGATGTGAAAGATAATAACCAGGACCATTAAAGGGGTTAAAATACCACAGAGTTCAGTATTTTCTAATCTCTTGCTACTTCCATCTATCTGAAACTCTAATATTACATTTTTTAAGATCGGCAAAGTAATTGGAACTGACAAGTTAATCCTTACAGGGCCATCGTGGATGACGCTAACAAATACAGCAGGATATTTCACCAGTTCATTGGCATCTTATTTATGCAAGGCCATGCATTTAATTCTTTGATATGCGAATGCTTTCACATTACTTAATGGATAAGTATTTAAAAAATGACTGCGTTCAATCCAAACAAAATTGATTCTCAAACGAATATTTCTAAAAACCGACTGGCTAATTTTACAAATTCTCAAAACGGCAGAAAATGCCACAAACAATTTCAAATATATATTTTCTAAAATGGTTATTATCTCCCAGTAAACACACTGATGTAACGCATTTGTCATTAAAAAAATACTGCTGCATACATGGAATCTCAAATCAAGCAGCTGCATAAGAACATAATAAAGGTCAGAATATTAACATGATCAGGCCACTGACAGAACCAGCTTCTCTTCGTGTTATGATACTGCAGGAGGAGCGGATTAATTCTTAATATAATTTATCTACAGTCTTCACTTTTGTCTGCAAAAATGTGATATTCACTAGAACATTTCCTTTGTTTACAAGTGTAATTCTACTGCTAAAATTGAGGGTGGTGCCTACTCAATAACGTTCTGACATTTATAAATGTCACACTGGTGACAAATTAACTTTAAAGGCATGGAATGGTGTAAATGCGCCATGAAGCAAAAATGTTTAAATTTGTGGTAATAAGAATATCATGATAATACAGTGCTAATAATTAAATTTTCATTATCTGTGTACAACTCTACTGTGTCAGACATTAGATGTGCATAGTTTCACAGTGTTTGTGTTACATTTACATTGCTTTCTATACGCAATGTAGGTTAAAGTAATTACATTGCTAACTGTAATTTTTTAATTCCTTACAAATTCCTTACAAAGTAAAATTCCTTACAAAATAATAATTTTAATGAAATATTGACTCTCAAAATGTTATCAAACTCCAACCTAGATGCATTCTTCAATTGCACAAAAGCTCCAACAGTCCCGCAATTTCAAATTCTGCAGCGCGTATTCGTGGTTCTATTTGTGTAAAGGCCGACCTCTGGTACAAGAATTAACAGAAATGGCAGTGCTACCTTAATTAAATGAATGCACAATGCAAACACTAGTGTGTCAAAATCCTCAGCTTTATCTGCAGGAACTGGTGGGCGTCAGAAGCCAGCTTAGTTACATGATTAAAATAAAGCATCTAAATTCTTACCGATGAATTTTTGAGGCATTGAGCTTTTCCGCTTGGCGACGTTGCTTGCTAGTCTATCCAGCACCAGAGCTCTCTCAGATCCCATCTCTGCTTTTAGATTGAGACGATGAATTTTTTCTGTCTCTGCTAAAATGAGAGAAAAAAATCAACAGAATAACATGAGGTTTCACCTCAGCGCAGTTTGTGTAGCAGGTGGAAGGAAGCTGACGTAATGACTTACCAACTCTGAGGGCACTGACTATGACCAGAGGGGGCATGGAGAGCGAGTCTGTGGTTACTGATGCTACATTGGAGACATACTGATATCAGCATGCTTTCATCAATGGAGGAAATGACTGATTAAAACTGAGTTTGGGGTAAAGAGAGAGCGAGACATTGAACATTTTTTGCTAAATGAGCAGTGCATTCTGAAATTCTGATTCAACCTGTGAACAGGTCCTGTTCAAAGTTTGATCTCCTGGTTGACAAACATTTTATCTCCCCTTCCCAATCCCACACTGGCCTTTCTGTCCTGGGCCTCCTCGACTGTCAGAGTGGAGCCACACGCAAAATGGAGGAACAGCACCAAATATTTTGTTTGGGCAGCTTACAACCCAGCGATATGAATATTGATTTCTCTAATTTCAAGTAACCCTGGCATTTCCTCTCTCTCCGTTCCTCCTCCACCCTAGTCATCCTGCTAGTTTCAATGTTCGTATCCCTTCATTATCACCACTTCCACAGCCAACAATGGACCATTGTGGGCTCCACATTACCTAGGTCTTGGTGTCAGCTGATTTGTTCTGTTTCATTTCATGCCTCTAATTTCCCGCTCCCCTGACTCTCTGTCTGAAGAAGGGTCTTGACCCGACACATCACCTATTTCTTTTCTCCTGAGATGCTGCCTGACCGCAGTATTTGCTCCAGCATTTTGTGCCTCTCTACAGTGTAAACCAGCATCTGCAGTTATAGAATCAGAGAGTGTTACAGCGTGGAAACAGGTCATTCGGCCCAACTTGTCCACACTGGCCAACATGTCCCAGCTACGCTATTCCCACCTGCCAGCATTTGGTCCATATCCCTCCAAACCTGTTCTATCCATGTACCTGTCTAACTGCTTTTTAAACGTTGGGAAAGTCCCAGCCTCAACTACCTCCTCTAGCAGCTTGTTCCATACACTCACCACCCTTTGTGTGAAACAGTTACCCCTCAGATTCCTATTAAATCTTTTCCCCTTCACCTTAAACCTATGTCCTCTGGTCCTCGATTCACGTACTCTGGGCAAGAGACTCTGTGCATCTACCCAATCTATTCCTCTCATGATTTTGCACACCTCTATAAGATTACCCCTCATCCCCCCGCGCTCGAAGAAATAAGAGTCCCAGCCTACTCAACCTCTCCCTATAGCTCACACCATCTGTGTCCTGACACCATCCTCGTAAATCTTCTCTGTACCCTTTCCAGTTTGACAACATCTTTCCTATAACATGGTGCCGAGAACTGAACACGATACTCTAAATGCGGTCCCACCAACGTCTTATACAAGTGCAACATGACCACCCAACTTCTATACTCAATTCTCTGACTGATGAAGGCCAATATACCAACAACCTTTTTGACCACCTTATCTACCTGCGACTCGACCTTCAAGGAACCATGCACCTGCACACCAAGATCCATATGCTCTACAGCACTCCCAGGAGCCCTACCATTCAATGTGTAGGTCCTGCCCACGTTAGAGTTCCTACCTACAAACTTTGAATTATTTCTATTGTAAAGTAAGAGAGTTCTAACTTGGTAAAAAGGCACCAACAGGGCAGGATTACTGTTCTATAATTGACACTTCTGCAGAAGAATCACAAGCTTTGAGGCTGTACAACAGACAGAACTCATGTGAATATATTCAACTCATCTTTTGAACCAGGGAGTTTATATGATTTATGCCAAAATGTTATAAAGAAGAATACATCTGTTAATTAACTGGAAGAACTTCGGTGACAAGTAGAAAGAATTCTGTTGCTGAAATCGCTCTAAAAAGTAAAGTGGCTTATTTTCCATTTATTTTATTGATGATTCAAAATAGTACTTTCAGTGATGTGGGGCGGGAACTAGTGACAGGTAGATATTTCTCCGTAAGTGCAGGAAAGAGTAAAGTCAGCCTCTTTGTGCCTTTCTTTATTAGACATTTCCAGCATTTGGAGATTTGACTTTAAATTGCTATTTGCTAATATTGTGAATTCACAGTTGCAAGATGGCCAAAATAGATCGCCTACTATTTATTATCCCCATGTCAAAGACAAATGCTGAGTCTGCAAATATTCCCATATAACTGACAGTTTAGTTTACCTTTTTATTGTCAGGTTACCAAAGTACAGTGAAAAACTTTTGTTTGCATGTTAACCAGTCAAAAAAAAGGTTATATATGATTACAATCAAGCTGTCCATAGTGCAGACAACGGATACAATATTTAGTGTAAGATTAAAGATAGTTCAAAGGTCTCCAATGAGGTAGATGGGAGGTCAGTTTCACATTCTACCTGATGAGAGACGGTTCAGTTGTCCCTGAATCTGGAGGTGTGCGTTTTCAAACCTCTGTACCTCTTGTCTGATGGGAGATAGGAGAGACCGGGGTGAGACTGGTCTTTAATTATGCTGGTGGCCTTGCCAAGGCAGTGTGAAGTGTAGATGGTGTCAAAGGAAGAGAGGTAAGTTTGTGTGATGGTCTGGACTATGTCCACACCTCTCTGACATTTCTTGCTGTATTGCCCGGAGCTGTTCCTAAACCATGCTGTGATTAATTTGTATAAAATACTTTTTATGGCTCCTGTACACAAGTTGGTGAGGACATGCCAAACTTCCTAAGCCTTCTTAGGAAGTAGTGTTTTCTTGGCCATAGCTTAGATGTGGCTGGTGATAAGGTGATAGTCATACAGCGTGGAAACAGGTTCTTTGGCCCACCATGCCCATGCCGACCAACATGTCCTATCTACACTAATCCCACCTGCCTGCGTTTGGCCCATATTGCTTTAACCCTGTCCTATCTGTGTACCTATCTAAATGTTTCTTAAATGTTGCAATAGTACCTGCCTCAACTACCTCCTCCAGCAGCTCGATCCAAAACACCTACCACTCTTTGTGTAAAAAAGTTACCCCTCAGATTTCTATTAAATCGTTCCCCTTTCACCTTAAACCCATGTCTGGTTTTTGATTCCCCAGCTCTGGGCAAAAGACTCTGTGCATTTACTCAATCTATTCCTCTCACAATTTTGTACACCTCTATAAAATCACCCTTCATCCTCCTGAGTTCCAAGCGATAGTCCTAGACTGCTCAACTTCTCCCTATATCTCAGGTTCACAAGTCCTGTCAACATCCTCGTAGATCTTCTCAGCACCCTTTCCAGCTTGACAGCATCTTTCCGATAATATGGTGACCAAACTGCACATAATACTTGAAATGTGGCCTGACCATGTATTATATAACTGTAACATAACCTCCTAACTTTATACTCAATACTCTGACTGATGAAGGCCGATGTACCAAAAGCCTCTTTGACCACCCTATCACCTGTGACACCACATTCAAGGAACTATATTCCTGCACTTCTAGATCCTAGAAGCCAATCACTATCTCCTTTGTCTTGCTGACATTGAGAGAGAGGTTGTTGTCCTGGCACCAGGTTACATGGTTTTCAACCTCCTTTCTATACTCCCTTTCATCATTATTTGATAACCAGTCCACTCCAGTGGTGTCGTCTGGGAAATTGTAAATTGTGGAGGGGAGCATTAAGTGTGGGATGGGAAGAATGTATCTGAAAAATGAGTCTAAGCTGTGTCCCCTCGCGTGCCCTGCGATCCAGGAGCACAACAAAATGGATAGGTTGAACCTTTTGTGTGACTTGCTTGGGTGGATCTGAAATGGGAAAAGTAGCATCTTCCATCAAGCAGCAACTTGTATGTCCCAGTTATTATCAAACTATTGAACAGTCCTCTCATAGGACAATGGTGGAGTACAGATCTCCCATCCTACTTGAACGTTTTTTATTTGTACAAATGACCCTGTAGCTGTAAGACTATTACTGTTCTGCACTCTGGTATTCTTCTCGTTGCACTATTTATTGTACTTCTGTACGGCTCGAATGTATTCATCTGCAGTATGATTTGACTGAACGTCAATAATAAAGCAATACAAATGCCAATCTTTGCCAATGTGTTATCTCCAGCACGTGGAGGTTTAATTGTTTGCAAGAATGAATAATGCCTGTCTCACTTTGATTATTTATTGACTTTACATCCAGACAAGGACATTCATGAAATTCCCCCACTTCTACCTCAATCTTCTAAATTACACTCATGACATATAATTGAAATACATGTTCCATGTTGTGCTCTTCCAACGTCAGTTGATGCCAGAGTTAAAAACATAAAATGGTGGAAGTACTGATCTGTGAAGAGAATCTCGGAATGAATATTCCAGGTTGATAGTCTTTTGTCAGTACCAGAATTAAGGGTCATTGACCTGAAATAATCAACTGTTTCCCTCTTTACAGATGCTTCTGAACGGCTGATTATGTTTTGCTTTATTTCAGATTTTCAGCATTTCGATTCATTCCTCGTGTAAACGTGCAGATACGTAAAATTGATTAAGGACGTAAATGGCATTATAAGCTCAAAACTAATAATAAGCCTTTGACCTCTGATTAGTACGCAGGACGACCCATCTCATAGAAACATAGAAACATAGAAATTAGGTGCAGGAGTAGGCCATTCAGCCCTTCGAGCCTGCACCGCCATTCAATATGATCATGGCTGAACAGCATGGAGCAAGCAATACTTTTCAATAATACAGAAATATGTTTAATTACTGGAGAACTGCTGTGACGCTACACTTTAAACTGAAAAATAAAAATAATCTAACAGCATGTTAAAATGTAACAGCCTATCAGATGCTGTGACCTATATAGAGGAATGTGATGTGATCATATCTGAATGTAGTGCCCTATTTAATAAAATGGAAATTTTACATAAAGGGAAATAAAATCACATTTTTAACCTTTAGATTAATGGTAGGTACAGAGAAATGAAAGGCTGACTGGTCCAGTTAGTCATTTACTAACATTTCAACTAAGTCTGATGATGAAATTCATTAAGTAAGAAATCTGTTATCGGCATCAACTGATGAGATGGTTATTGCAAAAGATCGTATTTTCCGAGAACAATGCGCTGTTGGCATCACCATTTTACGATCCACATGTAGCCGAGCCATCTGCACTAACTGAGACTGACAGGTGACAAAATGAGATGATCAGGAGCTAGCAAGAGTTTGTGAAAGGTATAGAAAAGTTAAGTAAGTTAAGCAAATGTGCCTCTATTCAAGAAGGGCTGCAGGGAAAATGCTAGGAACTATAGGCCAGTGAGCTTAACATCTGCACTTGGAAAGTTACTAGAGAGTATTCTGAGGGATAGGATATACAGTCATTTAGACGGACAAGGGCAGGTTAGGGATAGTCAGCATGGTTTTGTATGTGGGAGGTCGTGTATCACAAATCTGATTGAGTTTTTTGAAGACGTGACCAAAAAGGTCGATCAGGGCAGATGCTTATATAGACTTCAGCAAATAATTCAATAAGATTCTGCAGTGTAGGCAGCTCTGGGAGGTTAGATCAAATGGGAGCCAAGGAGAGATAGCTGAATGGATACAAAAATGGCTTCATGGTGAGACGGCACCTGGAGTATTGTGTGCAATTTTGGTCTCCTAATTTGAGGAAGGACATTATTGCGATTGAGGGAGTGCAGCGTAGGTTCACCTGGTTTATTCCCGGGATGGCGGGACTGACATATGATGAAAGAATGGGTCGACTGGGCTTGTATTCACTGGAATTTAGAAGGATGAGAGGGGATCTTATAGAAACATATAAAATTCTTAGGGGATTGGACAGGGTAGATGCAGGAAAAATATTCCCGATTTTGGGGAAGTCCAGACCAGGGGTCACAGTTTAAGAAAAAGGGGTAGGCCATTTAGGACTGAGATGAGGAAAAACGCTTTCATCCAGAGAGCTGTGATTCTGTTGAATTCTATGCCACAGAAGGAAGTGGAGGCCAATTCACTGGATGTTTTCAAGAGAGTTAGATTTAGCTCTTAGGGCTAAGGGAATCAAGGGATATGGGGGAAAAAGGTGGAATGGGGTATTGATTTTGGATGATCAGCCATGATCGTATTGAATGGGGGTGCAGGCACGAAGAGCCGAATGGCCTACTCCTGCACCTATTTTCTATGTTTTTCTATGTTTCTATGGAAGGAAGCAGAGGGTGATGGTAGAAGGTTGCTTCTCGAACTGGAGTCCTGTGACTAGTGGTGTGCCTCAGGGGTTGGTGCTGAGATGTTTGTCATCTATATCAATGGTTTGGATGAAGACACACACGGTACAAGTTTGCAGATGATACAAAAGTGGGTGGTTTTGCATCTATTTTGGAATATTCCTTGGTGCGCAGGAGGATGAGGGGTGATCTTATAGTGTATAAAATCATGAGAGGAATAGACACTCATGGTCTCTTGCCCAGAGTAGGTGAATCTAGGACCAGAGGGCATAGGTTTAAGGTGAAGGGGAAAAGATTTAATAGTAATCAGAGGGATAATATTTTCACACAATGGATGGTGGGTGTATGGAACAAGCTGCCAGAGGAGGTAGTTGAGACAGGGACTACCCCAACATTTAAGAAACAGTTAGACAGGTACATGGATAGGACAGGTTTGGAGGGATATGGATCAAACACGAGCAGGTGGGACTGGGGTAACTGGGACATGTTAGCCAGTGTGGGCAAGTTGAGCCGAAGAGCCTCTTTCCACACTGTATCACTCTATGACTATAAGTTGACAAGATGGCAGATGGAGTATGTGGAAAAATGAGAGGTGGTTCTCTTTGGTAAGAACAGAACAAAATATTATTTTAACAGCGAAAAACGAGTAAATATTGATGTGTGGTGAGATCTCAGCATTTTGGCTCATGGGATGTGGAGCAGAGAAATACAGAGAGAGGAAACATTTAATTGGCAAATGTCAGATTGGCCTTTATTTCAAGGTAGCCAGAGAACAAGTGTTCCTGAGTTCACTTGCAGAATTTTGTTCTGAAGGATACAGTGTAACAAAAATCATAGGTTTGATTTGTGAGATGAGGCACCGTCATGTGTGAATAGATGGAGCAAGACTGGCCAATATACATAGGAATTTGAAGAATGTTCTCTTTGATTCATACTAGATTCTGACAAAAATGCAAGAGGCTGTTTCCCCAGTGAAGAGAATGGAATTTTACCATATTGGACTGAGTTTTTGACTGGAAACTTCTTTTTTGCAGACTGCTGATTTTGATATTCTCTGCCACAAAGAGCTGTAATAGCCAATGGGGAAACTGATAGACTTGAAAATGAAAGGGACCAAAGAATAAGTGAATCATGTGGAAGAGTAGATTTTTACTTTAGTTTAGTTTAGAGATACAGCACGGAAACAGGCCCTTCAGCCCACCGAGTCCGCACCGACCAGCGATCCCCACACACTTGCACTATCCTACACACGCTAGGGACAAATTACATTTATACCAAGCCAATTATCCTACAAACCTGCGCGTCTTTATAGTTTTGTGGTATAGGATAGCTAAAAGACATGGATAGAAAATGGCTTGTAGAGAGGTAGCAAGAAGCAGAAACAAATGAGCACTTTTACAAGTGGCTGTTAGTGACTAGGAAGGTACAGTAGGGTTCATTGCTTGGGCCCCAGTTATTTACACAATATATTAATGACAGAGTCAGGAACCGCAGCCTAAGGATACAGAGTAGGCTATTTTGGACTCTAATGAGAAGATCATTATTCACCCAATCAATGGTGAACCTGTAGAATTCTCTGCCATAGATGGCAGTTGTGGCTGAATCAACCAATTGTTTAGCAGTTCGAGCCACAAGAGATGCTGGAATTTGGAGCAAAAACAAACTGCTAGAAGAACTCAGCAGGTCAAGCAACATCTGCAGACGCAAAGAGATGATCGCCGTTTTAGATCTAGACTGCATCAGGAAGCTGCAGCAATTGAACGATTCCCTCACAGATCCAGTGACCCAGGTTCAATCCTGACCTTGGTTGTTCTCTGTATGGTGTTTGCACATCCTCCCAGTCATCTCATAGGTTTCCCCCAGATGACCCCATTCCCTCCCAGAGCTGTGCTGGTTCATTGGGCTATGCATATTACCCGTGTTATGGGTGGGTGGTCGGAGAATCAGTGTTAATGGGCTTGGGAGGCAGAATGGGTTGCTGGGAATTAAGTGGAGAACTAGGAGTGTTGGAATAACTCTGAAATCCGGTATAGACTGGATGGGCCAAATTACCTCCTTCAAGGTTGTGAGGAATTATATATACTACTCATGGCTAAAGAGATTGAGGTTTTGGTAAAAGACCTGGAGCAGGGACTGAATTTGGGTGATTAGTCATGATCATATTGAACAATGGAACAGTCGCCCTGTGCTCCTATTTTCTATGTTTTTTCCTCTTCTGCCACATTCCAAAATTATGCATGCATGCCCACAGTTTCTACTGGTTTTTCGCTCCCTTTAGAATGGTTTTATTTATATTACAACACTTCACCTAATTATCCACTGAAATGCATTGCTGTAGACATCTTGGCTTTAAATCTCGCATGTCGTATGCCCTCCCATTTCAATAGTCTGTCTCTTGCAACTGATCATTCCCCTCCGCACTACTTACTATTCTTCCACATTTGGACAAGGTGGTCTGACATCATTAGTGTTGAGAAGGGTATTGCCCCTGTCACTGACCTGCAGGGAATATCGTACAGGTGATCCAGCCTAAAAACATTTATTTGCTGTAACTTATTACGTCTCGTTCTTTGCGCCAAATTCATATTGTCATGTCTCACTAATCGGATTGATTTTTTTGAAGACGTGACCAAAAAGGTTGATGAGGGCAGAGCTGTAGATGTGTATATGGACTTCAGTCAGGCGTTTGACAAGGTGTCGCATGGTAGGCTGCTCTGCAAGGTTAGATCGCATGGCATCCACGGAGAGATAGCTGAATGGATAGCAAATTGGCTCCATGGAAAGAAGCAGAGGGTGATGGTGGATGGTTGCTTCTCAGACTGGAGGCCTGTGACTAGTGGTGTACCTCAGGGTTTGGTGCTGGGCCCGTTACTGTTTGTCATCTACATCAATGATTTGGATGAGAACGTACAGGGCAAGATTAGCAAGTTCACTGATGATACAAAATGTAGTGGTTTTGCAGATAGCGAAGATGGTTGTGAACTATTGCAGCAGGACCTGGATCGATTGGCCAGGTGGGCAGTGGAATGGTTGATGGAATTTAATACAGAGAAATGTGAGATGTTACATTTTGGGAGGTTTTCACACAAAGGGTGATGGGTGTATGGAACAAGCTGCGAGAGGAGGTAGTTGAGGCTGGGACTATCCCATCGTTTAAGAAACAGTTAGACAGGTACATGGATAGGACAGGTTTGGGGGGATATGGACCAAGCGCAGGCAAGTGGGACTAGTGTAGCTGGGACATGTTGGCTGGTGTGGGCAAGTTGGGCCGAAGGGTCTGTTTCCACACTGCATCACTTTATGACTATGATCCTCTTATTTCATGGACTTCAGTTTTGTTGCTGAGCCTATTAGAAGCTAATTAATCAATTGGCTTATGCCAATCTATAAACTAAAGAACTACACTGCCTTATCAGCCCTCTTATTAGAAAACTAAAAGAAGTATAAATTACTCTGTATTATTTACTTTTAATTGGTACTATACTATTTGGTTTCATATATTAATTCACAGCTGTCCAAAGATGTTTATTTTGCTCTGGATTATAGATTCAAACAAGACTCTCACCACTAAGGTTACACATAAAGCCTGTGGTTTCTGCGTTTATCCTTGTACCTCTTTTGAAACAAGGAAGTAACATCTACAATTCTGCTCTCCTCTGGAACATCCCGGCGACTGGAAGATTTGGACCAGTTTCACCTCAAATTCCACCAATGGGAATAATACCATGGAATCTTTAGCTCTACCCGTGGTGTCAACCAAATAAATGATTACAAGCATCTATTGGTGCTCAGATAAAGATCAAATGTGGTAATCGTACAGTGTGGTGATTGCAGAACTGTTAACTGGTGCAACATGCAAGCTAATTGATAAGTTGAAACATTATATGAGTGGTAATGACAATCAATATCAGCTATGATATGGGACAGTGTAGGACTACAGGTCACAGCCTCAGAATTACAGTACTTTCTTTAAGGAAGAAGAGGAAAAATGTCTTTAGTCAGAGGGTGGTGAATCTGTGGAATTCTAAGCCACAGAAGGCTGTAGAGGCCAAGTCAGTGGATATTTTTAAGCCAGAGATGGATCGATCTTTGATTAGTACGGGTGTCAGAGGTTATGGTGAGAAGGCAGGAGAATGGGGTTAGGAAGGAACGATAAATCAGCCATGATTGAATGGTGGAGTAGACTCGATGAGCCGAATGGCCTAATTCCACTCCTATCACTTATGACCTTATGATATTAATAAAGTCTCAGGCAACATCAAAAATTAATGCGGACCGAAGCATCCTGCTGCCCGTTTCTGCTGCCAACTGATTAGCCTTCCAGCATTGCAGAGAAGGTATTGAAAAATACTTTGTGCTTCTGAGGATATGGGATTTGTAAAGGTGAATGGATTTGAGACATAGAATCATCTGTGATCTTACCAGATAGCAGAGCAGGCTCATGCAGGCTTTGGCCCTCTTCCTGCTTCTATTTTGTATCTACTTATGTTTGATATTATGCCAGCCACAGCTGGTGAGCTGCTGTGGGTCAGTAATTTGAGATGCGCAGTGCGCTGGTGATGAGGCAGCATTGAGCCCTTCTCATGTAAAGCCAAACGGATTCTCTCTCTTCCTCTCCTGTGCCAGGTCTGCAGTTGAAATCACTGGTTGCTATATTTTGGGAAGCAGTTGGTTTTTTAAAGTATTTTTTCATCTGGAATCATCTTCATGAAGTAATTCATGATTTATTAATGAAAAAAATTGTAGGTGCTGTAAAAATCTAAAATACTTTAAAAAACAGAAAATACTAGGAAACTCAACAGGACAATGAGCATCAGATGTAAGAAAGAAGCAGTGTTAACCTCATTCTTTAAGAAAGGATTCATTGCTCTTTCACCAATGATTTGTCACATTTCGAACCACAGCACAGAACAAATTGTTCTGTCACAAATGTCATTAGTTGGTGTCCAGATTTGTTCAATATAAACTGATGAAAAAAGCCAGATTAAACCACCTAGGACAAGTACAAGTAAAGGAAGATGCTCGTTTCCTGCCAGACATGTAATGTGGTTGCCTTGTGATAGAGGGATATACACAGAGGTAGATTATTTTGCAATCACAACTGGCTATCTGATTAACAGTGATCACTATCAGAGGGAGCCGGAATCCTCTGATAATCATTGCATTAAAAAACCTTTTTGATTTCAGGACATGTGACAGTCTCCATAGGAAATGGTTGTTTTCTGTCTCTTGTAATTTCACATTTCAAAATAATTGCACAAAGATTTTTCACTGCTCTCAAATAGTTTCATGATGAAATGTATTTATTTGGACAAGCCCCGAGTGGCCGGGCTGATTGGGTCATTTATTTGGACAAGCCCCGAGTGGCCGGGCTGATTGGGTCATTTATTTGGACAAGCCCCGAGTGGCCGGGCTGATTGGGTCTGATCATCACATTTCCTGGCGTCCCTCGGGAAAGATTCCCTGAGAAATTTCCGCTGGAAAAATGTTGTCTTCTTCTTGGTGCTTGCCCAATGCAGAGCGGTCTTTATACTATTTTACAATAGATGCAGATGATTTTACATCTCAAAAAAGCTTGCAGCTCATCAAAGTGAATATCTGTTCTTGATACTCAGCAGGATGGGCCATTGGGTGCTGGGATCATAGATGGTTCTGACATCGCCGAAGAATCGCCCTATGTTTTGTTTATCAGTGGGCTGATGGAACATCTCATTGTTTTCCATCCACCGTCTGTTTTTTAGGTCCAGGGTTTCTGCTGGATCTCAGCTTTCTGCTGGATCTGAGCTTTCGAGTGCCAGAGGAGACATTTCTTTTTCAGTGAATCACGGTGGAGGTTTCAATCCAAGAACACTTTAATTATATCTTTCTCATCACATAGGTCCTGATGTTATCTGGTAGAGAAGCCAAGAGTCTCATCGTAGATGCTAAATATAATGGACCTCAGGGCAATCCTGATGCTGAGGGCACTCTGTGAGTCTTGTTGGTAGAATCAAAGATCTTTCATGAGGCAGTGTCTGGGGAGAGATATCTTACTACTATGCTGCTACTCATGTCCAACAGGTTTCCCACCTAACCAACTGGACAAATTAGAAATTGTCTCATCTTTACAATTGAAAAAAGTGACATCACAATCGACACCTGAGAATCTTCTGCCATGGCTGCTGAAAATGGAGAAAGACCATTTGAGATAGTATTGAGAACCTTAAGTCTATTTTTGGCAGCACAATGATGATTAACATAAAAGTAAGAAGGAATAAACCATTTCCCAAACTGTCCACCTGCCTCCCAATCAAGGAACTCACCCTCACCCGTAGCATGATTTTCCTCTTCAAAACCCACAGAATTGCAATGAAAGCTAGTCAATGACCTTTACAATCTGCTTTGGAGATGAAAAAATTCATGTCACTTTGCAGGTTTGTTCAGTAATTAGAGGCATAGCATTATACAGCATGGAAACAAGCCCCGTCTCCCCCCCCTCAACAGCACGTTCGAGGAACAGACCCAGCGGGTCTGCACTTGGTCTAGTATATTATTAAAACTCTTATCTTGTTTGTTTCTATCTCTGTCTGTCTGTGCGAGGTTCCTGAAATTACGGCAAAACGGTACACTATAGTAGCGATGTTACAAAACCTACCTTCAGCGGCACTCCAGATCTGCCACTGGCTGTGCGTGCGACTCTGGCGCCTTTGAGAAGGAAGGGGGGGGGGGGGGGGGCAGGATTAAAATGCAGGTTTGTATCGCTTGTCGGAGATGGATTTCCTCGGGCTGCTAGCTGCTGAAGAAAAATCGATCGGACTTCCGTTCTCGGTTTATTTTTTGTTTTAAATCGCTGGACAATTTAACCGCTGGATTAAAGAAAAATGCAACTTCAAACGCCTCAACGCCTACAACGTGACGGATCGCAAAAACAGGACAAAACAAAGGGTAAGTCGTTTATTTCACATATAATCTTGCTTCTTCGAGTGGCTTTAGTCTAATTTTACATTGCGAAAATGTTATTTGGGCCCCATACGGATTGGGAATGTCTTTCCTGCCGATATGGGGTTAAAATTCACTGCAACGCCAATGTTCCAATCGATCGAATTCCAGAAACACTCACTCGCAAGATGATTTAAATCCTCGTTTTTTTTGGACATTCATGTCATAAGCCGTCTAAATCGTTTATATAGTGTGTTATTCTCTCTCCATGATCATTATTTTAAAACTAAATATTCACAACAGTTTGAGATGTATTGTGCAAAAAATAATAATTTTGATTATATTTTGAGTGGATGTTTCTGGTTTAATTTATGAGAATTAAACATTAAATTCCTTCCATTTGGCCTATAAGTGCATGACAGTGTGTGATTTAAAAATCATATTATATTGTGAATTCTTGTGTGAATGTTATTTGGACACTTAGGCTATTTAAAAATGTTAACCTTTTCTTAAGAAATGGATAGATGTTTGGACCTAGTAATTGAATTTAGATGAATTGATTAAATTGATTTGATGAATATGAATTGTTTGTTGTGTATTTACTATTTGTTTTAGCGTTTAACTTTATCATTTCTACCTTTTTTTCTAAAACTGCAAATAATAACTGGTTTCTGTTAATGCTGTTCAGTGATTTTTTTCCTTTACATTTTAAATAGATGTCTCCAAAGAAGAAATGCAAAATTATCAATCCAAATGCCCAGCAAAAGAGACTGATTTAGACAGCATTCGCAGAGATTATCCGAATTTGGAAAAAAAAGAACTGTCCAACCAGTAGATTATATTTTTAATATTCACTGCCCAATAATAATACAATAAGTTAGGGGACTACTCCAAATGTGGTGATCTACAGGACATTCTTAATGGGAAAGTAGTGGGCAGAAAGGCATGTCATTCGTGGTTTGAAGAACAAAAACTTGTAGGTTACAATGCCAAAATTGAAAAGTTGAGGAAAAACAAGGTGTACAGAGTTGCTTATTGGTTACAATCTGAGGAGTATGATGATGCGACTGATTATGATATGCCAATATACCAGCTAGCAACTGATCTTCTCCATAAAGACTTGGTCTATTGCCAGAAATTGTAATTTATTTACCTATCTGTTACGGACTTACAGCATATAATACAATAATATTAAAGTTCTGATCTTGAGAATATCACATTTTTGAATTTTCAAGGCAGTCTTGGTGTTTATTACTATTCTGTCACAATGGTCAACTTTGTAATTAGCTACAATTAGGTAACTTAACTAATTATATGCTTTAATTTCAGGTCATCCAAGTAAGATGTTTTATATTTGTTTCAGAATGCTTCAATCTATAATAACTGAAAATTTCCATTCAGTTCTCTTAATTTTTAAGAAAGTTATGCGCTTTTGACTATCCTCAATCACAGCTTTTGTGTTAAGTCCATGGAAAAGCAATAGGGAACAAGATGCTAATTGCCGAGTATGAAAATGGCCATAACCTTTTTAATACTGAAGATATGAAAGTGAATTAGGTGTCAAATTAAACTTCTTTTTATGCTTTATCTGATGGGATAAATTGCAGACTTGATTTTTTAAATCTCAATATTTTGTAACATTGCTAACTACAGCGCTACAATTTGTGGCCCGCCTTACTCACCATTGTCCTATGGTGTACTTTTGCAAGTTTTGTTCAGATTGATGGTATATTTTACAAGTTATTCACATTTTTAACTTTACAAAACCCCATTTTGAGAAAAATGTATTCCATCTGCACTGGCAGTTAGCAATGTATGATGTCACAATAGCATCTAATTTACATAAACTGCCCGTCAGTAGTGTTCCGCCCACAAGGACATCACATTTATATTTTTTTAAAAACCTGTTTAAAAAAACACAGCAGCTTCCACCTCACAATGACGTCAAGGGGGGTAGGGATGGGAGAAGGGTTATGGAGGGAGGGAGGGACTGACCGAGGGTAGGAGAAAGGAGAGAGAGGGAGGTGAGGGAGAGAGCAGGGGATGGGAGGAGAGGGGAAAGAAGAGGGAGGGTGAACAGGAGGGGGAGAAAGTGCTGGGGATGAGGGGGAATGGAGGACGATAGGGGTCGGAAGAGGGATGGTGAGGCACACTTGGGAGGGTTGCCGTGACTCACGTCACAACAGGGATCTCTGGCTTCACAACGGGAACCCCTCAGCCGCGTGGGGGAGTAGGGAGATAGAGGGAGAGGAGAGGGGTAGGGAGGGTAGAGGGGTTATGGAGGGAGGGAGTGACTGAGGGTAGGGGAAAGGAGAGGGAGGAAGAGGTGAGGGAGGGAGTGGAGGAGGGGAGGTGGAGAGGGTAAAGAATATGGAGCGGCAAGAGGAGAGGGAGGGAGCACTGGGGGATGAGGTGGAATGGAGGAGGATAGGGGTAGGAAGAGGAATGGCGAGACGCAGTTGGGGGTGGGATGCCGTGACTCGCGTTACAACGGGAACCCCTGGCGTTACAACAGGAACCCGTCAGCCACATCTGCGCAGTTGGGGGTTATGAGTGAGTGGTGGAATATTGCGTTCGGCGACCAGCCCTCCCATGTGACAGGAACCCATCGGGTCCCACTTGGTCTAGTATATTACTAAAACTCTCATCTTGTTTGTTTGTCTGTTTGTATCCATGCGTGCAAGATTCCAAAACTCCGCCAAAACGGTACATGATTGTGCTACAATGTTTGGCCCACCTTACTCACCATTGTCCTAGGGAGTCCGTTACCCAGGTTTCGTTCAAATTGATGTTATATTTTACAAGTATTGACATTTTTAACTTTACGAAAAACACTTTTAAACCACTTTTCCACTTGCTCTGCCCGTCATCGCGTCACAATGACGTCACAATGGGATCACGAATCTCAGTTACATTAAAAAAAAAAGTAAATCCATTTCAGTCAAATCCTTTTGTTTTAATTCACAATGAGGTCATAATGGGACCCCGAATCTCATTTACATTAAAAAATCGTGAATGGGGGGGTGGGATAGGGGGAAGCTTTAATTTTTAAAAAAAACAGCGTTTTTCATTGCGGGAGGTGGGATAGAGGAGAGGTTTCATTTAAAAAAAAAAAAACAGTTAAAAAAATCGCGGTTATCATTGTGGGGGGATAGGATAGGGGGGAGGTGGGGAGTGCGGGATCAGGGAGATAGAGGGAGAGGAGGGGGTAGGGAGGGGAGAGGGGTTATGGAGGGAGGGAGTGACTGAGAGCAGAAGGAGAGGGAGGGAGATGTGAGGGAGGGAGTGGGGGGGGGAGGAGGAGAGGGGAAAGAAGGAGGGTGAAGAGGAGCGGGAGGGAGTGCTGGGGGATGAGGGAGAATGGAAGATAGGGGTAGGAAGAGAGATGGCGAGGTAATGGAGGAGGGTCGGGGAAGAGAGAGGAGGGTCGGGAGGGAGGGTGTGGGGGGTGAGGGGAGGAAGCAGAGGAAGATTGGTGGAGGATGGGGAGAGGGAAGATAATGCAGGAAGGAAATAGGGGACTGAAGAGCGAGTGAGAAGCGTTCACATTGATCTTATATTTTACAAGTTATTGCCATGTTAAACTACGTCGCAGTGCAAGCGCAGTTTGGTGGAATATTGTGTTGGGGGAACGGGACCAAACTTGGTCTAGTCTGAATTAAAAGTCCAAACACATATTGAAAATGCATAAACATGCAGTCATCTCACCTGGAGTGCAGAGACCCATGCCCTGCAGGTAACTGTGGCAACGATCCTTGTGCTCCTCCAGGGAGCTGCACTGTTTATAACTGCGCCCACAGAAGCTACACTTGTATGGTTTGTCAACTGCAAGGAGAAAATGAAAACAGTGAGATATCTCACAGGAATACAAAACAAACACATATGAACTAAGGACTATAACTAGCAACAATGTCATTTAGCAAAATAATCAATCTGATTAAATAGTATCAGCAAGATAACAGCAAAACAGGCATCATCGTGCAATGATAAAAATAGAATGGGGAGAAAAATTCAATTGTTTTTTTGTCTCTGACTGTCGTGACAGATTTTGAATCTGGGATCTACTGTAAGAAACCTAGTAACTATTTGTTTCCTTGAGTCTGCTCGAAAGGACAATGTCAACTTGTAACTCAACTCCATTGACGGGCTTCAGATCTATGTCTTCTGACAATATTAGCAGAATGCTAAGTCATTGTGGTAACATATTGAATTCTCCCCCAGGATCCACAACTTCTGTGAGAGCACATTTTTTGTTTTTACTGCTCTTTGTACAAAACTGCTTGACCTTGATATTGCAGCTGATATAAAGGAAACAGCCTTTATGTTACAATCATTATGCAACCAAAGGCTTTCCACGCCAGCTCCAGCACTGTGGGGTAAGTGTCGTGCACTGTGTTCAGATATAGTAAGTCTCCCGTCATGCTGGCAATGAGGACCAGTGTACCCTCAGTGGGGTGGGGAGGGAATGGAATCAGGATCTCAATAATTGATTTGGGGCACAGGAGAGGTATGTATTTGAGAGTGGGGAAGAGGCGATAGCGACTGGCTGTGACAGTGAGAGAAAATGGGAATGCAACTGGCTGCGGCCATTTGTAGAGAGTGTGAAGGGAACCTGCAGTGAATTATGGGGATGGGGTGTTGTAATGACAAGCTTCTGCAGGAACGGTTGCACAAATGAGTGCTGAATGCCCTTTAATGCCCCTGTGCATGTCCCTACACGTCTATGACATAAAACAAATCTGCCATCATGAGAGAACCGTTTCTGATCATGTTTGACACCTTAAGTTTTGACTAAATTCCTTTTGGTTGTGTACAAAATTACAGAGCTAAGCAAAACGATTTTTCAATTCATTACTTGACTTTGCACTGAAAACTTTATTTCTCCACCAACAACAAATCATCATCCAAACAAAAACTGCTGCCTAACCTCTCTCAAATTCCATGTTACTGAGGTTTGCATGTTCTCACAGTCCTTGAATGAAAAGCTAGAACATCAGACATTGATGAAACTGAGCAACAGCTAAGGATGACAATTGCTGGGATCTGATCTTTAAAGACCTATTTTGTCAGAAAACCGTAGATGCAGAGGGAGTATCAGATCAAAACCATCCTTCGGCCAAATCCTAGTATCAGTTCACACTCTGACTAAATTTGCATGTTCAAAGTGAATGTTGCCCAGCTTGCACACTTCAGTATTTTAGAGCCCTGTGGTTTTAAACTGTCTGTATGAGCTGATAAGGCTAAAATCAATCACTCATTAGGGCTGACTTATTACAGAAAGCTTTCCATTTTTCTGCATCAGCAGTATCAGAATGAAAGATTCTAGCTTGAATATAATTTAGCACATTGAACAGATTGGAAACTGCATGCAGTACACACAAGCAAGTTTTCAAGGATGCTAAATATGATAGCCTCTTCTGCACTGGTTTCTTTTCAACTGATGTTGCTTGACTGGCTGATTTCTTCCAGAATTTCTGCTTTTCCGTCTGCACCTGTTGGTTGCAATGCGGAAGGCACACCAACATCATACAGCTGCTAATTACATTGATTAATGAAAATTAAATGAATAAATGTATTGGCCAAGTATGTTCACATACAAGGAATTTGCCTTGGTGCTCCACTCGCAAGTGACATGACATAGTGACAATTAAGAATGACACATAAAACATTATTAATAAAGCATTATCGATTAAAAATGTGAATTAAATAAAATACCAGAGCAAATGGAAGCTACAGATTTTTTGTTATTGAGTAGAGCTGCTACTCGTGGAAAAAAGCTGTTTTCATGTCTGGCTGTAGCAGCTTTGACAGTCCGGAGTCGCCTTCCAGAGGGAAGTGATTCAAAGAGTTTGTGGCCAGAGTGAGAGGAGTCAGAGAAGATCTTGCCCGCTCGCTTCCTGGCCTTTGCAGTGTACAGTTCGTCAATGGAGGGAAGGTTGCAGCCAACAACCTTCTCAGCTGATCGGACAATTCACTGCAGCCTCCAGGTGTCGTGCTTGGTGGCTGAGCCAAACCAGACCATGATAGAGAAGGTGAGGACAGACTCTAAGATGGCCGTACAGAATTGAACAATTATTGCCTGTGGCAGATTGTATTTCCTCAGCTGCCACAGGAAGTACATCCTCGGTTGTGCCTTTTTGACTGTGGAGTCGATGGTCGCCCCCCATTTAAGGTCTTTGGAGATGATGGTTCTCAGAAACTTAAAAGATTCCACAGATGTGACTGTGGTGTTGATGGTGAGTGGGGTGAGGGGAGGGGGAGCTCTCATAAAGTCCACAATCAATTCCACTGTCTTAAGAGCATTGAGCTCCAGGTTGTTGTCATGGCACCAGGACGCCAGCTGTGTCACTTCCTGTCTGTAGGCAGATTCCTCCCCGTCCTGGATCAGTCCGATCAGGGTTGTGTCGTCCGCAAACTTAAGAAGCTTGACATAGGAGTCTGTGGAGATGCAGTCATTGGTGTAGAGAGAGCGGAGGAGAGGGGAGAGTGCGCAGCCTTGTGGTGCTCCTATGCTGAGGGTCTGCGGTTCCAAGATGTGTTTTCCCAGCCCCACATGCTGCTTCCTGTCTGTCAGGAAGCTGGTGATCCACTGACAGAGGGGTTCAGGCACAGTCAACTTGAAGATTTGGAGTGTAGTAGCTCTGCACAATGGTGTTGAATGCAGAGCTAAAATCAACAAACAAAATCCTTGCAAGGTTCCTTTCGCCAACAAGCCAACTGTATTTTTTAAACTTCATTTAGTGAACCATTGCTGACAAGACCTATATCTATTGCCCACTACCACTCTTACCATGGTAGTGAGGTACCTCCTTGAGCCTCTGCAGTCCTTTAGGTAAAGGTATTTTCATATGTAGAAAATTCTAGGATTCAGTCAACAATTACAAAGCAATGTCGATATATTTTCAAGTCAGGATGGAGTGTAACTTGGTAAGGAGTGTGCAGGTGTTGCCTGCTGCTCTAATCTTTCTAGGCATTAAAATTAAGACGTTATCTATATGATCTTCAGCAAGGCATTTGATTAGGTTCCACATGGTAGGCTGCCCTGGAAGGATAGATTGCATGGAATCCAGAGAGAGCTAACTGACTGGATAGAAAATTAGCATCACAAAGGTGGAAGGTTTTTTGTTGGACTGGGGCCTTGTGACTAGTAGTGTGCCTCAGGGATCAGTGCTGGTGCATTGCTGTTTATGGTTTATATCAACAATTTGGATGAGTATGTACAAGGCATGCTTGGTAAGTTTGTATATGACACTAAAGTGGTTGGTATCATAAGATAGTGAAGATGGTTATCAACAATTACAGCAGGATCTTGATCAGTTGGCAAATAGGCGGAGGACTGGTTAATGAAGTTTAATGCAGATGAGTGCAAGGTGTTGCATTTTGCGAAGTCAAACCAGAGAAGAATCTTCATAGTGAGTGGCAGGGCCCTGGGAAATGTTGTTCAACAGAGGGATTTATGAGTGCAGATTCATAGTGTTGTCACAGGAAGATAGGGCGGTCAAGATGGTATAGATTGGCCATCATCAGTCAGGGTATTGAGTACAGAAGTTGGGATGTTATGTGTATAAGATGTTGGTGAGGCCACATTTGGAGTTTTGTGTTAATTTTTGGGCACCTTGCTAGAGGAAAGATTTTGTTAATCTGTAAAGATTGCAGAGAGGATTTACGAGGACTTTGCCAAGACATGAGGGGCTGAGCTATAATAGAGGTTGGGCTGGCTAGGATTTCATTCCTTAGAGCGCAAGGGAATTAGGGGTAGCCTTGTAGAGTTGCATAGACCATGAGAACAATGGATAAGGTAGATGCCCAGTCTTTCAACAGAGTAGGGAAATCAAGAACCAGATGATATAACCATATAACAATTACAGCATGGAAACAGGCCCTCTCGGCCCTTCCAGTCCGTGCCGATCATTAGTTTTCCCCTAGTCCCATCTACCTGCACTCAGACCATACCCCTCCATTCCCTTCCCATCCATATATACCTATCCACTTTACTTTTAAATGTTAAAATCGATCCTGCCTCCACCACTTCTGCTGGAAGCTCATTCCACACAGCCATCACCCTCTGAGTAAAGAAGTTCCCCCTCACATTACCCCTAAACTTCCGTCCCTTAATTCACATGTCATGCCCTCTTGTTTGAATCTTCCCTACCCTTAATGGGAAAAGCTTATCCACGTCAACTCTGTCTATCCCTTTCATCATTTTAAAGACCTCAATCAAGTCCCCCCTTAACCTTCTGCGCTCTAAAGAATAAAGACCTAACTTGTTCAACCTTTCTCTGTAACATAGTTGCTGGATCCCAGGCAACATTCTAGTAAATCTCCTCTGTACTCTCTCTATTTTGTTGACATCCTTCCTATAATTAGGCGACCAAATTTGTACACCATACTCCAGAATTGGTCTCACCAATGCCTTGTACAATTTTAACATTACTTCCCTACTCCTATATTCAATGCTCTGATTTATAAAGGCCAGCACACCAAAGGCTTTCTTTACCACCCCATCTACATGTGATTCCACCTTCAGGGAACTATGCACAGTTATTCCTAGATCTCTCTGTTCCACAACATTCCTCAATTCCCTACCATTTACCATGTATGTCCTATTTTGATTTGTCCTGCCAAGATGTAGCACTTCACACTTATCAGCATTAAACTCCATCTGCCATCTTTCAGCCCACTTTTCCATATGGTCCAAATCTCTCTGTAGACTTTGAAAATCTACTTCATTATCTATAACACCACCTATCTTAGTATCATCTGCATACTTACTTATCCAATTTTCCACCCCATCATCCAGATCATTGATGTACATGACAAACAGTGGACCCAACACAAATCCCTGAGGCATCCCACTGGTCACCGGCTTCCAACCTGACAAACAGCCATCCACCATTACTCTCTGACATCTCCCATTCAGCCACTGTTGAATCCATCTTGCTACTCCGCCATTAACACCCAAAGATTGAACCTTCTTAACCAACCTTCCATGGGGAACCTTGTCAAAGGCCTTACTGAAATCCATATAGACAACATCCACTGCTTTACCCTCATCAATTTCCCTAGTAACAGCTTCAAATATAGGTTTAGGATGAAGGGAAATGATTTAATAGGAACCCTAGGGGTATTTCTTTCACACAGAGGGTGGTGGGCATATGGAATGAGTTGCCAGGTAAGATGTATTGAGCTTCTTGAGTATTGTTAAAGTGTATGGGAAATATTTGACCACACTAAAGCCCACCTACGTTACCAAGCTGATGGGACCCAAATAGTTATGTGTCTGGTTTGGGTTGTGTCTGTTTTGTTAGATGGCGGGTTTGAGTCAGAACAAGCCAGGCCAATTACAAACAGCAGTATTTTATATATAAATATAGAATTACATGTTGCCAGAGCCATGAGGGGGCGCTGAGATGTTGGGTGAGGTGGGCATAAGCACAGTACTACATGCCAAGGCCAGCATTCCTAACTGTCAGGTCGTGTTGGGTTTTAATTGTACACCTGAGCAGATCTCTACATCACACACCTGACAAGTGCCTTATTGACAATGGAAAAGTCAGAGTGAGTCAAAATATGAGATGCTCACTACAGGAGTCTTGGCTTCTGACCTGGGTGTGAGAATTGATGTGCAGTAATGCCGATACTGAACTAAATATTGTAACCGACAGCTTTCTCATTTTACAACACTCTTCCCCTACAAAAGCAAGCTTTCCTGAAATGACAACATACTAGGTTTATCACAATGCACAAGTAACGATTATAACTGGTGCGGCCACAACCTTCCTATTCTGCCTTTGTTTCAATATTCTCCAAATATATGAAAAGAAGAGTTCTTCAAATTAAACACAGACCATACCAGACACTGGAGAAATTAAAATGCGACTGCTTTTGCATTGTTTATTAAACATATAAATACGTGCATACGTTTCCTTAATATTCTTACTGCTGATTGTTGGTGTGATGTGTGATGGGTCTGTGCCCATCTGTACATCCCCCCCATCTCCACCCAAACCCATCTGCCCCTGGGAGATGCAAAGCTGGCACACAGATTTATACCCAGGCTTTAAGTTTACGCAAATGGTTGCAGTCCCACTTGGCTGCAAGGTTACAAAAAAACAAAATGATAGGAAGTGCCGAAATAGCAGTGTCTAATTCAGTGCAGTTTAAAAAATGAAAATCTGGTGTGGACTGCTTGCAGCTTGCCTGCCTCAGGGACAGGAACTTTACAAGACTGCCTGCTGTCATATTGCCAAGAAAGGATAACAATGGCAAGTCTATCAGCATCAAATGGATTAGTTGTCTCCACTGATGATGATGGGAATAATGTAAACTGTGCAGTTAGTGGGAGTGCTGCCTTACACCATATGATCAGTCCTTCAGGGGACAAACTGAATCATCATATTTCAAATTCAACACTCACCCCATTCCCCATTCTAATGTCATCCCACTTCACCTATTCCAGATGCCGAGTACAGATAGAATACATAGACAATAGGTGCAGGAGTAGGCTATTCAGCCCTTTGAGCCAGCACCGCCATTCAATGTGATTATGGCTGATCATCCACAATCAGTACTCCGTTCCTGCCTTCTCCCCATATCCCTTGATTCCATTAGCCCTAAGAGCTCTATCTAACTCTCTTTTGAAAGCATCCAGTGAATCGGCCTCCACTGCCGCCTGAGGCAGAGAATTCCACAAATTCACAGACGTCCGTACAAATTATACCCATCGGTTTTTTAATCATCTCTTTGCTTGTATATAAGTTCCAGACAGTGTGCAATGTTTTCGAGCAGAGATGTTTGCTGATGATTGCACAATATTCCATTTGCAACTCCTCAGATAATGAAGCAATCTGCGTTTGCATGTAGAAAGATCTGAGCGACAGTCAGGCATGGGCTGATAAGGAGCAAAACCACTTGTTCTAGATATTAACTGACAGTTACCATTGCTGAATTACACACCATCAACATCTCATGAAGGAGGTTGCCAAACACCAGAAAACTAAATATTGTGACTACAAGAGGTTGGGAACTCAGCGATGAGCTCCACAAAGCTGATTCTCCAAAGCTTTTCCATCATCTATGCGAAAAACTAACAGGAATGTGAAGTAGAAATATGCGCATCACTTCCCTTCATCAACATCTTCACCTTGGTCCCTCAAAGAAACTCCAGCTCCCACCCACAATAGCTTGACCTGTTCTTTTTCCACCCCTCACACTAGCCTCCCTGCCTTCAAATCCTCACCTCCCTCCTGGTATCCAAACTCCTCAGTACCCAATGTACCTCCAAGAATAGCCCTCCTGTAACTTACCCCTTTCCTGCATCAACATCCCTCACTCTCTCCCTCGTTCCAACATCATCTCCATCCTCTCTCCTCCTCTATTGCAGCTCTATTGCACTTTTTGTTAGGCCGCATTTGCAGTTCCTGTTGCTCCATTACAGAAAAGTTTGTAGAGGCTTTGATGAGAGTGCAGAGGAGGATTTCCAGAAATCTGCCTGGATTCAGTCAATCAGTCAGTCAATTTTATTTGTATAGCACATTTAAAAACTACTCACGTTGACCAAAATGCTGTTCATCAGTGCAGGTACTAAATTGCTACATACAATAGTACACAGATCTAACAATACATATATAAACTGTTTACAGCTCCCTCAGAGGGCCTCAAAAACGCTAGGGAGTAGAAATAGGTTTTGAGCCTCGACTTAAAGGAGTCGCTGGAGGGGGAAGTTCTGATGAGGAGAGAGATGCTATTCCACAGTCTAGGTGCTGCAAGCGCAAAAGCGCAGTCAATCCCTGAGCTTAAACCTAGAACGCGGGATAGTCAGTAGCCCCAAGTCGGCCGACCTGAGGGACCTGGAGGTAGAATGGTGGGCTAGAAGATTTTTGATATAGGGGGAGGGGCAAGCCCGTTAAGGGCTTTGTATACGAATAAGAGGAGCTTGAAGTTGATTCTATTCCATACTGGGAGTCAGTGGAGAGAGGCCAGAATCGGGGTGATGTGGTCCCTTTTATGGGTACCCGTCAGAAGACTCGCTGCGGCGTTTTGAACCAATTGCAGGCGGGACAGGGATGATTGGCTGATGCCAGTGTATAGGGAGTTGCAGTAGTCAAGGCGGGGGGCGATGAATGCGTGGATGATTTTTTCAAGGTCATCGATTTGGAGGAATGGTTTGATTTTAGCTATGGTACGAAGCTGGAAGAAACTAGCTTTTACCACAGAGTTGACTTGCTTGTCAAACTTTAATGCGGAGCCAAATATCACAACAAGGTATTTGACGTGCAGTTTGACTAAGGAGGTTAGGCTTCCAAGGCTGCCTGTTATCGTTTTGATGGAGTCGGAAGGGCTGAGTAGGATGTCCTCAGACTTGCTCTCGTTTAGTTGGAGGAAGGTCTGTGCCATCCAACATTTTATGTCCTCGAGGCAGGGCATGAGACTGATTAAATTTGACCGGTTGTTGGGCTTCAGGGGGAGATAGAGCTGTGTGTCATCTGTATAACAGTGGAAAGAAATGCCGTGCCTTTGAATGACTTGGCTGAGGGGGAGCATGTACAGAGAGAAGAGAATGGGGCCTAGGATGGAGCCTTGTGACTCCCCGCAAAAAAGGGTAGCTGGGGAAGAGAAAGAATTGCCTATGTTGGTAGAGAAACTCCTATTTTTGAGGTAGGAAACGAACCAGCTCAGGGCAGTGGCATCAACACCAACCCCATACCGGAGATGGTCAATTAGGATGGTATGGTCCACTGTATCAAATGCTGCGCTGTGGTCGAGAAGGAGCAGGATTGCACAGTCGCCTGGAGTCGATGGCGAGAAGCATCAACAAGGCAGACTCTGTACTGTGGTGGGCCCTGAAACCTGATTGGAAACTTTCCAGGATGGTATTTTGGTGTAGATAAGGCATTAGTTGATTTAGAATTACCGTTTCAAGGACTTTTGAGAGGAAAGGCAGTTTGGAAATAGGTCTGTAGTTACCAGGCAAGGTGGGGTCTAGGTTAGGTTTTTTCAGGAGGGGCTGGACCACCGCGTGCTTGAAAGGTTAGAATAGTGCCAGTGGCCAGAGAACTGTTGATGATGGCGACGATGCTGGGACCGGCTATTGTAATGACATCCTTCAGAAGGGCAGTGGGAACAACGGCAAGGGGGCAGGTTGCAGGTTTCATAGTGGAGACAAGCTTTACAGGGGAGGATAGAGTAACGGGTTGGAAACAGTCTAATTTAGAAGAACAGATCAATGAGACAGCTAGGTCACGGGTGTGAGGGGAAATATACGTTCTAATGTTCTCAACTTTGCTGGTGAAAAATGTAGAGAATTCTTCGCACTTAGCAGGGGACCAAGCTAAGTTGGTACTGGGGTCGGGACATATGACAAAGGTAATAGTACTAAATAGGACCTTTGAATTATGAGCGTTTTTGGAAATAAGGTCGGAAAAGTATTGTGTTCTCGCAGACTTTACTGCTTCCTGGTATTTTGAGAAGATTGTTTCTCAGAAATTCGAAGGAGATTTGAAGCTTATCACATTTATTTCCGTTTTTATTTTCTGCACTCTCTTCTTAGGGTTCTGGTGGTCATTGAGCCAAGGCCAACCTTTAGGCTTAGGCTTTTTCATTTTAAGAGGAGCAACAGAATCCAGGATGGAAGAGCAAGTGGTATTGAATAGAAAAATGAGATCGTCAGTTCTGAGATGGGGGGGAGAAGCTTCGATGGTGCAGATGTTGGGATTTGAGGGATCCAGCTACAGGGAGCAGTTGGATAGACATTTCTGGAATGTCAGAGGTGATAGAAGACCTGATAAAATTATATAAAATTATGAGAGGCATAGATAGGGTAGACAGCCATAACCTTTTTCTCAGGGCAGAAATGCCCAACACAGGAGGCAATAGTTATAAGGTGAGAGGGGGAAAGCTTAATAGAGATAAGCGGGACAAGTGTTTTTACACAGAGAGTAGTGGCAGCCTGAAATGCATTGCCTGGGGTTGTGGTGGAGGCTGTTTAACTTGGCACAAACATTGTGGGCTGAAGGGCCCGTTCCTGTGCTGCACTGTTTTATGTTCTATTTAAAAATTTTAAAAGGGTACATTTCCCTGGGTCCTTCCGATTCCTACTGAATACACTAAAGTTTCTAACTTCCTACCTTGGTCTCCTTGTTTCGTAACGCTGAATGCTTCACCGGTTCTTGTTTATTCTTATAAACCCTCGTCTATGCTAAGTATTTTGGATGCAAATTCAGACAAATATGGCTGCCAAATATGGCTCCCTTAATTCAAATAATAACTTGTTTCTCTCTGCACATCAAAAGAAACACTATTTTTAAAAAACTTGCTGCGCACATCTCCTTTTGTTCCTCTCACCTTTAAACTATGCCCTCACTTTGATATTTCCACTCTGGGGAAAAAGGTCTGACTACCCCATCTATCCCTTTCACAATTTTATATACTTCATTTTATATTTCAGTTATACCTCAACCTCCTGCATTCTAGAGAAAACAATGCTAGTCTGACTTTTCCAACTCCTTGCCCTGTGCCCTGTTGTGTTAATGAGACAAAGCAGAGTTCATTTCTAGCTGTGCTTGTTGCTGGCAAGTTCTCAGTTTAACAATTTACAGCCGTGCTGTTGTTGAATCATCACCTCAACATCACATAGGAAAGTTTCACATTGTCACCTACATTATACATACTGTAAAGAGTGGGAGATTCACAATATAACAAAGAAACAGAAAATCAAGAAGAAACTGTACAGTTGCCTCCTCCTACGCTATTTATGTAACAATTTTTTCCTCCTTTTTGATCCCTGCATAGATTAAGTTTCCTGACTTGCCCTTCAGCTGCTGTGACTAGCTGCCCAGAAAAAATGTAAGATTTGCGTCTTTCTGGGAAAAGATTCCATCTTCAAAAAGTGGGCTCAGGCCAGGAGTCAGTCATACACAGTATTTCATGTTCAATAATAGTTATAACTATTAGAATATTTTACATATTACAAAAAATGCATGAAGGAAATATAATAAAGTTACTCAAATCAGTAGTCACCTTTGGAAAAATGACACAAAGTACTGGAGTAACAGACTGAAGATGGGTCTCGACCAAAACGTCACGTATCCATGTTCTCCAGAGATGCTGCCTGACCCTCTGAATTACTCCAGCACTTGTGTCTTTTTTTTAAACCAGCATCTGTAGTTTCTTGTTTCTCCATTATTCACCTTTACCTCAGTTTTGGATTTAATCTTTATCTTAATCCCATTACAAAACTTACCTTGAGAGGCGCTACAGTTCTGCCACTACCCGTGTGCGCGACTTTGACGCCTTTCAGAGGGGGGCGGGTTTAAAATGCCATTTTTCTCCAGACAGTTCAAGTCGATCCATCTCAGGGGATTTCGTTGCTAAAGAGAAATCGCTCCGACATTTGTTTTATGAAGGTATTTTTAAACTACGCTAGATCATTTATTAGCTAGAGTAATTTAAAAATCATCTTCTAAAGCCGTGAGCGCCGACAACGGGAAGGATTTTACGTAGGGGATAAAAGAAGGTACACAGTTTATTTTTATATAAAAACGTGGTTCTTAGGAAGCCTTTAATCAAATTTTCATGTTGCGAAAAGGGGACAAAACATATATACGAACCGGCAGTATTTTTCCTGCCGACTGTGGGTTAAATTCACCGCAAACCGCAACATTCCAATCCACCGCGTTCCACTAAAACCCACTCGCAAATTGATTTAAATGGACATTAATTTATGGGAATTAAACACTAAATTCCTTCCATTTGGCCTATAAATTCATGAAAATTAGATTTTAAAATCATGTTATATTGTGAATTATTGTGTGAATGTTTAGACAATTTAAAAATGTTTATCTTTTCTTAAGAAATGGGTAGATGTTTAGATCTAGTAATTGAATTTTGTAATTAGCTACAATTAGGTAACTAACTAATTATATGCTTTAATTTCAGGTCATCCAAGTAAGATTGTTTCATATTTGTTTCAGAATGCTTCAATCTATAATAACTGAACATTTCATTGAGTTCTCTTAATTCTTAAGAAAGTTATGGGCTTTTGACTGTCCTCGATCACAGCTTTTGAGTTACTGAATGGAAAGGCAATGTGGAACAAGATGCTAATTTCCGAGCATGAAAATGGCCATAACTTTTTTAATACTGAAGATACGAAAGTGAATTAGGTGTCAAATTAAACTTCTTGTTATGCTTTATCTGATGGGATAAATTGCAGACTTGATTTTTAAAATCTCAAAATTTTGTTACATTGCTACATTTAGCAAACATTCAGCTGTTGCTCTGCCTTGCTCTATCCTTTCTTTCTCCTTACTGTCTGTAATCGAGTGACACTGACTGCCACAGATAGTGAGGTTACAGCAGCTGTCATGGTGGTGATCTTTAATCTGCAGGTGGCCTTTGATGTTTAGCAACCAATTCCATGTTGGAAATGATATTTGAATTAAGTTCTAAGAGTTCTTTTACCAGTTTGTAAATACTTGGCGCAGACGCATTTGTAAAACATATGAAGGAAATTTGTGGACAATATTTAGGAGAGAATTGCCTAATGATTTTGCGGACGCATTGCTCCTTATTGC
The DNA here is from genome assembly GCA_035221665.1 of Okamejei kenojei. Classification (NCBI taxonomy): domain Eukaryota; kingdom Metazoa; phylum Chordata; class Chondrichthyes; order Rajiformes; family Rajidae; genus Okamejei; species Okamejei kenojei. Next base: position 14,501,386 of record CM069161.1, read on the forward strand.
ATTGATGTATGTAGTATAATTGTATTTTGTTGCTGAAATTATTCTCATATCAAATGGAGGTGCTCTGCAGAAAATTAAGCCACTGTTGTCAGTAGGTTATAAATGTAGTTAGCTTTCCTGCAGAACCTTTGCTACCCTGACCCTGCTAGCATTTTGCTGCCAATAAGTACATGACTGCCATATTTGCATTAGGACATTGCATGGCCCATATTCAAGACTTAATTGGGAGTTGCTGAAACACTGTGAAATTTAGGAGGTTTGAACAGCTACTCTTTTAGCTCAGATCAATAATCTTCTAGGTTCAACCACAACTACATCCCCAATTAAACATTCCTCACCTCATCTCCCATAGCCGACCTCCCCCCACCTGCACCCTCACTTCTCCCTACACAACCATATCAAACCACAACTCCACCTCCAACCTCACCTATCACAATGCAACCCTCCTACCCTTAAACACACAATACCTCATCTGGACCACTAATAATTACACCCTACCCTATCTCTTCCCTGTGTTACGCCACCCCACCCACAACCACACGTTAGCTCCACCCCACTTTACTCCCTTACTGCCCTCAAACTATCCCACAATTACATCGTCAAACCACCCCCATTTAGTGTAGCGGGTGCTTGGACTGCACTGCCAGAAGTGGTGGTGGAGGCAGATACCATAATGGCATTGATGAGGCTGTTACATGGGCACATGGATTTTCAGGAAATATGGATTCATGGCAGGCAGATAAGATTAATTTATCTTGGCATTATATTCAGCACATACATCGTGGGCTGAAGGGCCTGTTCCTGTGCTGTACTATTCTATGTTCTATGAATCTGTTATCCTTGGGTCAAAGAAAATTACAGTGATTTAAAGAAGGTTTTATAATTTGAGATTTGATAGATTTGGTCTCAAGCCTGATTCCTCTGGCACTGGCATGGGATTATAATCAAAGGGTAGAATTTAAAATCACTGACTGAAGGTCCAAGCAGAAGATAAGGAAGAATATTTTCAGAAAGCAAATAACTGGAATCTCATAAAGCCTAACTTTAGCCTTCAATTAGATCAGGCAAACCTTGAAGACAAGTGCGTGGAAAGTATTCAAGGCTGTACATTGACAGATCAGTACATTGTAGACCCAATGAGGGAACAGGCAATTGTACATTTGCTCAGACGTAATATGCTAGCGTTCTAGTCATCTCACGGAAACGGATTCTATGAGAAAGAGTAATGATTAAAAAAATTATAATACAAAGAATATAGGATTTCACATTCTGTTTTAAAATGACGAATTCATGTCCAAAGCTATAATCTATCCTTGAAAATCCTGCAGGTTCCTCCCAAGCTGCGGAACTGCATCTCAATGGCATTCGCCACAAATAGTATGTGCCTCCTTGGTTGTGATTGTAAATGCGCTCACCGGTACGATGAGGGCATGAAAATCCATGTGCCCATGTAACCTCTGCCTGGTGTAAGGATCTCGAGACAATCCTGGTCATCCAAGACCCACACAGCCACCTGACATGCTGATTCCAACTTGGTGAGCACAGTGGACACCTCAGGATGAAGCATCAAGCTCTAAGACAATATCTACCTGTATTTGTGTGTCTGTGGTCACACATAGTATGGGAAGTCAAGTAATGATAGCTGTAGTTCACAAAAATCTTCAGGTCTACATAAAAATCCATCACTAAACCAGGAAATTCAACATTTAAGCAAATTTGCTAACTCATTCACTAATTTTCAAGAAACCCAAATGCTAGACAAATGTGTTGACTTGACTTAACTTGCGGAAAGAAGTGCATTTGTCTTATTGATCGAAGGTCATCCACAATGTTTTACATGAAGCAGAGACACTGGCATAATCCATCAAATTATCCTTAGGCCTAAAGTACATGGGAACTGTCACCTTCACATTTACAGACAGTGAGTATATGTACAAATATGACAGAAAATACTTTGGTGTGGAGAAATAATTGATATTAACATGTAGTGAGCGGTTATTATAGAATGGTTAATAAAGTTATCACGAAAAATCACTGAAATTTACTGGTTATTGCATTTTACCTTTCTCCTTTCAACTATAATTTTATTGACTTGAAATTGCTCGATTCTGCTTCCGGCCTATTTCCTCAAATGAAGCTTACATGCAAATCATGACCTTTACACACTTCTTGGAAGCTGATCTGAAACAATATCAAGATTTTTGATGACGCTAAATAATTGAATGTACAGATTAACTTACTGGAATGTGTGCGCAGGTGACCTGACAATGCATCTCTGCGTCGACAGGCATAATTACAAAGGTGACATTTGAACGGTTTTTCACCAGAGTGAAGTTTTACGTGGCGCAAGAGATTTCCTCTCTGTGTAAAGGATGCTCCACACTGATTACAGTGAAATGGACGTTCACCTACAAAAGCAAAAATGTGAAATGAATATTAATGATTTAATATGTTTTCCTGTTTTACACATATGTACATGTAGTACTAGAGAGAGATTGTTGCATAACGTAAATAAATTATCACCATCCATTATTATTAATATCTTACTTGCAAAATAAACTGAATCATGAATAGGAGACTGGTATTTACTGCGTTGACTCCTGGAGTTACACCCAATATCTCTCTTTGCCCTCAATGACCTCCCATCTATTCAATACTGATGCACATGATTCATGGTGACTTGATCTTATGGATTCAGAACTGGCTTTGTTATAGAAGTCAGAGACTTGTGGTAGAAGGAAGATATTCTGGGTGGAGGTCTGTGACCAATGGAAGTCAGCTTCCCCTCTCCACGTCCAAGTCAATATATATATATATATATATATATATATATAATTGACTTGGACCTAAATGTAGATGAGTTGGTGAGTACGTTTGCTCTAACACCAACATTGAAGGAGTTACAGACAGTGAAGGAAAGTACAACATTGGAGTATGGCAAACTCCAACTTTATTAGGCAGGAGCTCGAGAGGGTACACTGGGAAATATTGTTATTGGGCAAGTCTACATCTGACATGTGGGAGTTGTTTAAAGACCAGATGAGTGAGGTTCAAAACTGGCATGTTCCAGTGAGAAGGTTTGGTAAGGAAGGCAAAGTTAGGGAACCTTGGATGAACAAAGAGGTTGTAAATTTGGTCAAAAAGCAAAAGGAAGCACGTGAAAGGTTTAAGAGCATGGAATCAGACAGGGCCTTTGAGAAATATAAAAAAGGAGTAAGGCAGATGATCAGAAGGGTCCACAAAGTGGCTTTGGCGAGTCAGATTAAAGAAAATCCCAAAGCTATTAATATCGATATTAAAAATAAGAAGGAACCCAGGGAAATGTTAGGACCACTCAAGGACCAAGCAGAAAATGTGTGCTTGGGCAGCTAGGGATGTAGGTGAGGTACTGAATAAGTACTTTGCATTTGTTTTCCCCAAGGAAAAGGACATGGAGGACACTGAGATCAATGCGGAGAATACTAATATACAAAGGCATCTTGAACTTAATGAGGAAATGTTGGGGCTCTTGAAGATCATTAAGGTGTACAAATCTCCAGCATCCGATGGGATTTATCGTCAAGTCAAGTCAATTTTATTTCTATAGTGCATTTAAAAACAACTCTCGTTGACGAACGTGCTTTACATCAGTGCAGGGACTAACGTTCTACAAACAGTGGTACATAGATCTAACAATACATGCATAAATACATACATACATCGCTCCCTCAGAGGACCTCAAGAAACGCTTGTGAGTAAAAATAAGTTTTAAGTCTAGACTTAAAAGAATTGATGGAGGGGGCAGTTCTGATGGGAAGAGGGATGCTGTTCCATAGTCTAGGTGCTGCAACTGCAAAAGCGCGGTTACCCCTGAGCTTATGCCTGGACAGCGGAATCCCAGGTTATTGAGATAAGCAAGAGCAGAGATTGAGAGAGCCCTGACAGGTGGCGTAGCAGAGGACTGGAGAGTAGCTAACGTTGTTTGTTTACTTAAGATGGGAAGTAGAGAGAATCCAGGGAATTATAGGATTGTGAGACCCGCGTCAGTGGGAGGGAAGCTATTGGAGAGAATTCTTCAGGATGATAGGATTTACTCTCATTTGAGCTATTGGTTTCATTAGAGACAGTCAGCATGAGTTTACACATGGCAGGTTATGTCTTACTAACTTGATTCAGCTTTTTGAAGAGGTGACAAAGATGATCGATGATGGTATTGCAGTGGATATTGTTTAGTAATGATTCCCTAGAAAATATTTTTTTGCAGGCTTGTCCGTTATTATGATGATGTTCACCAATCACAGCTAGATGGCAGAATTCTGACTATTTAGAACACTTGGTGAAATTACATTATTTCAAAGTCTTTACTTTTTTTCAGATTAATTCACAATGATTGTGCCAGGTATAATATTCGGTAGCAATGAGAAATCTAGGCTACATTCATCCACTTTGTAACAAGAGAATTCCAATGCCACGAACAAGCAGTGTAAGATGCAGGTGATAATGAACAACTGGAATCAGGATAATAATAAACCTGGCAAATGTTTCAGAATTATGGATTCAAAAATAGTTGACATTTCTTTACAAATTTCCTAAAATGTTTGCAGCTGAGTAAACAGAGCCTTGCATTAATTCTAACTGCATCTCAGATAATGCAAGGAGACAAAGTGTGCTACGTGCAGCACATGCAGCAGTATTGTTAATAAAATTGTATACTTAATGTCCATATGCACACAAATGTCAATGAAAATGGATGACTGGAGCTTTGAAATCAGCAGGACACAAAGCAAAAGGGTTTGATTTGACATTAATATTCGGGGACAATGAGCTGAGATCAAGACCATCACATGGAGGATGAAGGTGGCTCCTGTTGAAAACAAACACTGACCAGTGAGTGCCAGAAACACCCTTCTCAGAAGCTAATTATAAAAAGGTCACTGGCACTTCCATTGGCTCTTTATTCAAATGTTATCCAGTGATGAATATCACACAGCAATGAATGCACTTTGCAGAGGTAATTGCAAAATGCCAGGACCAGGAAGCTTCTCAAAAGCTGCGATGTGACCTTGATGGAACCTGTGAGGAGCACAGGGCTCATGCTGCAATCCTCACCACTCAGTTCCCGTAAATAAATGTCATGGGTGAAAGGATATTCAGAAGTAAAACAAAACACTGAAGTGTGATATTTGTATAAATGTTTTGCATTTAAAGTGGTTCCACTGTACATTACACTGTACATTATTGCATTATTATCTTTTACTTTAACTTTAGTAACACCAATTACCAGTGTGGCTTCGCTTGTGTACCATGAGGACATTTGGCCCAACACATGACAGTCCACAGATATCACATGTCAGTTTTCCATTAGATGCTCTAATACCATCGGCTGTCGATGGCTGGCTGCTGAAGTGATCACCGTTATAGTCTTCATTCTTCACCAGGCAGCTGCTGCTGTTGGTTCCTCCGTACTCCCCAGCATGGCAGCCTTCGTCACTGAGATCAAGAGCTGCTTCACTTTCATCATAAACACGCCTCACAGCACCTGCTATATAATAAGCAAGAAAAGAACTTTCAGCTTTCAGTACTCAGTGGCAGAAACCTAAACCCGGAACTGGAAGAATTGGTCTGAATCTTTTTCTTATTTTCAATGAAACATACTATCTAAAGGGAGACTGGAACAATTTGTACTCTAGCCTTTACTTGTAAATTAGATTGAAATGTTGTTTATAGTATTGTAAAATAATTCAGCACAGAAACAGATCCTTAGCCCATGTCAAGTACATACCTACTGTATACGATTCACAGATGGTTGGAGTGAAAGTTTCATCATTTGATGAGCCAACATACATGCAAGATGTTTAATGCAAAGGTTCTGCCGTTAGGTTGATAGCATCAAGAATAGGTGTCAGCATGACTCAATCTGGGCTATTCTTCAAGTATTGACCCAATGTCAAAGTTACTTTAGAATGAGATTTTACAGTTATGAGATTGTTTTATGGGTCCCAAATATGAAAGAGCTCTCTATACCAAACCACAAGAACAAAACCTGCTAATTAAATGCTTGACCTGTTTGGCAAGAGTAATGAAAATAAATAGTCAATATCCTACCCAATTTATCATATTAATAAGAGTAAATAATAAATAGGAAACAGAACGCAGTGATGTAGCATGAACAGTATCAGAGTAATGGTAGACAATGTGCAATTCCATCAGAGTGCTGAGTTACAGATCTCATCTGTACTCCTGTGAGATCTTAAATAAAGACATGGTTAAATCTAGATGTTACAGGCTGCTTTCATCATGATTATGATGAGAATGTACAAGCCATTATTAATACATTTACCGGATGACACCGGGTAGCACCAGCAATAGCTGCCTCGCCAACATTCTGTCTGTCCCTTCATTCTTTGTTGTTTTAATAGTATGTGTTAAATGTATGTTTTAGAGTTCTTTAGCTTGTTTTATGTAGGGGGGTGGGGGGTTGGGGGGAACTTTTAAAATCTCTTACTTCAACGGAGATGCGATTTGTTTCCGTATCATATCTCCGTCTGCAGACTTTATTGCCTTCCATCACTGTGAGGAATGTGGGGAATCTGCTGTGGTGGATGTTTATGTCAACTTTAATGGAGTTGTGTGTCTTGTTGCTTTTTTAAAAAATATGGCTGTACGGTAATTCAAAAATCACTGTACCTTAATTGGTACACGTGACAATAAAAGACCTTTGAAATCTTTGACACTAAAGTGGGTGGTATCGTAGATAGTAAAGATGGTTACCAAAAATGACAGCAGGATCTGGTTCAGCTTGGCAAGTGAGCTGAGGAAAGGCTAGCGGAATTTAATGTTGGTAAGTGGGAAGTGGTGCATTTTGGGAAGTCAAACCAGGGCAGGTCCTTCAGAGTGAATGGCAGAGCCTTAGTCAGTGTTGTAGAGCGGAGGGATCTATGAGTGCAAGTGCACAGTTCCTTGGACATAGCATCACAAGTAGATAGGGGAGTCAAGAAGGCTCTTGATTCATTGGCCTTCATCAGTCATGGAACATCTTCGCTCAGCCCGCCTGAACCTACCTGATCTCTTGGTTGAGGGACACTTTAATTGTCCTTCCCATTTCCACGTTGACCTTTCTGTCCTACATCTCCTCCAATGTCAGAGTGAGGCTAAATGCAAATTGGAGGAACAGCACCTCATATTTTGCTTGGATACCTTCCAGCCCAGTGGTATGAATATTGATTTCTCTCACTTCAGGTATCCTCAGCATTCCCTCTCTCTCTCTCTATCCCTCCCCCACCCAAGTCACACTAGCTTCTTGTTTTCACCCAACATACTGCTAATAATGGCCTATTTATTTATCATTGGTACTTTTTTTGCATATCTTTTATTCATTGTTCTTTATCTCTCCATATTATATATCTCTATATCTCGTTTCCCTTATCCCGAACCAGTCTGAAGAAGGGTCTCGACCCGAAACATCATCCATTCCTTCTCTCCAGAGATGCTGCCTGTCCCGCTGAGCTACTCCAATTTTATTTTGTCTATCTTTTGTTGAGTATAGAAGTTGGAATGTTATTTTACAGGTGTACAAGACGTTTGTGAGGCCACATTTGGAGTATTGTGTTCAGTTTTGGTCATTCTGCTATAGGAAGGATGTAGTTCAGTGCAGAGAAGATGTATGAGGATGTTGCCAGGACCCGAGGGCCTGAGCTATAGGGAGAGGTTCAATAGGCTGGGACTTTATTGCGTGGAGCACACGAGGCTGAATGGTGATCTTATGGAGGTGTATAAAATCTTATAGAGGGGAATAGATAGGGTGAATGCAGAGACTTTTACCCATAGTATGGGAACCAAGAAGCAGAGGGCTTAGCTTTAAGGTGAAAGGGCAAAGATTTAATAGGAAACTGTGGGGCGACTTTTTCACACCAATTGTGGATATATGGATCGAAGTGCCAGAGGGGGTTGTTGAGGCAGGTACTATAACAGCATTTAAAAGACATTTTGGTACATGGATAGAAAAGGTTTAGAGGGACATAGGCCAAACATGGGCAGGTGGGACTAGCGTAGATGGAGTATCTTGGACTGCATGGACAAGTTGGGCTCTGATATATGGCTTTAGGACATGGAAACCAAAATAATTCATATTTTGAAAAGAACATTTATCCGATGTAAAAACGAGCCACTGCCACAAGCACTGTCCTTTATTTGGCAATCATCGCACCAAGTTCAGGTAATCTAACTTATCTCAGGTTGAGGTTGAAAAATCAACCCAAAATTTGATCTGTTTCCCACCCAATTCGTTGTAGTCCACAACCTACTTTGGATGTGTGCAAATGAACATGTTGACTGATTTGAACGTGCATACAATCTCCACCCTTCCTATACTCTTGCCACTGTGGTCAAAAAGCCAACTGACACTTGCTGTAATGGCTTTATGAGAATAATAAGTTCACGGGCAGGGTAACAGGAGATGCATAAACATGGTCCCATTTTTGACTACATCAATGATCCAAGCAAAGGTATTTGCAGGAACAATTTCATACATAAATATATAATTAAAATACATCTATTTTATAAAGTAAGGCTGTATAAAGCTTTTGGAATAATAATAGTGTGAGAACATTCTAAAACTGTAGATGCTGGAAATCTGAAATAAAAACAGAAAGTGCTGAAAACATTCAACAAGTCAGACACCATCTATGGGGAGAGAAACTGTTACTGTTTCAGACTGGCCCTGTCACAACAGAGGATCGTTTGACAAAGGCTCCCAGTCCTGCAGCTATTTCTCTTTTCACAGATGCTGCTTGACCTGCTCAATACTTCCAACATTTTCTTTTTTTTGACAGAGTGTCAGCTGATTACCCGTGGATTTCCTTCTTTTTATCAAATCTGCTGGTATATCATTTGAACTTTCCCTGCTATAATCTTGCTCATCCACAAAGATGACATGTTTAATGCAGTGGAATATTGTCATAGAGTTTTACAGCACGGAAACAGGCCCTTCGGCCCAGCTTGCCCATTCTGACCAACATGTCCCATCTACACAAGTCCCAACTGCCTGCATCTGGCCCATATCCCTCTAAACCTGATCTATCCATGTACCTGTCTAAATGTTTCTTAAACATTGCAATAGTCCTAGCCTCAACTACGTCCTCCGGTGGCTTGTTCCATTCACCCACCACCCTTTGTGTGAAAACATTCTCCCTCAGGATCCTATTAAATCTTTCTACTCCCCCCCCCCCCCCCTCACTTTAAACCCATGTCCTCTGGTTCTCGATATCATCAAATATAATCTGGCACTTGTCTACATAAGGAGATTTTTAATGCGATTGGCCAATTAATAAAAAGTGGAGGGTGTAATAGTGAAGTTAGTTGTTTTGGGGGATGGGGGATGACCTACATAGTGAATGGCAGGACGCTGCAGAGTGTTGTAGAGCAGAGGGATCTAGGAGTGCAGGTACATAGTTCCTTGAAAATTGAGTGGCTGATTGGGTGGCCAAGGAGGCTTTTGGCTCATTGGCTTACATCTGTACGAGTATAGAATTTGGGTGTCATGTTATAGTCGTACATGACATTGGTGCCGCCATATTTAGAGTATTGTTTTCCTCAACCTATTATTGGAAAGATGTTAAGCTGGAAAAGGTGCAGCGAAGATTTATCAGAATGTTGCCAGGACTCAGGGGCCTGAACTATAGGGAAAAGTTGAGCAGGCTAGGACTTTATTCATTGAACGCAGGAGGATGACGGGTGATCTTATAGATGTGTATAAGATCATGAGAGGAATAGATCAGGTAAATGTGCTGAGTATTTAATTCAGAGTAGGAGAATCGAGGAACAGAGGACATAGGTTGAAGGTGAGGTGGGAAAGATTGAATTGGAACCCAAGGGGCAACTTTTTTTACACAAAGGATGGTAGGTATAAGAAACGAGCTGCCGGAGGAGGTAGTTGGGGCAAGTGCCATCACAACATTTGGACAAGAACATGAACAGGATCGGTTCAGAGGGATATGGGCCAAATGCAGGCACGTGGGACTAGTGTAGATGGGGCATGTTTGTGGGTGTGGGCAAGTTGGATCGAAGGGCCTGTTTCCACCCTGTTTGTCTCTTAAAAGTCTGTAAAAGACCAGTCCAAGATATAGCTTTTAAAGAATGAGTTGGCGAGGACAGCGAGTTAGATGTTTTGTGAGAAAATTCCAAGGAATAGGCCGCAACAGCTGATCAAGAGATGAGAATTGGAGATGTGTTGGAGGGTTGCCTAATCTTCGAGGTTTGCAAAAAGGAAAGATAAGACTATGGTGAAATTTATAGAATGACAATTATTAAATTGGTCTGTTACTTATTTTGGAACAATGGTTTAAAAAAAAGCCAAAAAACTAAATGGTGGCACTGAAATGAAACAAAACTATAGATACTCAGCAGATCTGGCAGCTTCTGTGGAGAGAGTCAAAGTTAAAGTTTCAGGTTGATAACTTTCTGTCAAGTCTGCAAAAGTGAGAAATGGCACATGCTTTAAGCTGCAGCAAGGATGATGGATAGAGAGAACAAAATGAATTATTGTGATGGGGCAGAGTTCACAATTGCCAGCTAGCACAAGTATTCTGGACACCAGCTATGAGTGGGTAATAGATCTATCTGGAGAAATTAAAATAAAGAACAGTAAGGCACAAAAAAAAGATGTTGGAATGGTGATGTTTAAAGAGCAACAGAAGATAACTAAAAAGACAATACGGGGAGAAAAGATGAGGTACGAAGGTAAGCTAGCCAAGAATATAAAGGAGGATAGCAAAAGTTTCTTTAGGTATGTGAAGAGGAAAAAATTAGTTAAGACCAAAGTTGGACCCTTGAAGGTGAATTCATTATGGGGAACAAGGAAATGGCAGATGAGTTGAACAGGTACTTTGGATCTGTCTTCACGAAGAAGGACACAAACAATTTCCTGATATAGCAGTGGCCAGAGGATCTGCGATGACGCAGGAACTGAAGGAAATCCACATTAGGCAGGAAATGGTGTTGGGTAGACTGATGGGACTGAAGGCTGATAAATCCCCAGGGCCTGATGGTCTGCATCCCAGGATACTTAAGGAAGTGGGTCCTTAAATTGTGGATGCATTGGTGATAATTTGCCAATGTTCTATAGAATCAGGATCAGTTCCTGTGGTTTGGAGGGTAGCGAATGTTATCCCACTTCTTAAGAAAGGCAGGAGAGAGAAAACATGGAATTATAGACCAGTTAGCCTGACATCGGTCGTGGGGAAGATGCTGGAGTCAATTATAAAAGATGAAATAGCCGCACATTTGGATAGCAGTAACAGGATCGGTCCGAGTCAGCATAGATTTACAAAGGGGAAATCATGCTTGACTAATCTTCTGGAATTTTTTGAGGATGTAGCTAGGAAAATTGACAAGGGAAAGTCAGTGGATATAGTGTGCCTGGACTTTCAGAAAGCATTTGATAAGGTCCCACATAGGAGATTAGTGGGCAAAATTAGGGCACATGGTATTGGGGGTAGAGTGCTGACATGGATAGAAAATTGGTTGGCAGACAGGAAACAAAGAGTAGGGATTAACGGGTCCCTTTCAGAATGGCAGGCAGTGACTAGTGGGGTACCGCAAGGCTCGGTGCTGGGACCGCAGCTATTTATAATATACATCAATGATTTGGATGAAGGGATTCAAAGTAACATTAGCAAATTTGCAGATGACACAAAACGATGCTATGAGAATGCAGGGTGACTTGGACAGGTTGGGGGAGTGGGCAGATGCATGGCAGATTAAGTTTAATGTGGATAAATGTGAGGTTATCCACTGGTATCAAAAACAGGAAGGCAGATTACTATCTAAATGGCGTCGTTGCTAAAAGGGAAAGTACAACGGGATCTGGGGGTCCTTGTTCATCAGTCTATGAAAGTAAGCATGCAGGTACAGCAGGCAGTGATGAAAACGAATGGCATATTGGCCTTTATGCTGGATGCTTTCAAGAGAGAGCTGGATAGGGCTCTTAAAGATAGAGGAGTCAGGGGATATGGGGAAGAGGCAGGAACGGGGTACTGATTGGGGATGATCAGCCATGATCACATTGAATGGCGGTGCTGGCTCAAAGGTCCGAATGGCCTACTTCTGCACCTATTGTCTATTGTCTATCGTGATGTACTGCATAAACAAAAATGTTAGAAATACTCAGATCAGGCAGCAACGGTGGTGGAAGAAAAATAAGTATGTTACTAATAGGCAGCATGTAAAACTAGCCAGTTCTGACGCAACCCACAATTATTGAGCTTAATAATCAGAGCATTGAATATAGGAGTAGGGAAGTAATGTTAAAATTGTACAAGGCATTGGTAAGACCAATTCTGGAGTATGGTGTACAATTTTGGTCGCCTAGTTATAGGAAGGATGTCAACAAAATAGAGAGAGTACAGAGGAGATTTACTAGAATGTTGCCAGGGTTCCAGCAATTATGTTACAGAGAAAGGTTGAACAAGTTAGGTCTTTATTCTTTGGAGCGCAGAAGGTTAAGGGGGGACTTGATTGAGGTCTTTAAAATGATGAAAGGGATAGACAGAGTTGACGTGGATACGTTTTTCCCATTGAGGGTAGGGAAGATTCAAACAAGAGGGCATGACATGAGAATTAAGGGACAGAGGTTTCGGGGTAACGTGAGGGGGAACTTCTTTACTCAGAGGGTGGTGGCTGTGTGGAATCAGCTTCCAGCAGAAGTGGTGGAGGCAGGATCGATTTTAACATTTAAGAGTAAAGTGGATAGGTATATGGACGTGAAGGGAATGGAGGGGTATGGTCTGAGTGCAGGTAGATGGGACTAGGGGAAAACAAATGGTCGGCACGGACTGGAAGGGCCGAGAGGGCCTGTTTCCGTGCTGTAATTGTTATATGGTTATATGGTTAATATTGAATCCTATGGGCTGCAAGATGAGGTGATGTGTCTTGAGCCTATGCCAGGCTTCATTACATAGAAGCTTTGAAGGCCAAAGACGGAGAAGTTAGAATGATTGTGGGATGGATAGGCAACCAGAAGCTCAGGACAACTCTTGTGGATTAAACGGAAGCCGTCTTAGTCAATCAACCTGTTTGGTTTTTCCAATGGAGAGAAGATGGCATTGTGAGCCAAATTTTAAAATGGAAAAAAATTGCTGTTTCATCTGTTTTGGTATCTGGAGGATGCGAGCAAGGAAAAGGAAAGAAGATAACTGTTTAAATCACTGAGATTGCACGGGGAAATCATGGGAGAAGAGGAGATGGTGGAGACAGAAGAGTAAATCAAGAAGTCCCCTTGAAATATTGAAAAGGGAAGGGAAAAATGATACAATAGAAATTCATGATACAATAGGGAATCCCATTGAGGATAGTCATATAGCACTGGGGAGGCAGTCACTAGGTTACGACAGGAAACTGAGGACTACTTGTAACCTGAACAGTTTGCAAATGAACTAAGGCCATATGTGGGAGAGGATGGAGGATCATAGGGACATCTGTGAGGAGAGAACGGATGGGCACAGGGAGAGCGGACACAGCCGGCCTGTTGGACTCAGTGAGTGAGCCAGCTCTGCACTCCCAGCTCTTGTGGCAAGAACAGGCCGATTGATGCAGCTCTTCAAGGGGGAGGATCAAGGATTGGGAGAGAGAACGCACGCAAACACAGGCGTAAATGAGGATTTCAGCAGCAGATGAACAGAGGCCAGGATGAGTTATGTGATTTTACTGAGGTTCAGACAGACTGGCTCAATCTCACTCAGTGCCAAGAGAGGGTGATGATGTTGATGATTAGGGAATGGAGATTGGGGATAGTAAGATGGAGATTAAACTTTGAGTATTCAGGGTACAGGTGTAGAGGTGTAGCTATATTCACAAATTATGTTGCCCCTCGATTGCACATAGACAACAAAAAGGAAGGGAACATATATAGATCCTTGTGGACAGCAGGATTGCGGTAGGGAGAAGACAAGGTGACAACGTGTGTAGCAAAACAGGCATGCTTATCATTTACCCACTGTTCCATCTGATTTGGGGTAAATGTATTTCCTATCTTGCACAATAGAATGAAATTAGGCTTGGATAAGAACGGTTTTATTTCATTCTCAAATGTGGCCATTGCTGGCATTTATTCATTCTTATTTTCACTGAAAAGTAAAGGTAGGTGGGTGGGGGGGGAGGGGGGCACCTGCCAGGCATCTGCACGAGTGGTTAAGAAGGACATGAGAATTTGGATCTGCACAGGCAGGACATGTTTATCAAACAATGCAGGTGATAGCTGTCTATGCTGAGGAATGGAACAATTTTCCATTTTAGGTCATCTATTTCAGCCTCAAGTACTCTCACATCAGGCACAGCCTTAAACTGCCTAAACCACAATCTTACCAAAGTACCTCGCAGCATCCTCCTGCGCTCACTTTATTACATTCAACAAATGAGACTCGCTGCTAACGTAGTTTCAATGTGGCCACACTGTGGACAGCTTTGTGCTGTGGTTCTATGCTTGGGAGACTGACCCAGGTTCATCGTTAAGAGTCTGCACCAGACTCACATTTATGTCCCAGAACAATCAGCACAATGTGGAAATTAACAGTGAATAAAACATTCTATCCATATTAATAAAGATGACTCCATTTCAAAATATGGATGACAAAGAATTAGGAACATGAATAGACCATTCAATCCCTCTGCCATTCAATGGGATCATGGCTGATGTGACTGTCATCTTCCTGTCCTTGCCCTATTCCAGAGATTAGAAATATATCTATCTCGACCGTAAATATAACAAGGCACCTTGCCCAGAGTTTGCCCAGAGCTCTCTGTGTCAATGAGTTCCAAAGACTCAAAATCCTTTCAAAAAATAAATTTCACCTTATCTCAGTCTCAAATGTTCACCCCTTATTCTGTGGCTATGCTCTGGTTCTGGATTCTCCCTTGAGAAGAAATAGTATTTCAGCATTTATCCTGATAGCCCCTTAAGAAATCTCCGCTCACTTCGCAACAATCCCGACATTAACAACATGGATAATTTTAATCAACTTTCTCTCAATCCCCCTCCTTAATAAGAGGGACTAGAACTATTCTTCATACTCTAAATGTTGTATCACTAGTACTGTAAGACTTCCCTACTTTTATACCCCAATCCCTCTAAAATAATGGCCAGCATTCCATTCGCCTTCCCTATTACCTGCTGAAATTATTTGCTGGCTCTCTGTGTTTCTTGCAAAAGCCCACCCCAATTCTCTCCACACTGCAGCTTTCAGATTTTTTAATTTGTTTAAATAATACTGTTCTTTTGTTCTTCCTTCCACATTGAATAACCTTCCATTTTCCCACATCACACTCTCTATGCCAACATTCTGCCACAGACACATATCCATAACTCTCTGTAAACTGTTCATGTCCTTCTGGCAACTGGCCTTCCCACCTATTTTTGTGACATCCAAAATTTGGCCACCATACATTCATGTCATTACTAAATAATGTTAACAGTTGATGTCCCAGCATTGATCTATAATCAGCGATGTCAACCCGAAAATAACCCTCATGTCTTACTTGCTTCCTGTCTGTTAGTAATGCCAATGTCACCTCCAACATTGGCCTGCACTGAGATTGGATTAAACTCATTGTTTAAGGTTAAGTTTTGAATGTCTTCAAGGCAGAGACATAAGCAACAAGTTTCTTAGAGCAGCCAAATTTGAGAAGATATTGCACAGTTCCTCATCTAATAGGTAGTGTACAGTGGTTGATGTTACTCCCTCTAGCTACTGCAAGCTGAATAACATTCGCTCCGGAGAACCCTCTGTGCTAGACAGCAACAAAACCCTTCTGTAGTTCCCAATATTGTATTTATTGTATTGCTGATTTGCTCACTGAAACAGAACAGAGAATGGCCGTTACACCAAGCATCCATAAAGTAAATGTCCTCTGCTAACCGGTTCCTTCTACATATAACACTACCAGCCATCAATAAGGGACCGCATTGAGACCTTGGAAACTGTGGATCATTTTCCACTTCTTGGGCATGTTAAATGAGGAGGCACATTCTGACAAAATTGATGTTTGAAGATCAAGGTACAAGTTCAACCAAAGCCTTGTTGAATACCGAACAGCAGTGATCCCCACCATTCCATACTCTTCAGAGGAAGACTACCAAAGGCAGGCATCTGAAAGCACTGGAGAATACTACCAACACAAAAAATACTCAAGTTGTTTGTACACGGTCCCATCATAAACTCTTTCAGACAAGTGTAAGGCATCCTATCATAATCTTCTAATCAGAACAGATAATCTAGCTAATAGAAATAATCACAATCATAGAATTGTACAGTTTACCCACCACATCCATGACGACCTTTTCTGCTCATCTACATTAATCCCATTTTCTCACATTAGAACCGTATCTTTCAATGCCTTGCCTAATTATGTGTCTGTCCAAATGGCTCTTCAATGTTGCATTAATAATTGTATCTGATTCCACAACCTGTTCTGGCAGAGCAATCCAGATATCAGCCGCTCTCTGTGTAAGAAAGCAACGTACTCCACAGATGTACTTGAAATCTTTCACCTTAAAACTAAAATTGCTACTTGTTTTTGATACCCCTACCATGAGAAAAGGATTTTGACTAACTATCCTCTCTATGCTTCTCATAATCCAAAAACAGAAAATGCTGCAAATGCTCAGCCGGCCAATGAGCAACAGAGTTAATGCTTCACGTCGAGGATGGTCACAGTCTGTTGTTGCAGAGAGATTGCCATGGGGAATATGCCTTTAATGTCTGCAGCCCTTTCATAGATCACTACCCATCAAGATGTCACAAATAGCATCCATTTGAGGTTGGTGATATCATGAAATCCATATGTCCCATTTAGTCTTTTAGTGTAAAACACTCTAACATTAATTTGAAGAAATTCTGAAGAAATAATTCATTTAAATCAATGAGACAGCAAGAATAACATTGTTTATGTAATTGTAATGACGTGAAATGCCTTTGTCAAGAGTGACAGGCTGAACCAGAGTGTGTACGAGGTCTCTGTGTGAAGACAAAAAGCAGTTAGGGCATGCCTCACAAAAGGCAGTGCCCTGCTCTTTGCAGTAGTTAGTGAAAGACTTCATTTTGGGTTCAGTATGCTCATCTTTACACATTGTACTTTTTACGCCCACACTTCAGCAACCAAACTTTGGCGATATGGCAGCACAGCTGAAGAGACCGAAAGTCAGGTGCATCCTTTAGCAAACGTGTTTTAACTGAAGTGTGAAGGTCACATAATGTGTAAAGGAGTTGTGTTTGATTTTCAGGAAGATTGTCCTCACACAGCAGATTTCAGTTCATGATACATATCAGCTGGAACCAGCAACTGCAAGATTTGAAATGGTTTGCAACGACTGTAGTTTTCTTTCTTATGGATAATATTTCTCATGGGTCTGTACATTCTTGGTACAATCCACCTAGGTCTCCCTCCACCACAGTCTGCATCAAACCCGAGCTCTTCTGCTGGTTTTGCATGGAGAAACAGACAAAGGGAAGGTTTATTTGTGCAGAAGGCCAACTGATTCTGTACCATTCCAGGCAACATTCTGCACTCTCCCTGTTCTCAGCATTGTAGTGGATCAGTTCCATAGTCAAAAGTCCAATGTCCGCAATGGGTAGAGGTGAATTGGGCCCTACCCTAGCTTATGGAAGGACCGTTCAGAACCCTGATAACAGATGGGAAGAAGCTGTTCCTAAGTCTGATGGTGCGCGCTTTCAAGCTTCTGTTGGTTCTGTCTGATGGGAGCACAGAGAAGGAGGAATGACCGGGGTGGGACAAGTCCCTGATTATGTTGGCTACTTTTCGGAGGCAGGATGAAGTGTAGATGGAGTCAATAGTGGGAAGACCGGTTCATGTGATATCCTCAGTTTTCCTCGGAAGTAGAGGCATTGGTGTGCCTTCTAGGATGTCACATAAATATGGTTGGTTCACAACAGATCGTTGGTAGTAGATTGTGGAACATGTAACTCTTAGCCATTTCCACTTTGGCACCATTGATGATGATTGGGGCACGTACTCCGCCACGTTGCTTGGTCGATAACTAGCTTCTTCATCAAGCTAATATTGAAGAAGAGGCTTTGTCCTGCCACTATGTTACTTCTCCTTGCTGTTCACCCTTGCCTCGAGAGGAGGCGCTGATGGCTCAGCTCATCCTGGCAGCTATGCTTTGGATTTAATGATGCAGCCCTGGCAGTCTCTGGCCTATCCTGGCGGCTCAGTCTTTGCTTCTTTGTGTGAGTGCAGTCCTTCGTTGAGCGTGGGCAGGAAGAGGTGCTGACATATGAGGCTTGTCCCAGCCACAGTCTTAGCCTCAGTAGAGGCACTGGCTGTCTAGGGCTTCATCCCGGCAGCACAGTCTTAACCATGCGGTGGCATTGGTGGTCTCAGATATGTCCCAGTTGCTCAGTCTTCCTCTAATTGGCGACAGCGGCACACAGCTAGCAGAGAGGTACCCAACTTATTCTTCTTTCTTCCTTCCTGCTTCTTCCCTCTCCCTTTCCCTTCATTGCTTGGGTTTTATAAGGAGTAGGCCGACGAGGTTCAGTTGGGCCAATCTGATGTCAGCTAGTTGGGCCCAGCTGTTACCACTAATGCTGAGGGTTGGCCTCTACTGGCCTGTCAGCCAGTGATAGGGATTCGAGCGGCACCAAGGGTTGCGACCCTGTCACAAGCTGAAAAAGTTGCTCAGTGGCTGGCTTTCCTATACCACCTTCTGCAACCCCAAAGCCATTCCACAACCTAAAATGTACAAATAAGAACAATGGAAAACTCTTCATTTGCGCTATGAGCAGATGCAACAACATTCAAGAGGTTCCACAGGACACCAAACAAAAGTAATCATTTGTTTGACAGTCCGCTCCCCACCATAAACATTCATATTCTCCAGTGGCTACAGTATTCGTTACTTACAAATGCACTCTAGTTATTCACCAAGATTATTCTTAAACTTGGTACCTCTACCTGAGAGGGGGCAAAGACAACATGTGTATGAAAACATCCACTGCCTGCAGATTCCACTCCAAGTCACACACTATCCCGACTTAGAAATACATTGTTGTTTCTGCGTTATTGCAGGATCCAAGTCCTGGATCTGCCACCAATGGAACTGTGGGATAACCTTCACCAGAAGAACTGCAGCGGTTCAAAAAGGTGGCTCACTGACATCACCTCCACTGGCGCAATTTGAGGTAGGCAATAAATGCTGGCCTTGTCATCAACACCCTAAATCCCAGCAATGAATATTTGAGGGGAAAAAAATAAATTACTCTGCACATGTAGTGATTCAGACTCTTACAAAAAGTGAGGAATTGAGCAGATGAAGGGTAGTGAGTGGGTGGTGAAGTGAATTAACAAATTGCACGCTTACGATAGATTTTCTGACAGATGTTAAAACACAAAGAAGGAGCGGGGATTTTAAAAGAGGATATTTTCAAATGTCAGCAGAAGCAAACTAACCAGAAAACGTAACTGTGAAGAGACGACATGCAGTGAATGACAAGGTGACAAGGGTGGAAATAACAAAGGAACTATGTGTCGATGGACCCATCCCGCAGCACCATGCAGGACATTTGACAAGATGCCAAGTGCAATCATTTATTTGGGGTGGGGGTAGGGTGGTGACATATGCTGCGTGAAAATTCCTCAGTATCTTCAGTGGAGAAGGGTTTAAGTAGTACACATCTTATTCCAGTCATATGATTACCAAAATATTTTTCATAATAAAGAATACAAGAAGTTTAATTAATTAGTTTTGCATCAACTCACCTCAAAAACACAGAACTAAAATCTTTAGTTTTCAGCTTTTCCCATGCACGGAAATTCTTAGAAGGACAATAAAACCGATACAGTAGATTTTCCATGGGCCTCCCACTTAACTTTAAAATTGTCAAATACTCTGAATCCTACGAAAGCCGAAACTAGTTACATAAGGTTAAACTTTACTCTGATTTTATTTTAAATAACAGTAAATTGAGCCATTGGAAAATGTTGAGATGTTGTTATGCAGTGTGAAAGCCATAAAATGATGATTGATTTGAAAAGCGACATGGGTCTTTCGCTGAGAAAATGTAGAACAAGATCCTCTAAAACCACTAAATACTCCTCTCAAGCTTAAATAACAGAAACCAATCAGCATCATTTTGTTCCCTGAACAACTATGATACAATATAATAAAACTTTATTCATCCCAGGAAGGAAAATAATCTGCCAACAGTCATAAAACACAAAATATATGAAACATGAAATTAAAGTGACGAGGGGAAAGGATTGCAATGTGCAAAGATTGGGGAGGGGCATGGGGGGGGGGGGGGGGGAATCTAGTTTAACCCCCGACAGAAGGGCGAGGACTTGTACAGTTTGATAGCCACAGGGAAGAAGGATCTCCTGTGGCGTTCTGTTCTGCATCTTGGTGGAACCAGTCTGTTGCTGAAGGAACTCCTCAGGTTGACCAGTGAGTCATGGAGGAGGTGAACTGTATTGTCCAAGACGCTCCACAGTATGAGGAGCATCCTCCCCTCCAAGACCACCTCCCATGAATCCCACACCACTCTACAAAGTTGCTGACTATTTAGCTTCCCTCCCCTCACTGATGTAGCCCACAATTGCAGAGACATCTGAAAATTTCTGCAGCAGGCAGGAGTCAAAGGTATATCTGAAGTCCGAGGTGTAGATGGTGAACAGGAAGGGAGAGAGCGAGGACTGTCCCCTGTGTCTGAGACACAGTTCTGTAGCCTGACATATTATGGTTGTTCAGTCAGGTAGTCCAGGACACCAAATGGAGTGTCCACCCATCTTCGTCCGTTTGCTCCCTAGCAGTGCAGAGGGAAGAAGTTGATGGTGTTAAAAGTACTGGAGAAGTAAAAAAAACATGGCTCTCGCAGTGCTTCCCAGTTTATCCAGGTGAGCATAGGAAGGATGGAGCAGGTGGATGATGGTGTCCTCAACCCCCACCTTTGTTTGGTAAGCAAATTGCAGGGGATCCAGGTAAGGTTTAACCAGGGGTCGCAGGTGAGTGAGTACCAGCCTCTCCAGGGACTTCATGATGTGTGAAGTCAGCGCCACCGGCCTGTAGTCGTTGGAGGAGCTGGGACGCGCCCTCTTTGGTACAGGAACCAGACAGGATGTTTTCCACATCACGGGAACCCTCTCCAGGCTCAGGCTGAAGGTTCGCTGGAGTACTCCTCACAACTGGCTGGCACATGCCTTGAGTACCCTAGAGCTGACACCATCGGGACCCGTAGCTATGCCTGGGTCCCGTCTGCTCAGCTCCTTCCTCACCTGCTCAGCCTTGATGTCAGGTGTGACAAAGAAAGGGCAGAGGAAGTCGACCAGGGGGATTGAGGGGGAGAGACTGTCGGGAAGCATGGGGGAGGGTGGGCAGAGGCCCCACCATCAAATCTATTAAAAACATGTTTAGCTTGTTGGCCCAGTCCTGATTGCTTTCCCTCCCCAAACCACTGGTCTTCTTGTAGCCTGTAATGCTCTTCATCCCGCTCCACACATCCCTCATGTGTTCTGCTGAAGTTTCAGCTCCAGCTTCCTCCTGTAGTCGTCCTTGCTCCGTCTCAGTCTCGCCTTCAGGTCTTTCTGCACCCGTTTCATCTCCTCCCTGTCACCATTCCTGGAGGCCCACTTCTTCTGGTTGAGAAGGGCCTTTATGTCACTGGTGACCCAGAGCTTATTGTTGGGGAAACAGTGTACAGTCTCCTCAGGGACAACGTTATCCACACAGAAATTTATGTAGCTGGTAACACAGTCCGTTAAGTCCATCAATGTCCTCTCCATGGGGACCACAGTGCGTCCCAGTCTGTGTCCTCAAAACAGCGCTGTAGAGCATCACAAACCTCCTGTGACCACTTCCTCACTGACCTTGTGGTCACAGGCAGCCTCTGGACCATTAGCTTATACCTGGGTAGGAGGTGAACAGATCTGTGGTCAGATCTTCCCAGTGACAGAAGGGCTGTGGAGCAGTATGCCTCTTTAACATTGGCATACAGCAGGTCCACTGTTTCCATATCGCTGGTGGAACAGTCAAGAAACTGAGTGAAATTGGGAAGGGTAGTGTCCAAAGTCACGGGGTTGAAATCCCCCGAGATAGCGATGAAAGCACTCGGGTGTTGTGTCTGTAGTCTTGCAGTGACAGTGTGGATGACGTCACTCGCGGTCAGTGGGTTGGCAGACGGAGGAATGTAAACAGCCTCCACACTGGCGTGTGGGAATTCCCTGGGCATATAGTGTGGACCGAGACCCATGGCCATCAGTTCAATGTCTGGGCTACACACACACTCCTTAACCGTGATTTGACCAGGGTTGCACTATTTGTTGTTGACGAGAATAGCGAGTCCGCCACCTTTCCACTCTCTCTGCAGTCCCTGTCCGCCCGAACAGTTTGAAAGCCGTCCACACTCGCCTTGGACTCAGCGATGTCCTCATCGAGCCATGTCTCCGTGAAACACATCACACTGCTCTCACAGTCCTCCCTCTGGGTCCTCACTAGTGAAACATACGTTTTTTACATGGATAAAAACATGATGACTGTCTTAAAGTGATCTTCAGTAATCAATATATGAATGGCAGTGCACAGCGCCTTGGCTTCAAATAACTACAAGCACATTGATAGAAAATGTTCATGCAAACTGGACATTCTTACAAATATCTTACAGAAAGCTAGCAAGTAGCAGCCAATTAAAAAGGTAAATTGTCTTCTTTGGAGACACAAGAAACGGCAGTTGCTGAAGTCTTGAGCAAAATAAAAGTCTGGGGAAACTCAGCAGCATCTGTGGAGGGAATATACAGATGACACTTTGGGTTAGGACCCTTCTTCAAATGTTCTTGCTTTGTTGCTTCATGATACAAGAGTAAGGATGTCTTGCTACAATTATACACAGTAAGGCCTTAGGGAGATCCACATCTGGAATATTGTATACAATTTCAGACCTCTTTCTTCCAAGACAACATCTATGCTATTGAGGGGGCAAAGATTCACCAGATTGGTTTGTGAGATGGCAGACCCATCAGGAGAGATTGAGTTGGCTAGGCCTCTCCTCTGCAAATATTAGTAGAATGAGAGGTGTGCTCAGTGAAATAAACTAAATTCCATGTGGGTATGGCAAATAGATACAGGGAGGATGTTGCCAATGGCTAAGGGGCTTAGAATTAGGACAGTCTGGAAATACAGGGTAAACCCTTTAGGATTGAAATGAGAAGAAAGGTTTCCATGAGATTGGTGAATCATTGGAATTCTCTTCCCCGGAATGCGGTGGATGCTGAGTAATGTTTGGATTTTTTGATATAAAAAGAATCAAGCAAGAGAGATAACAGGTAAATAGTGTTGAGATAGATCAGCAATAATCGTCCAAATTGCAGAACAAGTTCAAGAGGCTGACGAGCAGAGTCTTGCTCCTATTTCTTATGAGCTCAATGTAGGATAGCCATGAAAGGCAGAATCAGTGATTAAAAACTAATGGCTAGAATGAAAACATTTTTTTTAATTACTGAAGTGCTAGCCTTTTGGATATATGATATGAGGATGGTACTATCATTACACAAAGGGCTGGTTAGAGCCGCAGTACAAATACCTTATTAATTTGTGGGCACCATATTTCCAAATGGATAACTGAGGTATTTAAAATGATTTAAGGATGTGTTAGGATGGATGGAGAGAATGTATTTTTTCTCACGATGAGACACCAGAAAAAGGAGCTAAATATCTGTAATAGGTTGTTCAGGGGTGATGTTGGGAAAAACTTTTTCACACAAAGGGAAGTGGAAACTTACATCTCTTATTCAAAAATGCTGCCATGGTATTCATTTGAACATCTTAAGTAGTAAGATTGATAGGTCAAAAACCCTGTCAGAAAGAAACTAAAAGGTATTGCGATCATTCTGTTGAAAGTTTAGGTCTGAAACATTAACTCTGTTTCCCTTTCCACAGATGCTGCATTGCCCACAAAGTATTTCTGGCATTTTCTGGGTTTTATTTCAGATTTCCAGTATTTTTTTACTTTCATCTGAAATTGATGAACTTCTGTTAGGTAAAGATATTCAAGGTAAAAAAATCAAGATAGGTTTACTGTATAGGTGGGTGTAATTTAACTGAATAGTACAACAGATTAAAGATAGACATAAAATGGTGGAGAAACTCAGCGGCAGACAGCATCTCTGGAGAAACCTATTTAGTTCCTCCAGCTATACTGCTTGACCTGCTGAGTTAGTCCCGCATTTTGTGTCTATCTTTGCTATAAACCAGCATCTGCAATTCCATGACTAAAGTGGCTAAACAGCTTCCTGTTCTTTGTTCTTATTTACAAAACACAATAAGAAAGAAGAAACCAACGATGAAAAAAATAATCCTCAACATCCAGTGAAAGAAGCTTTGGCAAATAGAGAAATGTGATCATTTTTTTTGGACCAGGAGAAAGCAGAAAAGCAAAAAGAAAGAGAACATGAGTGAAAAAGCACAGGACTAGATCCTTCCAATAGCGTTGCTTCCATTTTAAGATAATTTGATCATTCTGGCAGATGTCTGATTCAGAATTTCAGTTTGTGGTTAAGCTTAGATCTGCCTAATGGGACTCCTCTACTCTATTGTTCTTAGTGAAGCTTCCTCCTCTCCTAAAACCAGTCAATCATGCCAGGCTTCAGTTGCATTTGCAGCACTGATCCTGTGAAAACATGATCAAGAATGTGTGAATCTATGCTCACTGTAGCTAATCTTGGAATTGAGAAGATAATTTATTGTCGCAGGACCCAAGCCAGCATTACTGTATTTCAATCTTAAATTTAATCCTGCAACATTGCAATTTTTACCCTGAGTCTTGTGCACTTGCTCAGTGCCCGAAGGCTGCAACAAGACAGCATACACCCTAGCCTGGCCTAACTGAAAGTATTCTACTGGAAAATAATACCAGTGGATGTTGCATATGCAATGCACCTGCACTTGTATCCTAACAATGGACCCGGGATCCAGCAGCTAACTCCTGATTGAAACCTTTACGGTCCAATATTATTAATTGTTTCCCCAATGGAAAAAAAAATCTAAATACAAAACTGGAATCATAAATCATGTTTTCCAATCTACAGTTTTTCAGTTAACTCCTATTATTCCCATTGGGAGAGTGGTGACATTTCAGATCTACTGTCTACAGTCTACTGATTGCCATAAATTTCCCTCATATTCTGCTTTAATTTTAACCCAGTTTGGATCTGAAATGGTTTTGGGCAGAATCTAGTCTGAGCAATACATTCTGGCCTTCTGAGTGACATCCATTCAATTAATGAACACATTTGTAAGTGTTGTTTTGTGAAAATGCTCAATAATATTTTTTGATGTTATTAATGTCTGCTTTCTTACATCTGACATGAGTTTCAGGATGAGGGTGAATAACTGACCTTGCTCATGTCGAACCTCTGTTTATGTTACTCAGAGAATTCCTATTTCTGCCAAGTTGACCCACAATTCCCTGTCCAGAGAATGCATCTCAGCAAATGGCAGGTAAATTCTACCATTATGCTGCTCCATCTGCATCTCAATATTTGCTTCTGAAATGCTCAAATCGCTCTTTAATTGTCTGAAGCAGTTTCTTTAACAGCTCAGGGACAAAAGAGCACCACTTGTTTGTGAATAAAACAAGCTGCTAACATATTCTGAATGTTTAGTCAGCACAGTATCAGCATCAGGATTCCTGATATTTACTGAAAACAGGATAAAACAAGATAGAAAATATCATATCATGATCAGGGAAAATGACAAACTCTGAAATGTTCAGCTAGCTTGCCATTTGTTCCGTTACAGAAAATGCCCAGCTATTCAGTTACTGCAGCAAAGTTGTGATGCTGTGAGATAAGTCTCACTCCCATGAGATGGGGTTTATCTGGGCTTCAGAGACTAGCATGCTGATAAAGACTTCCTCTCACAGTTGATATGAGCAAGTGTGCAGCAGCACTGCCAGGGCTCGTTGTGTGTGCAGTCAAGTGGCCAGGGCTTGCAGACTTCTCACCTCTCCAGTCTCACTCCCCAGCAATAAATAGAATCCTTTCCAATTGTGTATTGAATAGCATTTCACATCCATGAACCACAATGTACTTTGACGAGAAGCCTATAAGCCACAAGCACTCATTCACCGAACCAGGCAGCAGTCTGATAAAACTGTAGAAACTACAGTGTGAAAACACTGCACACTCCATTTGCTATCTTACATTATTTATCAAGGATATACTTCCTGTAAACTGTACATGAAACACATTTACTTAAGCATTGGAGAACAGAGTGTCTAAGGTTACTAGGCAATGGAAGTGGGTCAATATTAACTTTCAAGAGAAAATTGGACATATACGTGAAAAAGAAAAATGTACAAGTTGATGAAAAAGAGCAGTTGAGTAAAAATAATGGGGATAATTCTTTGAAGGAGCCTCCACAGAAACAATAAGTCAAATAAATGGATTATTTCCCTGCTGTAGTTTCATGATTTTATTAATAGATTCCTTCTTTGAACTTTGGTTTCATGCTATCTTCAAGCACTGGAATACAACTTGTAAGTGTGGGCAAATTTAAATTGTTAATTTGTACTGTCTAAACACATTCACAAATTAATTATATAATTTCAAAAGACTTCCTATATCAGCTTCAGTTCAGTAATTCCATGATTTTTTTTATTTATTTTTATTTTTTTAATGCATTAACGAGTGGTCAGGAAGGTGTCGTGTGGCCACACGCATTTTATTCCATAAAATTTCAGCAGTGTTTGTTTAATTTCATTTAATGTGGTCCTTGAAATATACTTAACAAACATGTGAAACTCAATAGGGTGCGGCATAGTAACACAGCAGTGGAGTTGCTGCTTCAAGGGCCTGTCCCACTTACGTGTCCTTGGCGTGCAGATTACGCGATCTCATGGTCGCGCCGAGCCGCGACGGTTCCGTGAAGGTCACGTGCGACTTCATTTGACCGCACAGCCGTCTGGAGCGCATGACGTCATTTGAAGATAGACACAAAATGCTGGAGAAACTCAGCGGGACCGGCAGCATCCCTGGAGAGAAGGAATGGGCGACGCTTCGTGTTGAGACCCCTCTTCAGTCTGAAAGAAGGGTCTCGACCCGAAACGTCACCTATTGCTTCTCTCCAGAGATGCTGCCGGTCCCGCCGAGTCACTCCAACATTTTGTCTCCATCTTCAATTTTCTTGGCCCCGCTCGTTTTTTTTGTTGTTTTATTTTTACAAATTTATTGATTTTTGGGCACCCGGTGCAGAGGGGGGAGGGTCAGGAGGGAGGAGGGGGTCTCCCTGTCGGTCTGCTCCTGGGCCTGGCCAAGATGGCCATTCGCGGGTCCAGGCAGCGGGCAGTCGACGGCCGCACAGCAGTCGACTGCCTGCCCCTCTTCCGGGGTTACGTCCGTGCCCGCGCGTCCCTAGAGAGGGTACGGGGACTGTGGAGGCTTTCCGTGAACGCTGGTCACCGCAGGAGGTCGAATGTGTATTATTGATAAAAATGATAATATTTTAATTTGAGTACTTTCTTTGTAAAATGCCAATATAGGCATTCTCTGATTGTGTTACTGTTTTGTATTTGTTGGTTCGAATAAAAGCATTTGTAAAAAAAAAAAAAAAAAAAAAAAAAAAAGTAATTCCATGATGGTGACCAGATGAAACACAAGGCCACGGGAAATTGAACAAAAATAAGTCAATTGGCTCTGCTGCCTGCTCCTCCATTTAACACATGGCATCTGTGCCTCAGGTATATTTAACGCAATCACCTTGCTCTCCAGCTCTCTTAGTGCCAAAACTCTATTAGTCCTAGACAGATTAACATCTATTAATCACAGCGCCAGCAACCCGGGTTCAATCCAGACGTTGGATACTGTCTATGTGGAGTTTTCACATTCTACCTGTGACCATGTGAGTTTCCTCCGGTGCATGGTTTCCTTGAACATCCCAAAGACATGCAGGTCTGTCAGTTAATTGGCCTCTGTAAATAGCCCCTTAGTGTGTAGGGAGTGGATGAGAAAATGGGATAACATAGAACTAGTACGAACGGATGATCAGTTAGGAAGGAACTGCAGATGCTGGTTTAAACCAAAGATAGACATAAAAAGATGGAGTAACTCAGCGGGTCAGACAGCATCCCTGGAGAAAAGGAATAGGTGACGTTTCGGCCCGAGATCCCTTTTCAGTCTTCGGTCTGAGGAAGGGTTTCGACCCGAAACGTCACCTGATCAATTGGTCAATGTGAATTTTGGGGGCCGAAGGGCCTTTTTCCATGCTGTATCTCTAATCTAAACTAAGCTGTTGTACGATTCAAAGAGATAATTTTACATTTGCAAGATGCTTCTAAGTATAGCTCAGTCTTTCAATACCTCCACTATCACAATGAATGTGGGGGTCCTGGGAAGTGTCAGAGAACAGATATATCGAGGAGTACAAGTACATGTTTCCTTAAAAGTGGTGCCATGGGTGCTGAAGAAGGCCTTTGCCATGCTGCCCTTCATCGGTCAGGGGAATAAGTATAAACGTTGGAACATTATGTTATAGTGGTACAAAACGTTGATGTGGCCGCACTTGGAGTACTTTTATTCATTGTTCTTTATCTCCCCATAGCGTCATCTATCTATCTCGTTTCCCTATTCCTAACCGATCCAAAACGTCACCCATTCCTTCTCTCCAGAAAAGCTGCCTGTTCCGCTGAGTTACTCCAGCTTGTTGTGTCTATCTTGGAGAATGGTGTTCAGTTCTGGTCAACCTGCAGTGGGAAATATGCCATTAAACTGGAAAAAGTGTAGAGATTTACAAATATGTTGCCTGGACTCAGGTGTCAGAGCTAGAGGTTGGGCAGGGTAGGACTTTATTCCTTGGAGCGCAGGAGGCTGAGTGTTAATAATATAGAGGTGTATAAAATCCTGAAGGGAATGGATAGGGTGACTGCACAGAATCTTTTCCCAGGGTATGGAAATCAAGAAATAGAAGGCATACGTAGGTTTAAGGTGAGAGGGGAAATATTTAGTAGGAATCTGAGTGCAACTTGTTCACAGAGGGCGACGGGTATATGGAATGAGCTGCCAGAGGATGTAGTTGAGGCAGGAATAATTAAAACATTTAAAAGACATTTGGACAGGTACACGGAGAGGAAAGATCTGTCAAGAGGAATGTTTTCAAGCTGGAAAGGGTACAGAGATGATTTACAAGCATGTTGGCAGGACTAGAAGGTCTGAGCTATAGGGGGAGGTTGAGTAAGCTGGGACTTTATTCCATGGGGCACATGAGGATGAGGGGTGATTTTATTGAGGTGCATAAAATCATGAGAGGAATAGATCGGGTAGATGCACAGAGTCTCTTGCCCAGAGTAGGTGAAGGTGCCATCAGGGCAGAAAAGTAGTGTCATATCGAACGGAATAGACACAGAGTCAACTGATGTACTCCTGCACTTCCTTTGCTCACATACATTGTCATGCAACTTGTCCAATTTAATTCACTTAACTTCTATAGGTCTTTCTCGAGTTACTTTAATAACATTAATATGTTCAGATTATTGGACACTGGTTCCAAACAATTTCAACAACATTTATTGCCTATGAAGACTGTTTAAATTTTATTCAACACCCAAGCCATTTCTTTATACCCTATTACAATTTGTCATAGTGTCTGTGGAAACCACATTTCCTCGATGAATGAATGAATGTTGAGAATTTTGAAATATATTGTTAAATATTTGCCACTGTTTATTTGTAATGAAATCTTTTGACTTAATTTTATAAAATAGCTTAATCAATGAAATCCTTGCTGCATAATTGGCTTAAGACTTCAATTCTGTCTGTCTGTTCACCCCCTGACCCCCCACCTTGACTCATACATCATGACTCTTACAGTGAAATTGAAGATCACCTTCTTTTGGCATGCTAAGCAAGCGCATGCAGCACCAGCAGACAGTTTAAAAGTCTTGTTAAAATAGTTTCACTCTTAATCACACACAAAAGCTTTCCTTGCATATTCCCAATCCAGTTGCTACATTACTGCTCTGATAGGTGGAGAAGCAAGTCAACTTGCAGACAACAATCTGCTTGGTAGCCATGGTGCAACAGGATAGAAAGCAGTCACATGGAAACATTCTCTCAATATCCACTCTATCAGGGAACTCTGAAACGTCATCTTCAGCTTTCTTTTCTCAAGAGCAACCTGAATTATGGATCCTCACATTTTTGGAACCCTTATAAACCTTCTCTGGCTCAATATCCTTTCTGCAATATGGTGATCAAAATGGTGACCAGTTATCTATGCAATACTTTAAATGTGCTCAAACAATGATTCAATAACGATTAGAGTAACATTCAATCTTCTTAATTCTATCTCAACGGACAATAGTGCAGGAATAGGCCATTTCGCCCTACGAGCCAGCACCACAATTCAATGTGATCATGGTTGATCATCCCCAATCAGTACCCCGTTCCTGCCTTCTCCCCATATCCCCCTGACTCTACTATTTTTAAAGAGCCCTATCTAGCTCTCTCTTGAAAGCATCCAGAGAACCTGCTTCCACCGCCCTCTGAGGCAGAGAATTCCACAGACTCACCACTCTGTGAGAAAAAGTGTTTCCTCGTCTCCATTCTAAATGGCTTACTCCTTATTCTTAAACTGTGGCCCCTGGTTCTGGACTCGCCCAACATCGGGAACATGTTTCCTGCCTCTAGCGTGTCCAAGGGGGTGGAAGATTGCAACCTTCACATGGTCCGCCCTGTTTCGACTAATGCAATCAACTCGAAGATCAAATAGAACAAGTTGTCCAACAACTTTAGGCTGTGCACGCCACACGAAAGAAGAAGAAGCGTGTCCAAGCCCTTAACAATCTTATATGTTTCAATGAGATCCCCTCTCATCCTTCTAAACTCCAGAGTGTACATGCCCAGCTGCTGTATTCTCTCAGCACATGACAGTCTCGCCATCCCGGGAATTAACCTTGTAAACCTACGCTGCACTCCCTCAATAGCAAGAATGTCCTTCCTCAAATTAGGGGACCAAAACTGCACACATACCGCTAGAGGTTCCAAGAAATGTAATTCCATATTTGTTCCATCAAAATGTACTAGCTCCCATTTATCTGAACTCATAGTCACACACCATGAAACATAGGCCCTTCGGTCCAACAAGCTCACGTCAGCTAACATGCCCCATCAACACTAATCCCACATGTCTGTGTTTGGCCCATATCTCTCTAAACCTATCCTACCCATGTACCTGGCCAAATGTTCCATATACCCACCATGTTTTGTGCAAAGTAGTTGCCCCTCAGGTACCTATTAAATCACCTTAATCACCTTAAATCTTTGGCATCTGGTTCTTGATTCCCCTACTCTGTGCATTCACCCTATCTATTCCTCTCATGACCTTACACACCTCTATAAGATCACCCCTCATCCTCCTGCACTCCACGAAATAAACTCCTAGCTTGCTCAACCTCTCTCTATAGCTCAGACCCTTGAGTCCTTGCAACATTGCCGTAAATCGTCTCTGCACCCTTTCCAGCTCAAACTCATTTCCCAATTATGTCCCTATTCTGTGTTTTTTTTAAAAATAGCCTCCTATAACTGAGGGTCAACTACATGATTCTGTTTCTGGTGTCATACTTAAGCCAGACCAGTTCAGGATGGGAGATTTTTTCCTTCAAAGGATATCTGAGAACCAGATGGATTTTTACGACAATTCATTGCATGTTATTACGTTTTTTAATTTCATATATAATTAATTTATATAATTATTTTAAATTGAACTCCTGCAGAAGTGTCTCAAACAGCTTTTTGTGTCTATCCCTAAATACTTTGCAGGTACTCAAATTCATCCGTAGATCCATGAACCAGGCCTCTGGATGTTGTCCAATTACCTAGACACGCGTTTCTACAGCTTAAGATAGACACAAAATGCTGGAGTGACTCAATGGGACAGGCAGCATGTCTGGAGAGAAGAAATGGGTGACGTTTCATGTCGAGACCCTTCTTCTGACTGAGAGGAGGGGGAGATACAGAGATAAGGATGTATAAGGTGCAAGAACGGGACATCAAAGGGGGTATCGATCAAGGAACATGTAGAATAGATATTTATTAGCTAGGAGAAGGTAACAACAAAGCAGAGATAAAATGTAATCAGGGACAGTCAGACTGGTCAGAGAACTGGGAAGGGGGAGGGATGGAGAGAGAGGGAAAGCAAGGGATGCTGCCTGTCCTGCTGAGTTACTCCAGCATTTTTTGTCTATCTTTGGTTTAAACCAGCATCTGCAGTTCCTTCATACATGTTTCTACAGCTTGTTGCATGAGGAATATTAAAGCACTGTGAAATGAGGAGTCTAGCACATCAAATTATATCAATAATGTTTCTGACATCTTCTTCCGTCTGTTAATATCACCTCTCATCACATATATAATTTCATCAATCACTAAAGCTACTCCGGCCTTCCAGTAGTAACATCACGTTGGAGGTGTCAGATAGATCGAAAATCATCCATTGAATGTGGAAAACACATTTTCTAGTCTCACAATATAGTCTCTTCTCCAGAAGAGAAACTTCCTGTGGGTTGGCAGATTGTTTTGCAAAGCCTCCTTTCAGTCCACAATTGTAATGCTATCCACTCTTGTCACTTTAATTGTCCATTTCACTCTTGCTGAAAGATTGTTCCTCTTCCTCGTATATTAATCCAATGAGGCTCACTGAAAGATCAAAGAATAATGGCATCTTCTAACTAGATGTATTACAAATTTCCAAGCTCAGAACCAGAATGTAACCAGAATTTGCAGTCAGTTGCAAACTGCCCACGTATACCATTGGTCTTTGAACAGAAATTGCGCTTATTTTATGTGGTTCCTCTGGTAAACGTTTGCTGTAATGTGCCAGCTTCAAAGTTATTGGCAATGACCAATGCCACAACTAGGCCTCCACTCAACTTGGCAACAAATGCAAATTAAAACTGTAACAATTCCACACAGCAGCTTCCCAAACACGAGTGCTGATTAATTGTTGCAAACTCCCACTCTGCTACTGAAAATCGCCAGTGGACAACTGCCAACATGTTTGAGATTTTCACATTCTAGTGCACAGAAATACCAAACCTGCTGCTATATTAGGATGAGTTACATACGTCTTTAGTTACAAACGGACCTGTGCATCTTTCCCCACAAAATCTAGCCCATCCAAATCACCAATTTTAATTCATCAGTATTTTCGGTTTTACTTCTGATTTTCAACATCAGTAGTAAATCCCTTTTGTATTTTCAGCCAATGATTCTGCATGCAATGTGTCACCCCTTTCTCACCCAAGGCAATGTTCCAGATTCCAACCATAGTCTGGGTGGAAGAAATTCCTCCCTGGACCCTTTCTGAACTTCCTACCTCTACTGTATGCCGTCTGGTTTAATATAGGTCTCCAATAGAAAAGGGTTTTATTATGCATATCCTAGGCTTATTCCAAAATGCATCAACTCACACTTATGGTGATTAAATTCCACATGCTCTGTCCGATATTTAACGAGACATCAACGCTGATATTGAGGATGATAGCCTAAGATTACCCACCTCAATATCAACTCCACCACCAATTCTCTTGTCAATTGCAAATTTATTACCGTCCATCACCAATTTTCCGGCAACTGATGGTCCGGCACCTGCTTTAATCTGGACAGAATTATAAGAGCGCACTTGGGGGATTTCAAGTGCGCTCTTATAATTCTGTCCAGATTAAAGCAGGTGTGGAATTCCCCCGGAAAATGTGGCGCCTAGGCCGGGTGAGATGGCCGATCTCAACCACATCAGGACTTCTGTGGCTGTTAGGCGAGTCAAATTTGCCCCCTGTGGTCAGAGGCCTGGAACTCGGCCTGGCCGGAGACAGTAGATCCATTCCCTTAGCCAACTTCTGAGGCCGACTTTGCAGGCCGCTTTCTCGCCTCCCTCCCCCCGTTTCTAAATGCTTAGCCTGCACCATTCCTATCTATCTCTCTGTTCTCGGAGTCAGGCACCACATAAAGTTAGAAACCTTCTTCACACTAGGAAGTTCTTCAAGTGGCAGGATGACTTACTGCCATCTGGCTCTGTGTATTCTGAGGTGGCTCAAGAGTGCAGGATTCACAGCTTTCACTAGATGTGGTGCTTGACAGGGCC
Source organism: Okamejei kenojei (assembly GCA_035221665.1). NCBI lineage: Eukaryota > Metazoa > Chordata > Chondrichthyes > Rajiformes > Rajidae > Okamejei > Okamejei kenojei. Next base: position 14,535,497 of record CM069161.1, read on the forward strand.
ATTGGAGCATCCAGGAAGGCAAACACAGAAGGGACACACGTCCAATATAAACCACACACCTTCAATGCAGAGGATATAAACATCAGCCCATAAATATCTGAAGAAGGGTCTCGATCCGAAACGTCACCCATTCCTTGTCTTCAGAGATGCTGCCTGTCCCGCTGAGTTACTCCAGTAGTTTGTGTCTAGCCCAAATATAGCTCTGTATGCCAGGAACTGGAATGCAGGGTGAAATTCAGGAATATTAAAAGCACCAGAGAAATTTTACTGAACAAATTGTTGGAACTGTGGGCTGACGTCTCCGGGTATTGATGGACATCATCCCAGCTATTAAAGGAAGTGGCTGAAAATGTTCCAAAACTCCCCAGATTTGGGAATGGTTCCAATAGATTGGGGAATAACAAATATATCTCCAATTTTCAAAGAGGGGACAAAGGGGACAGAAGTCTGGAAACTACAGACCATTTGCCATCTATTCTATCATTGAACTTTTTATGCTGTCTGTTAGTTGAGCGTCAATATACCTTGAAAATAATTGCTCAACCTGTGGAGTCAATGCAGGGATCGTGCCTCAGGTAGGTGCCCTTCAAGCACTGCACTTAACTGGGTCTTCCGCATTTTGCCCTACACCCACTACTACTTCTCCTGGTTGGCAATATCGCCCAAGCTCACAATCCAGTGATTAGGAATTCAGGATATTCCCATTAAATGACTCAAGCTAACATAATTTTTTTTTTTTTAATATTGTTAATCAAATCTTATGAATTTAATCGAACTGTAACAAATAAATCTCTTCAGTGCATTTTCAAAATAATTTCTGTCATGATAATTTAAAAAAAATTTCAGGATAAGTTGACAACTGTATATAAAGAGTTTCCACCCTGCCTGTGCCATCACTCAAGGTGCAATGAGAATAAGCTAGTGGTTAAATCAATCGCTTAAAGTTTGACGCAGGTTTAAACCACTCAAGGCTCTCATTGGTGACATGTACATGGGGGTTTCCAGGAGTCTTGCTGCTAATCACAGAATGTTCAACAAATAAAAAGACTTAGATTACTGACAGTCTGGAAGTGGCATAAGTAAGGTCAGACCACAAAACCCAATACAAAATGTGATGAACAGCAAGTGCAAACAAAAGTCTGCAAGCTGAGCTCGTTTTTGCCGCTCCTCAAATTGTTTTGGAAAACAGAGAGTCCAATAGTTCTAGTCAAGAAAGTATTAAAGGATAAAATGGCATGCCGATAATTGGATCATCATTATTGAAGTAATAACAGACAATAATAGAAAAAAAAGGATTAGAAAGAATCAATGTGGATTTATGAAAATTAAATTATATTTAACAAATATATGACAGTTTTTGAGGAGGTAACCAGTAGGTTAGATAAAATGTGCAAATTGTGTGAATGTAATGAATTTGGATTTTTAAAAGGCATTTGGTAAAATGCCACATAAAAAGTCACTACACAAGAATAAGGGTTCACAGAGTTAAGCATTGCTTATTATTTTTGGAAGTCAGTTGATTAACAGTAAAAAACAGAGCAAGTCTAAATAGACACTTCAAGCTAGGATGTAACTAGTGGATTGACTGAGGTTATTGACAAATTATATTAATGAGAAAGAATAAAATGACTGAGCATAAATGATCTACATATGCTGACGTTACAAAAACATGTGGGAAAGTTAAGTTATGAGATGCCTAGAAATACTTTGCTGGTGAGTAATGCTAGAATGATTAACTTTAATGGAGCTAGATCGGGCTCACAACAGAATGCACTGATGCTACCACTGTGTGTCTCACACCATTGATCATGGCGGGTCTGTAAAGACATAGAGACAGGCTAACTGAGTGCCAAAGTCAATGGGTGGAATAGAATGTGAGAAAATATGTCCTTATATGCTTCTGTCGTAAGAATAAAATACAAAATTAAATGATAGCGTCAAAAAGATCTGAGTGCCCTTGCACAATAAGCACAGGCTACCGTACACACAGGCAAGATGAAGTAAGATAGGTCTGAAGAAGGGTTCCAACCCAAAATGTCACCTATTCTTTTTCTCCAGATATGCTGCCTGTCACGCTGAGTTACTCCAAAATGTTATGTCTATATTTGGTATAAACCAGCACCTACAGTTCCTTCCTACATGGTAAATGCAAGTTAACCTTTGTTATAAAACGTATGAAATATATAAATGTGGAAAACTTGATATAACTATACAAGGCTTTGGATTCTGACATTAAATATATTTGAGGATTTTGAACCCAAGGTAAATCAAGAATATGGGGTTCAACTGAGCAGACTAATTGAAGTGGAGGGAAAGAAAACGAGGGGAGGGACAGGGTAAAGGCTAGAAAGTAGTAGGTGCGCACAGATAAGATGAGTTTTAATGTCAGATAGTTGGACAAAGGCCTGAGAGGAAAAGACATAAGGTGTGAGACAAAAGGATTGAAGAGTGGTGAATTGTGAAGCTAGAGGAAGGAATGTTGGTGGAAGGGGAGGCGGAGGAAAAAATAGGAGCAAGTCTAAGTGGAGCACAGAGGAGGGGGGGGGATCAGAAGAAAGAGGGGGTGGGGGAAGAAGGGTTATATTTACCTAAAATTGGAGAATTCAATGTTCATACACCATTGGGTTGTAAGCTACCCGAACGGAATATGAGGTGCTATTTCTCCAGTTTCCGTGTGACCTCACTCTGGCAATGGAGGAGGCCCAGGACTATAAGGAAATATGGGTATGGGAAGCGGAGTTAAAATCATTAGCAATTGGAAGATTCAGTGGGCCTTGGCAGACCGAGCACAAATGTTTGGTGAAACGGTTGCCGTGTCTACACTTGATCTCGCTGATGGAGGCCCAATCGAGAACACCGGATGCAGTAGAGGAGGTTAGAGGAGATGCATATAAACCTCTGTCTCACCAGGATGGAGGTGAAGGAGGATGTATAGAAACAGGTGATACATCTCCTGCAGTTGCAAAATATAGTACCTAGGGAGGGTGTGGTTTGGGTGGGAAGGGAAGAATGAACCATGGAGTTGCTGAGAGCGCAATCTCTGCAGAAAGTGGTGGGGATGGGATGATGTGACTGGTCTCTGTGGAAGGCAGAAGGGGGTGGTGACGGTGACCATGTTAATTCATACATACATATCTTAAGCCCCAGGTAACTGATTTTGGATTTTAGTACCTCAATATTAACTGGATTGGTGTTCAAGTGAAGGGCAAAGTTGGGAAAATTTCTGAAATATATCCAGGAGAAATTTCTTAGTCAATATGATTCCAACTCAACGAGGCACAGTCATTGCTGGATCTGGTGTAATGAATTGGTTTGGAAACAGCTACATCCAAGACTGCAAGAAATTGCAGAGAGTTGTGGATCTAGCCCAGGAAAACAATCCTTGTTTGAAAGGGTATGTAAAGACATCCAGATATTAACGATCCAGTTGTGTAAGTTGTGTAATACTTTTTAAAATAACAATTAGGAACATATTCATAGGTAATGGTGCACAGAGTCAGTTAAAAAGAGGCAGCAAGGATATTTTTTGGCAAATAATGCCTGGCCAATCATAGAATTTTTTTATGAAATGACTTAGTTTAGTTTAGATTAGTTCAGAGATACAGTGCAGAAACAGGCCCTTCGGCGCACCGAGTCCACGCCGACCCGCAATACTCGTACACTAACACTATCCTACATAAACTAGAAGCAAATTAACCTACAAACCTGTATGTCTTTGGAATGTGGGAGGAAACCGGAGCACCTGGAGAAAACCCACGCAGGTCACAGAGAGAAGGTACAAACTACACACAGACAGCACTCGCAGTCAGGATCGAACCCATGTCTCTGGCGCTTTCAGGCAGCAAATTTACTGATGAGCCACCGTGCCGCAACTTTGTTTAAGTTGACGAAGGAAACACAGTAGATATCATCCACTTTACTTTTCAGAGCCATTTAATAACATCCCGCATTACACATGGTTAGTAAACTGAATTAAAGGATCAATACTGGCCTATCTTTCCGCACATATCTGTCTTCAGCTCATATGATAATTCCCTAGATTCCTTATATTAAAATACAAAGACTAAGCACTGCCAAAATACCTTTGTTTATTTCCCCTCATCTTCCCTTGACAAACTGCAAAAGTTGGGAGAGTGGAAAAAGACAAAAAAAACTAAGATTAGTTAGGTTCTTTATCATGATAATTGTTCCTACCAGTAACTCCATTTGTGCTGAGCTGTTTCTCATCAATGGGCTCCTGAACAGAGCCTGCCACATTGCTCGTCTCTGGAAGATCTGGAGCATCAGTTACAGTGGGAACTGTCTCAGCATCTGATAGTAATGAAGCTATGGGATACATGACAGCCATCAGGTTTAAAGAAGTTATCCAAAATCGGTAAAATTGCTAAAATAGTTCTGTTATAAGCTTACAACAAAAGGTTTAAAAAAAATACACCTCAGGTTCACATGTTAACTTTAAAACAGATTTATACCAACTCTTTCAATAACATTATAGTTTCAACTACATTCAAATTATCTCCAACCAAAGATGGCAATTTGAAGATTGCATCTTATTTTGAGGTTTTGTTTCTTAACTACATGCTTCCTTGTTCTAAAACTCCTTGTTCCTATTTACCATTACTTGTTAACATTTGCTTCAACTACCATAATATTCTTCAACGATTTTCTAATAGTTTAAATAATGGTATCTTTACCTTCTGGGTGAGAGATTTCTTGGTTATCTTCCGTTACCATGTCAGACATCTTCTGAAGAAAAAAAAATAAAAACACTCAAACTTAAGAATCAAATTTAGCTCAATCTGTTTGAGAAAGATCAATAAAATTCTCGATATTTTATCAATTTTAGGATGTAGGCAATGCCAGCGAGGCTCGTATATTTATCCTCCATCCCTTGTAGTTCTTAATCGTTGATTGCTGAACTTCTAGATTCATAGAGTTATACGATCCAATAGAACTTTATTTATCTCAGGAGGGAAATTGATCTGCCAACAATCATAAAACACAAGATATATGACACATTAAAGTGACGAGTGGGAAGTCCAGGATTGGGGATGTGCAAAGATTGGGGAGAGGTGGGGGGGGGGGGGGGGGGGGAGGGGTCAGTATACCCCACGACAGAAGGGGAGAAGTTGCACAGTTTGATAGCCACAGGGAAAAATGATATTCTGTGGCGTTCTGTGCTGCATATTGGTGAAATCAGTCTGTTGCCAAAGGTGCTCCTTAGTGAGTCATGGAGGAGGTGAGCTGTATTGTTCAAGATGCCCCGCAATTTGAGGAGCATCATCCCCTCCAAGACCATCTCCAGTGAATCCAACTCCACCCGCAGGACGGAGCCAGCTTTCCTGATGAACTTATTAATTCTGTTGGCGTCCGCAGCACTCGCCCTGTTACCACCGCACACAACAGCGAAGAAGATGGCACTGGCCACCACCGATTGATAGAACATCTGCAGCATTTTACTGCAGACGTTGAAAGAGCGGAGTATCTTCAGAAAGTACAGCCGGCTCTGTCCCTTCTTATACAGTGCCTCAGCATTCCTAGACTATTACAGTTTACTGTCCAGGTAAATTCCGAGGTACTTGTACTCCTTGGTAAACTGCACATCCACACCCTTGATGGAGACAGGGGACAGGGGAGGTCCCCTCCTCCTAAAGTCCATCACTAACTCCTTAGTCTTGTCGGTGTTGAGCTGCAGGTGATTCAGCCCACACCACTCAACAAAGTCATTGACTACACCTCTGTATACAGCTTCCCTCCCCTCACTGATGCAGCCCACAATTGCAGAGTTATCTGAAAACCTCTGCAGGTGGCAGGAGTCCGAGTTGTATCTGAAGCCCGAGTCACAGAACAGCACCGAAACAGGCCTCTTTGGACAACTCATCCAACCTGACCAAGGTGCCTTCTGGACCTAGTCTCATTTCCCTGAATTCGGCCATATCCTTCTAAACCATTCCTGAGCATGAATCTGTCCCTCCAGTGAAGGTACTCTCACACTGCTTTGGGGTAGGAGGTTTAGTGAAATAGATGTTAATCCAATGTCATACTATGTCCTACATGGTATCAAACGTATTCTGCATGATTCCAGGCAAGTACAGAGTATTCCATTATGCTCCTTACTTACATTTGTAAATGGTGGCATTTTAACGGCCGCAAGAAGATGAGTCGTACTCCATATTATCCGCTGCCTCTAACATGTTGCTGAATCTACTGTATTTCTGGGATTGTTATGATAGTACCCTTGAATGATAAGGGTGGGCAGTTAAATTCTTGTTGGAGATGGTCACGGCTGAGCAATTTTGTGATAGGTTGCGTGTGACAAATGTATCAGTCCAGACCGGTATGTAGATTGGATCTTGCTGTGTGTGGGCATGGGCAGCTTTATTTTCTGAGGAGTTACAAATTTAATATTTTACAAGTGATAAAGGATTCAACAGCAAGGTATTTCAACAGCCTCTCATATGATTCTAGGATGAGTTACTGTCTCCCTAGCAACAGGGTCAAGTTGTGACAGAGCAGCTGCAGGAAATTCTTAAAGGGAGTAAAAAGTCAGAGATCTAGATACATAGGTAAAAACAAAATGTTTTGCAAAAAAATGTAAGCTGGGGAAGAAAGTAAAATATAGTAATTTGTTCTTTACTACAATACCATAAAGCAGTATCGAAACAATGGTTAATATAGATGAATGCTTTGCACCTAAATGGTGTACCAGACACCACTCTAGATTCCTGGGGGGGGTCAGGATGGGTTCGCGGGTGTTGGGACCTGAACCAGTCAGGACGAATGTAACTCAACAGGCTGGCAGTGGCGTTTCTCAAGACTCTTAGGAAGGTTTAAATAAAAACAGAAAATGCTGGTTGGGTCATATCAGTGGAAATATAAACCAAGTCAACGTTTCAGCTTGGAGACCTTACATCAAAACTTTCAACTGTGTTTAAGTTGATTTGGCAGAGAAATGTAAATCAGCAAATACATTGAGAAAGGAAACATGATTAACAATTAGCAATAGAGAAGAAAGGAATACAGCATTAGGTGGGATGAGACCAAGATGAAATACAAGGTGACTACAAGAGCTTGACTGTGCACGCGTGAAATGACACAATAATAGAAAATAACGTTATTGAGTTGCAAATGCAAATAGCCACATGGGATTTTATGTTATGGTGATAACAGAGACTGTTCTCAAACTGGACTGGATTGGATACTACACAGAAATACTAAATATATTGGAGATGCTCGGCAGGTCAGACAACATCTCTGGAGAGAAACACACATCTAATGTTTCAGCTCAATGGCATCAGCAAATCTTTTTGCCTCAACGGGGGGTTAAGAACTGGGGGTAATTCATAAAAAGACTGGATGGAAAAGAAAGAATGTTTTCATCAAGAGGATGTTGGGGTCGGAACATCATCTGGGATGTTGTATAGACAGAAAACTTCATCACATTAAAGAGCATTGGGATGTGTACATTGAAAAGCCGTGACCAGCTGACTATGAACCTAATGCTCGAAGGTATGATTGAGTTAGGTTGTTCTCTGTCAGTTGGCAAAGGTGTAATAGGCTGAATTGCCTCCCTGTGTGTCATAACTCTTCAGTGAATGATTAAGGAGAAGATCACAGTGCAAAACCAGAGGGATATTGTTATAATGAGAATAGGCAAAGCTATATTTAAACGATAATTGAGGGAACATCATATTTCTGAGTACATTCATTTGAGCAGGATGTAGAGGCCAATATGCAGACCAATTACAATTGTCAGAACTATAGAATATGGGTACTTTAAACACATTAAATATAGATTGCCATATTAATGATACAAATGGTATTGATTTTCCAAAGATCTTCAGGGTAACTTTATCAATATATATTACATTTGGGTTTTGGTAATAAAGACAGGCCAGGTGGGAAAGAATCAGTATACAACATATAGGGAGCAACTCCCAACAGTGTTATAAAGTTAACCATGGAAACAGGCAAGAAGGAATTAAGGGTAAACAGGCCACATTGGAAGATTGCCTTGTTCAGTGAATTGAAAGTAGATCTGAACATACTAAATTGGAACTGATGACTGGCAAGTTACGATATAAATGAACAAGGAAGTGCACTTAAAAGGAATATTTTCTAATACAGTTAATCTATCTTCCCAACAGTGGAAAGATAAGTAACCAATGCCAGAACACTTTGGGAAATACAATGGCATTAGATGATGCAGTAAAAGGAACAAAGATGATGTTGATTACATAAATGAGAATCAAGCAAAAGTTAGAACACATTGAATTGCAGGATTCCCACAAAGTTAATTTTCAAGTCGAATCGGTAGTAAAGAAGGCAAACGCAATGCTAGCATTTATTTCAAGAGGGCAAGAATACAAAAACATTGCAATGCTGAGGTTCTATAAGGCACTGGTAAGGCCGCATTGGAGTATTGTGAGCAATTTTGGGCACCATATCTGAGGAAGGATGTGCTGGCTCTGAAGAGGGTCCAGAGGAGGTTCACAAGAATGATCGCATGAATGAGTGGGTTAACATATGATGAACGTTTGACGCTTGGATAGAGTGGATGTGGAGAGGATGTTTCCACTAGTGGGAGAGTCTAGGACTAGAGGTCAAAGCCTCAGAATTAGGAAGGAGATGAGGCAGAATTTATTTTGGGTGGTGAATCTGTGGAATTCTTTGCCACGGAAGGCTGTGCAGGCCATCAATGGATATATTTAAGGCAGAGATAGATAGATTCTTGATTAGTACGGGTGTCAGGGGTTATGGGGAGGAGGCAGGAGAATGGGGTTAGGAGGAAGAGATAGATCAGTCATGATTGAATGATGGAGTAGACTTGATGGGCCGAATGGCCTAATTCTGATCCTAACAGTTATGACCTTATAGCCAGAAACTAGAGGGAACATGATAAAATACTTTAAAGCTTGGATAAAATGAAACCAAACTATCTTCTGTTTAAGCATTTAAATAACAAGCAGTTATTTGCTGAGTGGTAAAGCTGATTATGGACCAAAGGAAGATCTCCGCAGTTCGGTATGGCAGAAGCACAATTGTATTCTCTCTGAAGATGCCACCAAAGTCACAGGGAAAAGAAGTGGCGGTTAAAATACCGGAGAGTCAAAAAAGAGACGATAACAAGGCTGGCTGCCCCTCCCTTAAAAACAGGAACAATGCTGAAGATCAAAGGATTGCAAACATAGCTCCCTCACCTATAAACTAGTTAGTTTATTACTGATTTACAATAATATAATATAGTTATGTCGACGTTTACGTTATTAATGGAAAATTAGCATAAATTTGGTAAAGAAAAGCAGCAGGAATGGGGGATCCCGGGTTCTCCACAATCTGGCACCTTATGTACACTTTATTGAGTTTTCTAAATGAGAAAACTGTATTTCAATGTTTTTAATTCAAGCATTTTATTCAGTAGTTACTAAAGCAATTCCACAAATTCTTAGTTTCTTTAAACCGAGTTCTTGATCTTGAACCCTGCTTCTAAAAGGCCATTGTCCTTTGGAAGCAAGTGTGGATTAGTCAATCTCATCAACAGGGTCCCTGAAGCTTGAGATAACTCTTGTATATATATGAATTGCACATTGTTGGTTTGAGTATAAACAGAGCAAGGGGACAGTTGACTAAAGAGCAGCCTTCCCCAGTCACATAAAAATGCTATAAAAATGATTTTTCTGCCGCAATTACTGTACTTATTTCAGTCAATCCCGATATATATTCCAAAATCTTTTTTTTTTTAAAGTAGACTCTACTGTTACAAGTTTCATCTGGGATTACAAGAATCATAGAATAAATAAAAAACATTTATGTAAATCAAAGATTAATGGAGGTTTAGCTCTACCAAATTTTTTGTTTTATTTTTGGGCAGTTTATATTAAAAACATGAATTTTTGGCTGGAAGAAATGGATCAACAACCAGATTGGTTAAGGATGGAAAAGGAGGACTGTCTACCTTTTGAAATCGGTTCGATTATATTTGCACCGACAAAATTGCACAAAAAAACCTATGGGGAAAACCTTATAATATATAGTGGTACACGAATCTGGAAACAACTTAAAAAGGCTTTAAAACTGGATAATATACCACTCTGTCTCCCTATTGTAAACAATCCCTTATTCAAACCTTCCATGCTGGATAAAGGCTTTATACAATGGAAAAATTATGGAATCAAAAAGATGGAACACCTTTATAAGAAAGGCACATCTTTCATTTCAGGAACTGCAACAGATTTATGGATTACACTCAAATAATTTTTTTTCGATATCTACGACTCAGAGATTATGTTAAATCAAATACACAAGATTATAGGAATAAGGAACCAGAAATCCTTGATGAATGTCTGAATAAGCATCCTAATACAGAAAAATTAAAAACTTATATTTACAATACCCTTTTAGATAGCGAGATACCATCGACGGAATCATATAGACATACATGGGAAAATGAAATAAATCAATCCATAACGAAAGATATATGGGACAAAAGTTTACAGTATATACATCAATGCTCGCTAAACTCCAGACATGCTTTAATACAATTTAAAGTATTATATAGATTACATTACTCCAAAGTTAAATTAAATAGAATCTTTCCACAGGTATCCTCTACCTGTGATAAATGTCAACATCCAGAGGCTAATTTAACACATACTTTTGCAAATTGTATAAAAATTAAGAATTTCTGGATTGAGATTTTTAGAATAACTTCTGAGTTATTAATACTAAACTGGATCCGGACCCAAAATTAATAATACTTGGAACATCAGAACAAAGTTTAATTCTTACAACAAGTCAAAGAAATTTCCTAGATTACAGTATAATAATTGGGAAGAAATTAATATTAAAATTTTGGAAAGGCCCTATATCCTCCACAACTAAAATGTGGATTACGGAAATGTCGGAGACCCTACACATGGAAAGAATCAGATTTGCCCTAATGGACAAACAAGAAGTTTTCGTTAGAATATGGTCTTCTTTCATTGATTACTTAAAAGGGTAGAATTCTTCGGCAGGGAACCCTAACTGAAACTTGGACTCACGATTAGATGAAAAGTTATATTTTAATCTTCCTTGATCTTATCTATGAGGTATTAATAGTAAATTATTCCATTCTTTATGCTTTTCTTTTTTGATGTTGATTTTTATTTTATTTTTCTTTCTGTTTTCCTCTCTTTAAAAAAAAATTATTAGTCAAAATGATTCACTTGACAATATTAATAATGTATGACCGTTGTACATGAAATATTGCTATCATAACATATGTTTGCTAAGTCACTGTCTACATACTCTAATAAAAATATATATTTTAAAAAAAAATCTTAGTTTCTTTAAACCGAGTTCTTGATCTTGAACCCTGCTTCTAAAAGGCCATTGTCCTTTGGAAGCAAGTATGGATTAGTCAATCTCATCACCGGTCCCTGAAGCTTGAGATAACTCTTGTATATATATATATATATGTGAATTGCACGTTGTTGGTTTGAGTATAAACAGAGCAAGGGGACAGTTGACTAAAGAGCAGCCTTCCCCAGTCACAGTAGCTGGAACATCATGAATAAACACTTACAATGCCCAGAACCACATTTTTGTGTGTAGGGTTGTCTGCATGTGTGGTGTGGGCAACTCTCCAGCTGCTCTACTGTGCCACCCTTTTAAACATGTATATATATATATGCATGTGTTTGGCCGTGTGAGCATATGTACACAGATCTACATGTATGTGTGTGTCTGCATACACATGTCCCTTTCCACCCCCTATACCTTGGATATAACCCGTGAACCATTGTACGTGTATTGGTTTATTATTGTCACGTATACCGAAATACAGTGAAAAACTTTGTTTTGCTTGCTATCCAGGTCAATCATACCAAGCATGAGACATCAGTTAGTGCAAACAAAAAAAAATAAGTGTGCAAAATATAGTGTTACAGCTATAGAGAAAGTGCAGATTATAACAAGTGTAAGGGCCGCAACAAGGGAGATTGGAAGTTCAGTAACTCATCAAGAGCATAGTGGACTGCCTTGTGTTCACAACACTGCAATTTCTTGCCATTGCAGCCAGTCTTCAGATTGCAACCTTCACATGGTCCGCCCTGTTTAGACGAATGCAATCAACCTGGCAAGCACAATCAAATAGTTTTCCTACAACTTTAGGCTGTGCACGCCGTACTCACGAAGAAGAAGAAGAAGAAGAAGTAAAAGCTGTTGGAGAAATGTCAAGTTTCCTTAGCTTACTGAGGAGGGGGAGGCATTGGTGTGCTTTCTTGGACATGACATCAAATTGGTTGGAACCAGGACACATTTTTTGGTAATATTTACACCTAGGTACTTGAAGTTCTCTTCAGCACTATTGATACAGATGGTGTACTCCACCCTGCTTAGACTATTTCTGTCTCCCAGATCCTTTCGATATCCGTTGAACTGGATTCTAACAAAGGTTTGCAGCTTTAGAAAATGTGGAACAGAAAGATGCAAAGCTGATCTTCCTGCCATCTTCCTCCTAAAAGGTTGAGACCTGCCCAGATGGGTTGCCTATTCCTTTAACCATTTGTGTTATTTTTCTTTGTGGGTTTCTGAAACCCCTGAGAATACCAAAATGTCATTCCTGTAATGTACTCTGAATACAGTAACAACAAAATGTTGTTCCGTTTTTCGTTCTGATGCAAATATGAAACTGCTGGTATCAAAGAGTTAAACCCATGACTGTTGTTCCACCTGCTCCCAACCTAATCTATTGGTTGCTTTTGAATACTGTTGCTGGTTAAAGTTGCTGAAGTCTAATTAATTCAAAATGCTAATATTTTTCAATGCCCTTTTTCTTACAACAGTAGTCCTTGTATCAGACCTATCCCAAGGAGCAGAATTCTCTCTACCTCTCCTCATCTAATGAAATTATAGTAGAACATTTATTTTCATCACAATCTTATTTTCTGTTCAAATTACTCTGTATAGATCTTCATATAACATACATATGTTTGTATACATTATGTAGATTTGAGCACCTCAGGTTGCTGTGTTTATTTGGCTGTGTCATTGAAGTAGAATTTCCTCAGTGACAATCAGCATGTGCGTACAGTGACATCTTGTAAAGAGCCTAAATCTGACCCGCAAGGCAACACAACACATCTGTCAAATTCATACACTTAACAGCTGCCTTGAATACAGGAACAACTTATGGCAGTGGGGTGAAGAGACAGCCAATTGCAAGGCTCCTTCCCAGGAATACCAGAGTTAACAGTTTATATTCCATGAGATGCAATGTTAGTAATGTTCATTAACATCCGTGTTACAAGGAAACCAGGCCAATGTTGGCTCGTTCTAAGGAGGCACTTCATCTCTACAAAGTACCCTCACAATATCAAGCCAACTTGAGTCATTACCCAATTACTAAAAGGTGTGGATAACACAAATTAAAACAAAAGTCTGATGAGCATTTTAGAAAAACTAGACACAAAATGCTGGAGTAACTCAGTGGGACAGGCAGCATCTCTGGATAGATGGAATGGGTGACGTTTCGGGTTGAGACCCTGTGCAGCATTGGTGCTTTATTCACTTGATTCAATGCTACATTGACACTGTCTGATGCAATATTTACAGCAGCATTGATATGCAAGATGCAAATTGGGAGATTGCCAAGGATGATACTTATATGAACTCCAAGGGGACATTTGATCTTCCTCCATGTAAGTTCTATTACTAAAATGAAAGTACATGGAATTGGATGCAACTGATGGACAAGGAATCGATTGATTTACAGAAAAATGTCATTAGATGTCATGGCTTTGTATTCCAGTTGTCAAAATTTGATTAATATCCCTCAGCCACCTGTACTACTAGGTCGTAAAGCAAGTACTGTACTTTAGGGCCTGTACCTTAGAATCTGCTCAGGGCCAGATTAAGTTAGTGGGCAAAACCGAAGCAACTGTATTCAATATGGGGACAACTGAGGTCAAGACTTGAGAATCAAGAAAGGTCAACATACTTCCTAAATAGTCAAAAGCTTTGATTTTGAGAAGGAGCCTAGAAGTTCAGAGTTCCAGGTACAGATAACATTAAACTGGTGAACAACTCAAAAATAATCAAACTTGAGTACAAGAGTTGGATGGTTATTTTACAGATGTACAAGACAGAGGTGAAATTGCACCTGTATTATGGACAGTTCCGGTCACCACACCAAAGGAAATATTAGAGGGTGAGAAAAAGAATCACATGGAAGTTGCCAGGACTGGAAGCTTTAGAATTATAAGGAGAGTCTGGATAAACTAGGAGTGTTGACTGATGCAATTGTACAAACAGCACATCAAAGCCTCCTGAGGAGATTACAGAGATTTGGTATGTCAGAGAGGATTTTCTTGAACTTCTACAGGTGTACAGTAGGCAACTTGAATGCCCAGGAGCGACGAAGACTGCCAAAAGCTGTGAACACTGCCCAGTCCACCATTGGCTCTGACCTCCGCACCATCGAAGGGATTTACCGGAATCGCTGCCTCGAATAGGCAGCCAGCATCATCAGAGACCCATACTACCCTGGCCACACACTCATTACATCCCCTACCATGTGGCACCATAAGTCTCGCCAACAGCCTGTCACGTCCCTTTCTTCTTTTGTTGTTTTTAGTGTTTTATTTGTATGTTTTAGTGCATCTTTAGTTTTGTATTATGTGGGGGACACAAAATGCTGGAGTAACTCAGCGGGACAGGCTGATGTCTGAAGACGGGTCTTGACCCAAAATGTCATCCATTCCTTCTCTCCAGAGATGCTGCCTGTCCCGTTGAGTTACTCCAGCATTGTGTGTCTATCTTCGATTCAAACCAGCATCTGCAGTTCTTTCCTATATATATATATATATATATATATATATATACACACACACATATATATATATATATATATATATATATATATATGTGTGTGTGTGTGTGTGTGTGTGTGTGTGTGTGTGTGTGTGTGTGTGTGTGTGTGTGTGTGTGTGTGTGTGTGTGTGTGTGTATGTATTTGTGAGCATGTGTATGTATATACACACACTGATTTTTGTTCTCTTTCGTTTATTATATTGTTTACAGTGTATTATGTTTACATAATCTGTTGTGCTGCTGTAAGTAAGAATTTCATTGTTCTATCTGGGACACATGAGAATAAAACACTCTTGACTCTCTTGTTTTCCCTCAGGCAAAGAAGGTTGGGATGTAACCGTATAAAGGTTTATGAAATCATGAAGGGCATAGATTAGATGAATGATCATGGTCTTTTTCCCAGGATAGAGTAGTCTAAAACTAGAGGGCATAGGTTTAAGGTTTAAGGTTTAAGGTGAGAGAAGAAAAGGAGACGTGAGGGTTAAGATTTCCACACAGAAGGTGGTGGGTATATGGAACAAACTGACAGAGGAAGTGGTAGAGGTGGGTACAGTTACAATGTTTAAAAACATTTGGATAGGTACATTGTGTAGGAAGATGCTGGTTTACACTGAAGATAGACACAAAATGCTGGAGTAACTCAGCGGAACAGGCAGTATCTCTGGATAGAAGGAATAGGTGACATTTTCGGGTCGAGACCCTTCTTCAGGTTGAGCTATTGATACATTGGTACACTAGGAAATGCTTAAAGATATAGAACAACACCAGGCAAAAATACTAGTTCAGGAACGTGCCTTCACTGACATTGATGAATTGTTTCAAAGGGCCCACGTTCATACTGTACAACTCGGTATAACTCTATGACTCTACTGATAATTTAACATTGCTTTATCTTAAGACGCATGGAATACAAAGAGGTGGGAAGTCATATCGTAGTTAAAGTGCTGGTTAGACATGCAGATATAGTATATTTAATGTAGTCTGAAGAAGGGTCTCAACCCAAAACGTCACCTATTCCTTCGCTCCATAGCTGCTGCCTCACCCGCTGAGTTTCTCCAGCATTTATGTCTACTGTACATTTATTGATGATCATTTTCTCAGAAAGGATTTACAAGCATGGGCAACCGTCCTCAGGACATATTCACAAGAATAATATTGAGACTAAAACGTTTAATCGTGAAGATTGGTTGTATTGAACTGTACTCATAATGCATTGAACAAAGATATAGTTGATTAAATAAATTGATAGGAATAGGTCTGAAAAAGCAATCCAGAACAAGACGACAACATTTAAACAGGAACAAATTCAGGAATAAATCCTTCTTGAAGGATAGTGAAAATCTGTCACTCCCCGAAGTTGGACAATTTCTATTGGGTATGCTCTTCATTGTATTTGACATTTGAAATGTTATGTTAATGTGAAGTAATAAAGTCGTCTACAAAATGCAATTCACGTTTGACAACACTTTTCAGCTTTATTTCTGTTCCATCAGAGTGGAACATTGTGGTTACTTAGGCAGCAACAGGTCATGAATCTGAGTATTTCTAATTGGAGAGCAGCTGAACACCCAAGCTTTTTCTGAGAATTTTTGGATGGGATAGCTCATATCCTAATTTGTTTAAAGAATGATTTATGTAAAGTCAATTTTGACTGAAGACCAAAACTAAAGAAACAACAAAAACTAAATCTTGGAAATCATAAACAACGAGATAAAGTTGGAATCATTCAGCAAGTGAAATGTGCATTTGGGGAGAGAAAATGCAGGGTATGCTTCGGAGGAATTGTCTAAGGTCACAGCAGATTCCTGCTTTCCAAGAGGTCCTTGTCATTCCATTCCAGAATGTTATACATCCAGACAGCTATAATCAGATGTGTAAGAAAGAACTGCAGATGCTGGTTTAAATCGAAGGTAGACACAAAATGCTGGAGTAACTCAGCGGGTGAGGCAGCATCTCTGGAGAGAAGGAATGGGTGACTTTTCGGGTCCGAAGAAGGGTCTCGACCTGAAACATCACCCATTCCTTCTCTCCAGAGATGCTGCCTCACCCGCTGAGTTACTCCAGCATTTTGTGTCTAGCTATAAACAGATGATCATTTCAGCTTTCACCTAGGCCAGGATAGTGAAATCTGGAAACCGGCACCTGAGAATGTTGGAGATTGGTGTAAATTTATTTCAGATTCTCTATTATGCACTGTTTGACAACATCTCCATGATGCACAAAACTGTTAAATGATGGAGAATCTCTAACACACTCAAGTACCAACGAAAACTTAGCATTATTGGATAAATATATTAAACTAATGCCTAGAAATAATTCTTAAAATCCAGCATGTTAAGTGTAAATTATCAAGAAACAAAATAATGATTATAAATTATCCACTCTTGAAGTTGAGAACATAGAAACAAAGAAAATAGGTGCAGGAGTAGGCCATTCGGCCCTTCGGGCCTGCACCGCCATTCAATATGATCATGGCTGATCATCCAACTCAGTATCCTGTATCTGCCTTCTCTCCATACCCCCGATCCCTTTAGCCACAAGGGCCACATCTAACTCCCTTTTAAATATAGCCAATGAACTGGCCTCAACTACCTTCTGTGGCAGAGAATTCCACAGATTCACCACTCTCTGTGTGATCATTTTTTTTCTCATCTCGGTCCTAAAAGACTTCCCCCTTATCCTTAAACTGTTCTGGACTTCCCCACATCGGGAACAATCTTCCTGTATCTAGCCTGTCCAACCCCTTAAGAGCACAAGTGACTTCTGTTCCCTGAAATTATTATAGTTGTTTTCACTTCTGGATATATTTATTATAAATCATTATCATGAGTAACAAAACCCAAGATTGCTGCGTGAGAGCCAGTCCTTTGGTTTATTACAGATAACCCTCCTCTATTGCCCATTGCCCTGGCTTTCCCTACCTATCGCCCCAGCGCCTCCTGTGGGCGAGAAATTATGCTAAAATAGTGTTGATGACGATTAGGAAATACATGCCGCCATATCGTGCCAAGTGGTTCCATTTGATTCGGCTTCAGAAAGCTACAAGGGATAATCTCACATAATAACAGATTTTCTTAGAAGCTATCAACAAGTTCAAATTTTACCATCATCTCAGTTGGGTTACGTCACGTGTTCTCTTGGATGGGGTCATAAATAATGGTGCCCACTCAACTCATTCCAAAGAAGATGCAAGTTCGGGAATCAAGCCGAAGGCAATTTGATTTACCAACAAATCATTCTAAAATACAGTCTGTTTAAGAAAAGGAATTGCAGATGCTGGAAAATCGAAGGTAGACAAAAATGCTGGGGAAACTCAGCGGGTGAAGCAGCATCTATGGATAGTATATTTAATATAGACTGAAGAAGGGTCTCGGCCCGAAAATATTGCCTATTTCCTTCGCTCCATAGATGCTGCCTCACCCGCTGAGTTTCTCCAGCATTTTTGTTTACAGAATACAGACTTATGTTTTACGTTAGAAACAATGAGCACTCATTACCTTTTAGAGAAAAAAATTCCAATTAAAAAGGCACTTCAAAAGTAACATTTCACCGTGAAATTCACAATTACTATTCGCATGATCGGAGTACACTATGAAACCTTCTTAAATTTCCGTAACATTCCAGACCAACCGTCCCGTGTTAAATGCGCGTTAGAAGTCTACGAAAGTTCATTTCTGGCACCGTTAGGTGAAAACGCACTTGTTTTGTATATTATTAAGATTAAGTCCACATTGGACTTTCACAAATCATGGATGCTCGAAGTCTCAGCAAGACCAGTCAACATCTGCGGCTTTTGAGAACAGGATTGCACCCCAAGCATCCCATGTTCCGTCCCATCGACGAATGCGGAGTAGTTTTCCCTCTTTATTTCCGATTTCTAGCATTTTGTACTTATATAATTTAGGCCTCCAGAGGAAGTTAGTTTTACAAGAAACATTCTGCAAAAGACTATTGCATAATTTCATTGCACAATTCGAATACATTGAAATGTCTTAACAAATATTTTAAATCGTAATAACACATCCAGATGTATCACACACACGAACCCGGCGAAGTAAACATAACAGTTAAATTAATCGGCTCTTTTCAAGAAAGTAACACTCCATCGTGTTTCGCTACAGAATCAACCGCACGTTATTTACAACGTCCTTAAATACATAAACACTGAAATAACATCATTTTTCAAATATCACGCAAGACCTTCGCCACTTTAAACTTTTGTTCTCGTCCTTTCCGCTAACCTATCGATCTGATATCAACTTAAAGTAAAGTCAACTTAATATCCTGTTTGTACTACTGCGGACTGCCACAATTTGAGATCTACTGTTTAAGCCTCGACCAACATCAGATCGCGTTTTTGTCACGGGATGCCTATGCGGAAATTCTAACCAAAGCAACTGAAACAAAGCAAATACTAACTGGTTGATAAATTCACCACCTCTATATAACGTTTTCCTTATTATTTCCATCCAAGACTATTCTCACCCTTCAAATTTATATATATATATATATAATTTGATGTAATTCTACAAAATAACCCACAGGACATGCCTATAATTATTCCCAATCCCAGTCAGGAATGCCGATGCGCTGGAGGCTAACCTGCGCTCTGTCGCTGTTTGGTCAACTCCACGTGTCTGCAGTGCTGTTGCAATTTCACATGGAAACATTCACACCGAGTGTCAGGCGGGAGAATCCATCCACGCACTCTTCCGTGACGCCAGCACGTAACTGGGATAATATGCGTAAAGACGCGGATACCAGGTCTCTGGATGGAGCGCGTGCCCGCGCGGTGGGCGGGGCAGGGGCGTGCACGACGCGCGTCGCCTCATCGTCCCCCGCCAGCACTCAGGAGGCGGCGCCTGTCAGCGGGAGGGACAAGAGCGACAACTTGGCAGATCGTCCTCTCTGTCGTAAATGTAACTCAAGATTTCAATATTATATGAATATTTCTGGCCAAAGCCGTCAAAGCGAAGAGGTTTCGGGCAGCGAGAGCGGCCACCGGCGAGGGAGCGGACGACGACCAGCGCTCGCGCTTCCTGCGCAGCCGCAGTGAAGCGGCGCCGCCCGGCGCATGCTCGGTGGCTTCCCGCGCGGGCGGGGCGGGGCGCGGCGCGGCGCGGCGGTTGGTTCGCGGCCTCCGCTGTCGGGCTTCGCCGACCATGAGGGGCAGCGAAACCGGCGGCCTAACGCTTCCGCTCCGGCTCGCCGCGCTCGCCATCATTCTCTCCGCCGTGCCAGGTGAGCTACACCCCCCTCCGCACGTCCCCGCGACAGGCTGCAACAGCGGCTGGGGATTTGAAAGTTAACAGTGTGGGTGGAACGGGCATATTGGCCCAGCCTCGGGCTGAAGGGCATCGTGTCCTCGGCCCCGGGTACCCGTCTCCTCCGCACGACGATCGCCACCCTACGCGGCCTGCCCCGTGCCGGCTCGTGTATTTCTGCCCTGGCCCACGTACCCCTCTACCCCTCCACCTCCTCCCCCCATCCCCCTCCCCCTTTCACTCCCCCACCCCACATACTCCACGAACTCATCCTCTAAGCAATTCCCATCTAAGCCGTTCGTGACCATTGTTTTTCTGCTGGCAACCCTCAGCCAGCTGATCCACCGACCACTTGTGGAAGTAACGTGGCTATCAGGCTGCATGTGTAGAGAATACACTGTTTCCGTGACTGCCCTTCATGTCCTTCCACCAGAGTCTACATGAACTGGAGATATTTTGGTTTAGCTTCTTTGTAATCGTCTTCGTTACTGCAACTATGTAGGGTTAAATTTCGGCTTTCCCTTATTTCCACTATAAATATTTTGGTAGTTTTTGAATGATTACTATTTTAAGCCCAGGAGTTATATTATGATCTTCAGTATAATTTTGTTTATATGGTGTAAAAGATTTTATTTGGTTTTTAAATCTGCCTCTTGAACAGTTCAGATAGGTCACCTGCACACTGATTCACAGGCCAAAATAACAATTATATTGCCAGGCTCTGTATGCCAGTGGAGTTGAAGGAACTCTCTCTTATTTACAATTACTGGTTAGTTGTGTTGCAGGTGAGAAACAGGAAGCCATTAGCAGAACATTGGTGGATACAAGGAACTGCAGATGCTGGTTTATAAAAAAGAGAGAAATTAAGTGCTGGAGTAACTCCGCAGGTCAGGCACCATCTCTGGTGAAATTTGGTGTCTCATTTTCTCTTTTATATGGAAAAGAACCAATATATGAATTCGTTGCACAGTGAATGGTAGGCCTCTGGGAGTGTTGTAGAGCAGAGGGATCTAGGAGTACAGGTGCATGGTTCCTTGAAGGTCGAGTCGCTGGCAGATAAGATGGTCAAAAAGGCTTTTAGCACATTAACCTTCATCAGTCAGAGTATTGAGTATAGAAGTTGGGAGGTCATGTTGCAATTGTATAAAACGCTGGTGAGACCGCATTTAGAATATTGTGTTCAGTTCTGGATACCATGTTATAGGAAATATATTGTCAAGCTTGAAAGGGTTCAGAGAAGATTGACGAGGATGTTGCCAGGACTAGAGGTTGTGAGCTATCGGGAGAGATTGAGCAGGCTGGATCTATATTCCTTGGAGCGCAGGAGGATGAGGTGTATCAAATCATGAGAGGAATAGATCGGGTAGATGCACAGTCTCTAGCCCACAGTAGGGGAATCAAGGACCATAGGTTCAAGGTGAAGGGGAAAAGATTTAATAGGAATCTGAGGGGTAACGTTTTCAAACAAAGGGTGGTGGGTGCATGGAACAAGCTGCCAGAGGAGGTAGTTGAGGCTGGGATTATCCCAAAGTCTAAGAAACAGTTACATGGATAGGACAGGTTTGGAGGGATATGGACCTAGCGTGGGCTGGTGGGACCAGTGTAGCTGGGACATGTTGGCCAGTGTGGGCGAGCTGAGCCGAAGAGCCTGTTTCCACACTGTATCACTCTATTACTCTATATATAGCGAGCTGGGAATTTCCATTGTAGATCTGTATCTGATGGGAAGACAGTGGCTGAATGACAACCATCTGAAAACATTGCAAAACTCTGATCTTCAATACAAAATGGATCCTTTGTTTTAATTTCTGAAATCAGTGTGCAATTATGTATTCATGTATAGGGATTTACAACATATGTTCATCCCGAAAGACAGAAATGGAACAGGGCTAGTGAACTACCGTTGAAAGATTAAGCAGCAGGGAGAAATAATACAACTGTTTGTACTTTGTTTCAACATAGGCAAATCTGATGTGTTTATTAAAACCACAGACAATAACAATGAACTCTCTGGACATCAAACCATCACACAAATTTATGGCAACAGCAACAAACCAGGTAAGTAATACCATAAGATAGTCACAAAAAGCTGGAGTAACTCAGTGGAACAGGCAGCATCTCTGGATCGAAGGAACTAATATCATAAGTGAATGACCAAGGATCAATGACTGGCAGTTACAAATGAGAACTGTACAACGTAAGGCTGGAAGATTAAAGGAGCAGAGACATATAACCTCACGACAGTAAACAAAATCAAGTCTTAATTAATATTTTATTAATGTATTGAAATGCTTTTTGGACAAAGGGACATTAATAAGATCCATTTAAATTTATTTGAGTTTAACCCGATCTTTGTTACCTGTCAAGCTGTATAATTGAGTGCTGTTTATTATGACTAATTTAGCACCAAACATTTTCACATTTTTGTTTTAAACTTATTTATTCCTTAAAATACTTTCATATCAATTGCTTTGAATGTTTGCCATTACTCCTTGGGGCAAGGCCAATTTTATAGTATTAGACAGAAACTTGCAGAGGTTGATTTAGAGATGATTGTTTACAGATAAGGCGACGTCTGGCAAGTGGGAGCTTTTAATGTTGAGATTGGGAAAGTTCAGGGACAGCATATCAGTTTTGGAGTGAAGGGCAGGCATTAATAGGTTTAGGAAACCTGGTTGACAAACGATGATAGAGTCAGAGGCGTAGAGTGATACAGTGTGGAAACAGGCCCTTTGGCCCAACTTGCCCACACCGGCCAACATTGTCCCAGCTACACTAGTCCCACCTGCCTGCACTTGGCGCATATCCCTCCATATTTGTCCTATCCATATACCTGTCTAACTGTTTCTCAAAAGATGGGGTAGTCCCAACCTCAACTACCTCCTCAGGCAGCTTGTTCCATATACCCACCACCCTTTGTGTGAAAATGTTACCCCTCGGATTCCCATTAAATCTTTTCCCCTTCATCTTGAACCTACGTCCTCTGTTCCTCGATTCCCCTACTCTGGGCAAGAGACTCTGTGCATCTACCCAATCTATTCCTCTCATGATTTTGTACACCTCTATAAGATCACCCCTCATCCTCCTGTGCTCCAAGGATTAGTGATCTAGCCTACTCAACCTCGCCCTGTAGCTCACACCCTCTAGTCCTGGCAACATCCTCGTAATTCTTTTCTAAACCCTTTCAAGCATGACAATATCTTTCCTATGGTGCTCAGAACAGAACACAATATTCTAAATACGGCCTCACCAACGTCTTATACAACCGCAACATGACCTCCCAACCTCTATACTCAATACTCTGACTGATGAAGGTCAATGTGCCAAAAGCCTTTTTGACCACCTTATCTATGTGCGACTTGACCTTTAAGGAACCATGCACCTGCACACCTAGATCCCTATGCTCCACAACACTTCCCCGAGGCCTATCATTTACTGTGTAGGTTCTGCCCTTGTTAGACGTCTCAAAATGGAACACCTCACACTTCTCTGTATTAAATTCCATCAACCATTACTCAGCCCACATGGTCATCGCTCCAGATCCTGCTGCAATCTTTCACAACCATCTTCACTATCTGCAAAACCACCTACTTTTGTATCATCAGCAAACTTGCTAATCTTGCCGTGTATGTTCTCATCCAAGTTATTGTAGCTCTAGCCAGAAATAAGTATTCATACCCCTTGAACGTTTCTACATTTTGTCACGTTACAACCACAAACGTAAATGTATTTTATTGGGATTTTATGTGATATACCAACACAAAGTGGTACATAATTGTGAAGTGGAAGTAAAATGATACATGGTTTCCAAATGTTATTACAAATAAAAAACTGAAAAGTGGGGCGTGCAAAAGTATTCAGCCCCCTTGAGTCAATACTTTGTAGAACCACCTTTCGCTGCAATTACAGCTGCAAGTCGTTTAGGGTATGTCTATACCAGCTTTGCACATCTAGAGACTGACATGTTTGCCCATTCATCTTTGCAAAATAGCTCAAACTCAGTCAGATTGGATGGAGAGCGTCTGTGAACAGCAATTTTCAAGTCTTGCCAGAGATTCTCAATTGGATTTAGGTCTGGACTTTGACTGGGCCATTCTAACACATGAATATGCTTTGATCTAAACCATTCCATTGTAGCTCTGGCTGTATGTTTAGGGTCGTTGTCCTGCTGGAAGGTGAACCTCCACCCCAGTCTCAAGTCTTTTGCAGACTCTAACAGGTTTTCTTCCAAGATTGCCCTGTATTTGGCTCCATACATCTTCCCATCAACTCTGACCAGCTTCCCTGTCCCTGCTGAAGAAAAGCATCCCCACAGCATGATGCTGCCACCACCATGTTTCACAGTGGGGATGGTGTGTTCAGGGTGATGTGTAGTGTTAGTTTTCCGCCACACATAGTGTTTTGCATTTAGGCCAAAAACTTAAATTTTTGGTCTCATCAGACCAGAGCACCTTCCTCCACATGTTTGCTGTGTCCCCCACATGGCTTGTGGCAAACTGCAAACGGGACTTTTTATGGCTTTGTTTCAACAATGGCTTTCTTCTTGCCACTCTTCCATAAAGGCCCGATTTGTGGAGTGCACGACTAATAGTTGTCCTGTGGACAGATTCTCCCACCTGAGCTGTGGATCTCTGCAGCTCCTCCAGAGTTACCATGGGCCTCTTGGCTGCTTCTCTGATCAATGCTCTCCTTGCCCGGCCTGTCAGTTTAGGTGGACGGCCATGTCTTGGTAGGTTTGCAGTTGTGCCATACTCTTTCCATTTTCGGATGATGGATTGAACAGTGCTCTGTGAGATGTTCAAAGCTTATAATCTAACCCTGCTTTAAACAACTTTATCCCTGACCTGTCTGGTGTGTTCCTTGGGCTTCATGATACCCAAGGAACATTGTTTGTTCACTTATGTTCTCTAACAAACCTCTGAGGCATTCACAGAACAGCTGTATTTATACTGAGATTAGATTACAAACAAGTGGACTCTATTTACTAATTAGGTGACTTCTGAAGGCAATTGGTTGCACTGGATTTTATTTAGGGGTATCAGAGTAAAGGGGGCTGAATACCTTTGCACGCCACACTTTTCAGTTTTTTATTTGTAAAAAAAATTGAAAACCATGTATCATTTTCCTTCCACTTCACAATTATGCGCCACTTTGTGTTGGTCTATCACATAAAATCCCAATATAATATATTTACGTTTGTGGTTTTAACGTGACAAAATGTGGAAAAGTTCAAGGGGTATGATGTCAGGCGGAGGCAGCTGGGATGAATCAAATCCTTTGAATATGAGTATAGGCAAGAAGGCTAAAAAGAGGACTCCAGCAGAGAATGTAAGGAAAATCTTAAGAAATTCTACAGGTATATTAAGGAAATAGGTAACAAGGGTATTTCTGATCGTCCAGCAATAAGAAGGGTGACATTAATCCAGATAACATGCACAAAAGATTCACTTGGATGTTACCAGGAGCTTCAGTTAGATGGAAAAACTGCTAGTTATTCCTGGGGCTCAGCAGGTGATTGGTCACTTTTTTCTCGGGGTCGAACAGAGGGCATAGGTTTAAGCTGAAAGTAGAAATATTTAAGAGGGGCATTTTAATGCAGAACTGGTGTTTATATGGAATGAGCTGCCAGGAGCACATTCCCTTGGGGGAAGGTATAATGGTGACTAGTTAAAAATAAACATTTAGACATGTAGATGAATAGGAGAGGTTTAGAGGAATATATAAAACCTGGTCTGCATGAACGAGTTGGACCATTTCCATTAAATAAGCATGTGCACTTTGTCCAGCTTTGTCTTTCTTTAACTATTCTTAGTTTTATCTCAGAATCCCTATCAGTATCAATGCTATTTTATAGTCTATGCCTTAAAGTGTATAAGACCGCCTCAATATCCATTATATATATCCAAGTGGATGTATCATATCTATAATGTAACGGTAATGCTCTCACTTTCTTGTGTTGCTGTCCTTCAATTCATGCAAACAGGAAATCACAGAAGTTACATTGGACAAAAATGTTCAATGTGGCATGGTTAATAAGCCCTGTAGATAAAATGTAATGTGCTCAATTTCCATTTTGTTGTTTTAATGGATCTTAACTGGATAGTCACGTTCAAATGGCCTTTGTTGCTGAGCCAGTGCACTGCATTCCCATCCAACTCAGCTAAAAATATAAGTTGCAATAACATATTTGTTGGATTAGCTCACTAAGAAAAGGCCATTGGGATCAGATGAGAGAAATGGTCATTGAGGTACCCTAACAGTATTTTTACAGGAGAAGAAAAGGGAGAGTGTGTATAAAATAAGGATGCAGTCTTTTGTAATAACTGCAAGGGCTTCCTGTGTTATGGAAGACTTGACTTGCGGACATCCAGGTTTATGCAAATTCTCCCATAAATATAACAGAATTTTTCAAAACAGTAATAATAATGATACTAAAAGTGGATACAGTATCTGCTCTCTTAATATAATTACGGATATTATTATGGTGAATATAAAAGATATTTCATGAAATGAAAGAATTACAATAAGTGTGCAGAGTAGTTATAGAACATGAGTAGCTATAGAAAACAGACGTTTCTGGCTTACCGTAAAACGAGTTAGCTGACCATTCTCAAGAATAAACCTTTATGTTGCCTGGGGCTGCCTATAAATCATTACATTGTGCATCAAATATTCCAATCATATAATCCATGACATTTCTCATTACTTTTTTCCAGTAAAAGTTTATGTGAAGATGTACACTGATAGTCCATCTCTTCTCTGTACAACTGAGGAACTGTCAGAAAAAGAATTAGTAGATCCATATTTCATATGGGTGGGTCCAACAGGAAGAAACATTAAAGGTGAGATTCTTTTGTATTCCAGCATCAACTTTATCCAGCAATTCTATTCTATTACGGTAATGAGAAGTTGTGATTAATGAGTTGAGTTTATTTATAAATGAAAGTTATATAGCTACAGTGCCATAAATAACTAAGAGTTTTGTTGATAGTTTTTACATTTAGGTTTATTATTATTGTCACGTATTGAGATACAATAAAAAAACTTTTGTGTGTTACTAAAGTCAAAACAGATAATACTATTTATAAATAAAATTATGTCAAACACGAGCACAAAAGGTAGAGTAAAGAGAAAAATACCAGATTGCAGAACATAGTTTCTCAGCATTGGAACATAACAATTTCAGTGAAAAAGTCCAATGTCCACAATGAGGTAGGTTGTAAAATCTGTAACGTACCCAAGCTTATGGAAGGACTGTTCAGAAATCTGATAAGAGTGGAAAAAGTTGTTGATGAGAAGGGATATTGTGGTGGGTTGTAGACCTTGCTGCAGGATAACATGGAGTTAAAGGTGCTTTTGAAATTATTTTTGAAGTTGATCTATTAGCGACAATTATGGGTAAACAAATATATACTAAGAATGAGATTTGAATGAGGATATGAAGTCACCTATCAGACGATTGTGGTGATGTTTCCAAATGGGCTCTGTCCAGAATTAAACATTTAAAACAAACCACAGGGCAACTTATCCCATCTAAAGTTGCCTTCTATTTTGGGAAGTACAACATAAAAAGCTGTGGAGCATAGCTGTGTGGCAAAACATTGACTCATTCTTCTGTTATGTGATGTCTGGTTGTTAATTTCCTCACCCTTTATATTCTGTAATGTCCTTGCCCTCAATAATCACTGCAATCCTTAAGTTAGCATTTGGCATCCGTTTATTGCTTCACTCAGGTGCTGATAAGCAGCAGCTAATAATGCAAAGAACATTATGAAACCACTCCTTCAAATGCTTAAAGAATAAATTTGTGGATGATTAAAATGTTGCTTTTGATATAATTGTTTTGTTTAAAGATACAGCATGGAAACAGGCCCTGCAGCCACCAAGTCCTCTTCATTAATTTAAGAAACCACCCTATTTATGAACCCTATTTACTCGGCCATTTCATTCAGCATACGTACACAAATAATAAAACATTTTAAAAACAAAAGAATCCCACAGTTGGATTGTGAAAATGTGAACATTTCACCAGGAATGTGCAGGAGTTGAGGATCATGCCATTGGCTCATTCCTCTAACTTCCAAGCTTATTATGTTCAGTTTTTTTTGGTGATCTGCAATGCACCACAAATGAGATGTCAGTGTACTTGGAGATCAGGAAAATTTCATAAGAATGTGTTTCAATTCAGTTTCTCTCAAGAAATACATGACTAAGATTTTTTACAATATTTTGCTTTGTGTTTCATTTCAGGGGAGACTTACGCTAGGATATCTGTAACAGGACGACTTATACTGAAAACCTTTGACAAAGCCATGTCAGGAGATTACACTTGTACAGTATCCTACAAGGATGTGGATTCAAACAAGGAAATATTTCTTGATATGAAATTCTCAGTATATGGTAAATACTCTGGGATTGCACTGGGATATTAACTTCCGAATTTCCACACTTTCAGCTTTTGTTCGAATGTATATTCTATTCAGAAAATTTATAGTTATACAATGTGGGCATAATCATTTGGTGTAATTCTCTGTACGCAGCACATCATTATGTTTGCTTATATTATTTACAATATGTCAACGTAACATCAATTTTCATTTTCTAAACATTCCACCAGCAATACGTTTCAGCAGTTATTACAGTGTCAAAAAGTAAAATGGCCTTTCTCCATGGTGCTTTTGGAGGAAATGCACTTCAGTTCAGAAATGAGGAGATGCACTTCAGTGCATCTCTCAGCATGAACATGCACATGTAAAGTGTTCATATACTGGAGGACCAGCAAGTTTTAAGCAGAATCAAAGTGCATATTTCATTGATCTACCAGCCACAATCCGTGTTTGTCTCATTATGCATCCTTGCAAACAGCCTATGGAGCACAACATGATGAAGCAACTGCTTGGGATGAACATTAACAAAGACCATTGCATCCTTATCAGACATTCTCCGAAAACAGCGCAACCCAGAATGAGATGGGTGGAAATGTCTTCACCATTGTAGAAGCCTCCAGGGAAATGTGCAATGGCATTGAGACTTAATGTGCATGACTGGCAGTGACGGCTCTACTCACCACCTATGTAATCTTAGTGCTTCTATAAACGTTCTGATCATGAGGCTTTCTGCCAAATGGCTTTAGCAGTCTACCTGTGGGAAACCATCTGACAGACCTCAGCTTTTTGCACTGTAGGTTCAATAGTTACAGAGTCTCCTGTCAGATCATGGCCACAATGTTTGCACAAATGATGGGAACAGTATATTTCAGTCTCTGGAATTGTAAGGATAACGATCTCTGGGAATGAGCTCTCTGAGCATGAACAGCTATTGGCAACACTCATTGAGGTGAGCTGTTATCAGTGGGCATAAGGTGATGGTAGGATGGGGGGGGAAGGGCAGATGAGCATTGGGGGGCAGTGATGCATCAGTGTGACTGGGATATGGATGAGATTTTCCATTGATGTGAGTGAATCATTATGGGGAGTGCTGGACTTGTTAATTAACTGTTATTATCATCACTGGTATTGAATAATCTATTTTAGCAATACTGACAGAACCTTTTTGATTGAAATCTTGCAGGCTATCGTGAACCAGACAATTCATATACATTTTCAACACGGTATCACACCAATGAATGCCATGATCCTGCCAACAATCACTTCTTTCGGAAGCTCAAGTCAGTGGAAAAGGAGCTAATTGCGGACCTGACCAGTAGAATAACTGATGTAGAAATGAAATGCCATGTTGTCAAAGTACCACGTAAAGGACTAGTAACTGAACTCTTCATTATGTTTAAACGTAAGTTTTGTTTGCATGGCACAGCAGGAGATTGAAAGTTTTTAGATGTTAAATATTTGGATCAATTTTCCCTAAAATATTGAAGATTAAAATGTACTCGGGATAAGTTATATTTGTATATAGGTGTGATTTAAAAAAAAAAAAGTAATCTTGCAGAATAGGTGAAATTTTCATAAAGAAAGAAAGGTCGTTTCACTATAACGTGTGTTTCCATACTGAGAATAGAATATAACACGATTGATGAATTAGGGAACACTTTGTATTATATCGGCCAAATTGAGATTTTGGTCGGGAAATAGAGAATTATTTAAAAGTTACTTTGGAAATTAACATGCTGAAAAAAGACTTTACTGCAAATAAAGTGTCTTGGGGAGAGAAGGGAGAATGTTACTAACGAGCCTTCCCACCTGCGTCTACTAAGATCTACATAGTAGTCCCCCACAGTTGGCAATTGAAAGTGACAAGCAATCGCTTTTGTTCTCGTGCAGTGATACTCTTTTAAACAATATAACATATAGCCTTTAATATTTGCAAGAACACAAATGTAAGCCTATTTCAAAAGACCATGCTTTTTGAAAATACTGCAGGAGTAAAAAACGCTTTTGCTGAGAGTCTGAAATTCTCTCGTCCCTAAACCTGTTTTCACCATTGACCACCTTCAATTTAAACCAGCATCTGCAGTTCTTTCTTTCAACCTTGACACAATGGTTTTCTTGACACAATATTCTATAATGCGAGGTTTCTTATGAACTCAACTATCATGTTATAACAGAACTAGTTGCATAAGTATGCAATATTTTGCTAAATCATTGTTTTGAATAAACATAGATTTTTACTGATAATTCAAAGATTAGCTTCACAGCACCTGAACAAATCCTTTAGACCAAGAATCATCAAGTCAGAGGTTATATAAATTACTCTATGGGGTGCAAAATGTCAAATATCCCTAACTATTCAATTCCTTACCTTGGTCACTTTGTTTCAAAGCTTCTGTAATGGCTGTTGGATTATATCATTTATTTCTACTTGTGCTGCTAACTAAATAGAATGGTACGGTGGGGCTGGGGTAGAGTTGCCTTACGGCGCCAGAGAGTCGGGTTCCCTCTGTAACCACGTGGGTTTCTCTGATTTCCTCCCACACTCCAAAGACGTGCAGGTTTGTAGGTTAATTGGCTTTGGTAAAATTATAAATTGTCTCTAGTGTGTAGAATAGTGCTAGTGTACTGAGATTGCTGGTCGGTGCGGACTTGGTGGGCCAAAGGGCCTGTTTCTCTAAACTAAACTAAAAATCCACCTTACTACCAAAGCCATGTGCATTCACAATGTCCATGAGGATCTATGCTCTATTTTCTGTTGCTTTCTTATGCCTGTCTGCTCTGCGCTTGATATACGCTTGTTATCATTGCCCCTGTCACGACCCCACATTATTGCCTTCTCCTTTCCCCTTGCCTTTCTAAGCACCTGGATCACTGGGCTTATCTTTAATCTATTCTGAATCCCTTCCCCTGCAGATGGTTTAAACCTTCCAATAGCCACAATGCACTGAGGTGGTGAGGTGCCTTGCTGAAATTCCTCCTCTCTGGCTTGTGGATGTCCCACCTCTCCCAGAGGTCTCATGAATCTAAAGCGTGATGTCTGATAGCCCAACAAGCCTTCACCATTCTCTTCAGCAGATTTAACATCATTTGTGCCATCTGGATTATCTTGATTTCCATCCAATAAAAGCCATTGCATTTATACTCTCCACCTCTCTTTTGTAATTATGTAATTTAAATCATGTTTGATTTCCCACTTTTCTAGTTTTTATATGGGTTTATTAACCTGAAACAATAACTTTGACTTCCTCACTACTGTCCACCTTTCTCTGTTTATATTTCAGATTTATAGCATCTGCAGTTTTTACTTTTAAATAACTTCTTAATTCGGTTTGTCTTTTTTTCCAAAGTTGTACTGGATCCTTTAAACCAATATCTAAGTTTCAAGAGATGCTGATTTGCAGAACAAAATTCAGCACAGTTTAAAACAAACCTTTTTTTACAAATCTACAGTGGATCCTTTTGGCTATGGATGGGAAGAAATTTGCAAAAAACTCGTACATGACTGCGAGGATGAAACAAACAGAAGGGTAGAGAAGGTAAGTTTAAGAAGTGTAAAAATATAATGATGAGAATACTTCAAGTCTAAGCTGTATGAAGGTGTGCAGACACTCAGTATAAGCTCACCATGTTTGAAACATTTTTGCCCCCCATTTAAACCAAGATTTTAATGTATTTAACATTGAAGGTACGGTTCCGTTTCAGACCAAAAATTAGACAGTATAATTTTAGATGGTCGCATTTTGAGTTGGGGAAAGTATGGAAGGAATTCTGCCCTTTTTCAGATGTTGCCCAGCAACCTGTGATAGTCCACTGTACATTGAAGATGTCATACAGGAAGCCTTCAGTTGGAATGGGGAAGTGAAAAGGCAGTGACAAGATCTCAACGGTATTTCCTTAGTGCTGAATCCCAATAAGTAACTCGGATTCCTGTTCCCATTCAAAGGTACATTGAACTTTATAAGTGGTCATCTAACTAGCTATTAATGGGCTCCAGTAAAATTGTTTGAATTTTTGCATTCACTTTTCTGTACAAACCTTCTGAGATTGGAATGGTCTCATGTCCGACATAGCTATGAAGGTATACATAGTATGGATATTTTAGTCAATCTACTTAAACTTGCATTGGCTTCAATAAAGAACAACAAAAGCCAAAATACAAACAAGAACAGGCTTGGGTTTACTAGATATGATTTGTTAAACCTGGTAAGATTGATTTAAATTAACTGTTCAAAAAAGACAAAATGTGACTATGGATAAAATGGCAAAGGAGGAGCAAACAGTTCAAGTATTTACATTATTTAAAATACATCTGAATACTCATTATACACTCATGACTGTAGGCAAATACCAATCCAACTCAATGTATAAGTTTGCAGATGACACTGTAGTGGGTCAGATATCAAATGGTAATGAGCAAGAAAGTGAGAGCCTCGTAATCTGGTTCCTAGATGACAACGTCAACAAGACAACGCAGATTGTGATTGACTTCAGGAAGGAAAGCAGTACACACACGCTGGTATACATTTATGGCGCCCAAATAGAAATGGTAGATAGCTTGAAGGAATATAATTAGCAATCATCGAAGCAATGGCCAAGAAAACACACCAATGGCTTTACTTCCCCCAAAGGCTTTGGATGCTTGTCATGTCCTCCATTCAAAACCACAAGAAATTGCAGAGAGTTGGGGACGTAGCCCAGACCGTCGTGCACACCAGCCTCCCATTGACTGCATCT
Organism: Okamejei kenojei; assembly: GCA_035221665.1. Classification (NCBI taxonomy): domain Eukaryota; kingdom Metazoa; phylum Chordata; class Chondrichthyes; order Rajiformes; family Rajidae; genus Okamejei; species Okamejei kenojei. The sequence continues at coordinate 14,568,735 of CM069161.1, forward strand.
TCATAATCAAGGACCAGACTCTTCCTCTTCTCCCATCAGGCAAAAGATACACAAGTTTGAAAGCGCATACCTTCAAATTCGGGACATTTTCTTCCCAGCTGTTATCAGGCAACTGAACCGTCCTCTCACCAGCTAGAGTGCTGTCCTGTCCTCCTATCTACCTCATCGGAAACCTTTGAATTATCTTTCAGACATTCTCTTGTACAAAATATTGTTTTCTTTATCTGTACACTGGATGGTTTGATTGTAATCATGTGTAGTCTTTGACTGGATAGCATGCAACAAAATGCTTTTCATTGTGCCTCTGTACATGTGACATTAATAAACTAAACTAAACTTTAGCATCTAGCATTTAGGGGTTACATCCAATACTGGTATTTTGGTAAGATTGGTGTTTGCTTCAGTATCATATTCTACAAACAAAAACACATAGTACAAAGTACACATTATCTGTGGTAACTGAAAGTTCCTATACATTTGGACTTTATAGCCTTCCATCCTGCGTAAAATTGTCCTGCCATTTCTACTCCATTTGTGCTTGATTTAATTTCAGGCCCGAGGTCGTATTGAGGCTTTCTTCAAGAAGCAGAGTATTGCACTGGACCTTATGAAGGATAACATGCCCACATTTTACTACATTGAAAATTCTCTGAAAACAACGCGAGTGGATCATTGTCGGCCAGGATTTGGGAAAAACAAGTTAACCCATTTAGATTGTGCCGAGTGCTGTGGTGAGTGCTGAGCTGCTGGTTGTTTTAGTTACTGACTGTATCGACATCTTATATCCTTCCTATTGTAAGGCATCCAAAGTGTTTGTTGAGCAACAAACGTCTTGGCTAAAGTTTCACTTTCCTGTTTTAATACTTGGTGGCCCAAATATAAATCCAAAACATCAGTTATGATATTTCCAAAACTATCGCGTCTATTTGGATATTATCCACACAGTTCAGTTTAGTTTATCGTGTGCTGAAGTAGAGTGAAAAGCTTTTGCTGCGTGCTAACCATCCAGCAGAAAGACAATACATGATTACAATCAAGCCATTCACAGTGCACATGATAAGTGTACTGCACATCTAAATTGTAAATAGGAACTTGCCCTTGAACATCTACTGTAGTAATGTATGGACACTGATCATAGAGTCACATAGCACAGCAACAGGCCCTTTGGCCCAACCACCCATGCCGATCAAGATGTCCCATCTACAATAGTCACACCTGCTTGTGTACGGCCCATATCCTTCTAAACCTTTCCTATCCATGTACCTGTCCAAATGTCTTTAAAATTATAACATCTGCCTCAACTACCTATTTTGGCAGCTCGTTCTATATAATAAGCTGCTCCTTGGGTTCCTATTATATCTTTCCCCTTCACCTTAAACATATATCCTCTGGTTCTTGATTGCCCTACTCTGGGTAAAAAAACTGCATTCACTGTATATATCCCTCTCATCATATTATATTCCTCAATTAAATCACCCCTCATCTTCCTGCAGTCCAAGGAATAAATTCCTAGCCTGCCCAACCTCTCGCTATATCTCAGGCCCTTAAGTCTTGGCAACATCCTTGTTAATCATCGCCGCACTCTTGCCAGCTTAATGACATCCTTGCTACAGCATGGTGACCAAAACTGAACACATACGCCAAATGTGACTTCACCAATGTCTTGTACAACTGTAACGTAACATCCCAACTTACTGTACCTTTCTCTCTTTTCTAGTTCTCCTACTTTGTGGTAGTGGTAGTTTACATAGACAATAGGTGCAGGAGTAGAACATTTGCCCTTTGAGCCAGCATCCTGATCATCCACAATCAGTACCCCGAACCTGCCTTCTCCCCATACCTCTTGATTGCGTTATCCCTATCTAGAGAGCTTTATCTAACTCTCTTGAATGCATCCAGTGAATTGGCCTCCACTGCCTTCTGAGGCAGAGAATTCCACAAATTCACAACTCTTTGTGTGAAAAAGTTTTCCCTCATCTCAGTTCTAAATGGCCTACCCCTTATTCTTAAGCTGTGGCCCCGGCTCTGGACAGATCCAACATAGGGGAAATTGTTTCCTGTATCTAGCGTGTCCAATCCGTTAATAATTTTATATGTTTCTATAAGATCCCATCACATCCTTCTAAATTCCAACAAATACAAGCCCAGTCACAAACGACAAGAGATTTGACCCACACAGAACATCATCAGCGTGTTCAGTAACAATACACCATACTGCCACCTGTTTGTGGGTAACTGAATGTGTAATATATAACTGAGCAGCACATGTTTGGTGTACAGCTCTGACTTGTACTGTGATTTAATTTTCCTGTAATGTGGGAAACATGTTTAGCAGCCTGCAAGCAAATGGCATGAGCATAAATAGGCATCATGGTTGGCATGGACCAGGTAGGCTAAAATAACCTATTTCTGTCAGAGGTGGGGGTGGCAAATCTATCAGCCCTTAGATGACAGAGTTCAAGGAAAATGAATATGTCACACACACAGAGAGCTGAACACAAGCTTTACTCGTGTGCCTGCCCAGGAGCCTTTTACATAAAAACAGTTTTCTTTCAATCTCTTGATAGAAATCAAAAGCTGCAGATTCTGGAAATCTGAAACAAGCAAAAAAGGCAGATTTAGTGGAAGGAGAAACAGAATGAACCTTTCAAATCAAACATTAACTCGTGTCTTTTTCTAAGCCCTGTTGCTCCGACTAATTTACCACTAAATTACAATCGTTCAATGTTCCTTTATTCTGGTAAATTGGTTTATTCCATTTTAGAATTTTGTCCCAATTTTGTTTTGGTCTTTTCCATACCTGTGCTAAATCTGACTGCAATATGTTCACCTTCAAAAAGAATCCTCGCCATTGATTCTTCTTTCACCTGCCCAACTTCATTGCCGAAAATGAAATTCAAAACTGACATTACCCCACTCATAATTGAAGAGATCACCAAGAGGATTGACGATGACTGACTGGCAGCGCGTGTATGTGGACTTTTACAAGCCTGTGTGGTAGACATGTCCAATAGGCACTAGGCATCTAGAGGGATGCCCAATGGAAGGAGTTAGAGAGTGGAAGTGGAGGGGTATTAAATTGAAGGCCTGGGGCCAGTGGTGTGTTGCAGGAATCCTCACTGGGTCCATTGTTGCTTGTCATCTATATTAATGATTTGGATGACAAAGTAGTTAACATGTTTAGTATCTTTACAGATAATACCAGGATTGGTGGTGTAGTGGACAGTGATCACCTTGCTATAGGAAGGAGGTCATTAAGCTGGAAATGTACCTGAAAAGATTCAGGGAAGACCTTTCAAGACCTGTACAAGAGGCAAAGATAAGATGTATTCAAGAGAAAGTTAGATGTAGCTCTTAGAGCTAACAGAATCGAGGGATATGGGGAGAAAGCAGGAATGGGGTACCGATTTTGGATGATATTGATTGTTAGTGCTGGCTCGAAGGGCCGAATGGCCTACTCCTGCACTTATTTTGTATGTTTCTAAGAGGAATAGTCACATTCATTTTCTCAAGGGTAGAGTTTTCAGGTGAGAGGAGAAAAAGGAGACAATTTCCTCACACAGAGGATATGCAGTAGGTTACGAAGGAAGCAGTAGCAACGGGTATGTTAGTAATGTTTAAAGACATTTACACAGGTACACAGATGGGAAATGTTGAGGGATATGGGCCAATGCAGGCTAATGTGACTAGCTCTACTAGCTCTCCTACACTAAAAGCTGGTTGGCCTGGATGAGTTGGGCTGAAGGGCCTGCGTTTGTGCTGTATGACTCGAGTTACAGAATGATCACTTGCTGAAGTAATACTCAGCCTCACAAATGGACCACAGTATATCAGCTACTTCTCAAGCTTCAAAACCTGGCATTTGAGCTCCACCAACTGGCTACACAGTTTGCACCCGAGGTACAGGCATGTTCTCAGCTTCCCCTTGCACACACTGTGCATGCCACAGATATGATGACCCTGCCACCCACTGTGTAATAGATTAACTTTCTCATCAGAAATAAAGGACAACAACATCATCTCCATTCACCAAACGCAGGCAGGGCTGAACTCATCCTGTTGGTAAAATGTAAAACGGATGCCAGCTCTTCTACAGAGTTATTGCCAGGTAATTAGTTCTGGTTACTCACCTTGTTAACTATGCCGCCACCACCACCAAGCAGATTGCCACGAGATAATATTAAAGTTACGGTCAATGTTAGATTAAGTGCTAACTGCAAAACTAAGTGTAAATCTAGAAAGAGGTCAACCCTAAAACTCTTAAAACGTCCCCACTTTCAGATCCAGTAGTCTTGCTTCAGCTGAGCTGCCATGCAGTACATTCTAACTGTGTCTCCACATTTTGTCCCTCAGTGGTTTGTGATCACGGAATGTACAGTCCCACCAATGATGTATACTGTAAACCGTGCACCAGTGTCAAGATTAATTACTACGGAGCAACTGCCTGCTAATCACATCCGTCCTCTTTCAATTTTATATTCATCTCAACGACTGATACTGCTCTCCAAACAAAATTAATTTCACCTGCCAAGTCATAGTTACCCAGTCATAACAGTAAAATTGCATTATTGTCTTACAAAGGTCTATCTATATTCATAAGCTGCATTTGTGGACTCTATTTGGGAGCAACTGCTGAAAGATCTAGTTTTGTACAGATAACAACTGTTTTGTTGCTTTCCTAATTAGATTGGCATTATCTCCAGTTGGTAATCAGTAAACGCTGTCTTTACATCCCCTCCGCTAATGTTTAGCATTAGTGTTACCAGGGGGTCTGTTATCCAATGTTCCATATAATCAAATACTGAGGTTATTAAACCATCCATGAAGGATTAGGATGTCTGAAAACCATCCTTAAAAATATGACACATTTTTTAATAAACTGATTGTATTCTGAAAATAATCCTTTCTAAATTCAAATGCCAATTCTTTTACTTTGTACTTGTCAATCCGTTGGGAAATTAAGATCTGCAGCAGATGTCAGGGATTGCACGATCTTGCTAAAATAGTGCATGTAGAACTGTTTGTGGATACAGGGATTGTGGCATTTATTAGGTCTGTTATCCAATGGACACGGAACAAGCCACGACACCCTGTCAAAAACACTAACTTACCAACCTGTGGTGCAGCGCGAACCTATATCAGTGATTTATTTTTCGTGATTTGCCGTTTCTAAGTCAATGTAAACACAGGCAAAGAGTTTGCAACAGAATGTACCACCCAACAAGTTTTATTTATATTTTTACAATAAATGTCAGACAATGTGCAAGCAGGCGTGGAAATTCAGCATGAGCAGCCTCACATGTAGTGTAACAGGGCAGTAATGAATGGTACAGACATGGGCTGTGGCACTTAAACAGAACACTGCTAATAACGCTGAACTATCGGTGACACTTTAGCTTCCTCAACCTAGCTGTAACAGGGTTAAAGTTTGACCTGTTGTCTTGCAGTTTCCACTGTGTTTTCATTTAAGATCAGACCTTTGGCTGCTGCTCAGCACCAAGCTAACATGTGCATTGCAGCAGTAACACGGTCGGGAGGGGGAGAGGCTGCAGAAGCTTCTGCCCATAGATTATTTGGGGGGAAATGAGAAGGAGCAAGAGGCTCCTACCTCTCCCCGGTCACCTCACGGAGCAGGAGCCAGCAGCTACAACTGGAGCTTAATGCTTATTCACATCATGCAGACGGCACTGGATAAAGCCTGGGGATTGAGCTCAGCACAGTGGGGAAAATGGATGAACCTGCTTTTCTTCTGTTTAATATTAATGGCAAGTCTCCAACAAACACAAGAGCTGGTTGAGAGGATGTGGCAGTGAAGCTGGTGCCCAGATCCTGGTCTTAGTGGCGACCTCCATTAGCGGTGTAATGATGGGATTGCTTCCAGCCACGAGGGCTGCAGATTGCCTGTTGCTGGGGCTCCCACGAGCCGTCCTTGTATGGACAGAAACAAACTGATATCCCATCCATTTCCACTCTCTCACCAGCGGGGATAATCGTGTTTCCTGCAAAGCAGTTGGGCCCTACAAGAATAAAACACACTTTTAGACATGATCTACTATATAAATAAAAGCTTATCACACAACAAAATCCTTGCCCAAGTTGTGGAGCAGTGGAAGGCCTCTTGAACTTATTCAATCAGAACATGACTGACCTGGACTTTACCTGCATTTAGCCATCTTTATCCCATGATACCCTTAGCCAACAAAAATCAATCTTGTAGACACTGACTTATCCCAGAAACTTTGACTGAGAGATTTCAAAGCTTTCACTACTGTTGGTGTGAAGAAATACTTCCTCATTTCCTTCCTACACACCTGAGCTCCAAATGATCCTTGTCTGGACTCCCTCAGAGATACGTCAGAGAGGATTTGTCGACCTTATTAAATCCTTAAACAGGTATTCTTCACTTTGGATTTGTTTTCTCCAACACAACTGTATGTCACTTTGATTTCCAAAGTTATAACAATCAGTGCATTATCCCCTTTACAGAGCCCATCAAAATTCCTTCCGAGTTCGAGAAGTTTATAACCTCATAATTTAAATCATAAAAGAGCACATAAAGATCAGATGTCCAGGATTGACAAGGTGGGATTGAGTGATGAGGGTGAGATCAGGTGGACAGCAGCACTGGGCAAGGGTAGAGTGGGAATCTGAGCTGAGATAAGCAAAGATTTGAAAACAAGTTGAAAGTTTTGCAGAACTGTTACGAGAGACCACTGGAGATTAGATGGTGGGGAGAATCAGGAATTCAAAATGCACAGAGATCTGCGTGGGGAGCTGGAGAAATGTGAACACCTTGCTGCTAAAGAGCCATTGACTCCACACACATACACACTGCTTACCCTGCCTGCAGACAGGACAACACTGGTTGGGTTCATAGGAAGGGTTGACACAGTGGACAGGAGGACATTCTGCAGTCAGACAGTACACCTCGCGGTCAAATTCACAGCGGCACCTCTCACAGGCAGAAGGCTGCAGGGAAATGGCACAGATCAATTAATTCCAAGTCTTAATTAAACCTGTCAGCTTTAAGCAACAGCCGGTCGGATTGGTGAGCACCATCAACACTTGCCAAAGATGGATTTATTCAAAGATGACGGGCATTTCTGCCGTGTGGTTATCTTGGAATCCACAAAAACCCATGAACACCATTCCCTGTAGAAGCGGTTCCTGTTTAACAGAAAAAAACAATGGAGATGTCACAGTGGAGGTACGGGACATCCTAGATAAATCCCCTGGGCCTGCTCAGATATATCTGAGGATGCTGTGGGAAGCTGGATAAGAAATTGCAGGAGCCCTGGCAGAAATATATGAATCATTGTTAAACGTAATTGCGGTGTCTGAATGATGTCTAATGTTATGCTTTTATTAAGAAGGCCTGCCAGGAAAAGCCTAGGAACTATAGATGAGAGCCCAATATCTATGTTAGGTAAACACAAAATGCTGGAGCATTAAAAATCTATGGTAGGTAAGTTATTAGAGAAGATTCTGAGGCATCGTGCAGAGTTAGATGGGTATCAAAATTCACAATAGGATCTTGATCAGCTGGGCCAGTGAGCTGAGGTAAAGTTGATGCAGTTTACTGCAGACATGTGCGAGGTGTTGCATTTTGGTAGGTCAGCCAGCACCTTCACAGTGAATAGTAGTGCCCTGGGGAGTGTTGTAGAACAGACGGATCTTGGAGTACAGGGATTTTATTCCCTAAAAGTGGCATCACAGGATAGTCTTTTGGTACATTGGCCTTCATCAGTCTGGGTATTGAGTATAGAAGATGAGACGTTATATTACAGCTGAACAAGATGTTGGTGAGGCCACACTTGGGAATACTGTGTTCCGTGTTGGACATCCTGCTATAGGAAGGATGTCATTAACTGGAAAAAGTGCAGAGAAGATTTACAAGGTTGTTGCCAGGACTTGAGGGGCTGAGATGGGTAAGCTAGGACATTAATCCTTGGAGCACAGGAGGCTGAGTTGTGATCTTACAGAGATGTATAAAATCATGAGGGTAGATAGGGTGAATGCACAGTTTTTTTTACTCAGGGTAGAGGAATTAAAAATAAGGACATATGTTTAAGATGAGAGGGGAAAGTCTGGGGGCAACTTTTACACTCAAGCTGCGGTGAGTACAATAAACGAGCTGCCAGTGAAGGATGTATTATAACAGCAAAGGTACATGAATGAATGTTTATTGGCCAAGTATTCACATACAAGGAATTTGCCTTGGTGCTCCACCCACGTGACAATATGACATATGGTGACAGTTAGAAATGACACATAAAACATTAAACATTAAAAATAAAACATTGATTAAACATGTGAATTAAATAAAATACCAGATCAAAGGGAGGCTACAGATTTTTGGTTATTGAGCAACTACTCGTGAGGAAAAAGCTGTTTTTATGTCTGGCTTTGACAGCGGACTGTCAAAAGCCAGTCCGGTCGCCTTCCAGAGGGAAGTGATTCAAAGAGTTTGTGGCCAGGGTGAAATGGGTCAGAGATTACCTTACCCGCTCGCTTCCTGGCCCTTGCAGTGTACAGTTCGTCAATGGGGGGAAGGTTGCAGCCAATAGCCTTCTCAGCTGATCAGACAATTCACTGCAGTCTGCAGATGTCGTGCTTGGTGGCCGAGCCAAACCAGACCATGATGGAGAAGGTGAGCACAGACTCTACGATGGCCGTATAGATTTGGACCATCATTGCCTGTGGCAGATTATGTTTCCTAAGCTGCCGCAGGAAGCACATCCTCTGTTGTGCCTTTTTGACTAAAAGGTTTGGAGGAATAAGAGCCAAACATTGGCAAATAGGACTAGCTTAGATGAGGCATCTTGGACGAGTTGGGGTGAAGGGTCCGTTTCCAAGCAGAATAACGATGAGTAACTCACTGGGTCAAGCAGCACCTCTGGAGAACATGTCGGCATTGTTTCAGATCAGGGCTCTGAAGATTGATGATAACATAGAAAATAGGTGCAGGAGTAGACCATTCAGCCCTTCGAGCCTGCACCGCCATTCAATATGATCATCCAACTCAGTATCCCGTACCTGCCTTCTCTCCATACCCCCTGATCCCCTTAGCCACAAGGGCCACATCTAACTCCATCTTAAATATAGCCAATGAACTGGCCTCAACTACCTTCTGTGGCAGAGAATTCCAGAGATTCACCACTCTGTGTGAAAAATGTTTTTCTCATCTCGGTCCTAAAAGATTTCCCCCTTATCCTTAAACTGTGACTCCTTGTTCTGGATTTCCCCAACATCGGGAACAATCTTCCTGCATCTAGCCTGTCCAACCCCTTAAGAATTTTGTAAGTTTCTATAAGATTCCCCCTCAATCTTCTAAATTCTAACGAGTACAAGCCGATGGTAGTAGGGGAAGGGGGAGAGAAAGCTGGAAGAGAGGTGGGGCTGGCAAGTGATTAGGTGGCAGATAGTTGGACAAAGGTCAGAGATGAAAAGACAAAAAGAGTGAGATAAGAATAGAAGAGGCATGAACTGTGAAGACAGGAAAGAATATCACTGAAGGAGCAGGGGGTGCACATCCAGGTGGGGCACAGTGAAGTGAGGTGAAGATAAATTAGGAGGGTGGCGTTTACCTAAAATTAGATCATTCAATGTTCATACCATTCGGTTGCACGTTACCCAAGTGGAATATGAGGTGCTGTTACACTATTTTGCATGTAGTTCACTGTGGAGGAAGCCCAGGACACAAAGGCCATGTGGGATTGGGGAGAGGAGTTAAAATCGTTAGGGGTGAATAAGGGGTATAAAATTGGGGAGATCCAACAAACCTTGGCGGACTGAGCGCAAGTGTTCAGCAAAACAGTCGCAGAGTCTAGGCTTGGTCTCAACGATGTACAGGAGGTCATATTAGGAATACCAGAAGCAGTAGTTGAGGTTGGAGGATGTCCACGTGGACCTCTGTCTCACCTGAATGGACTGCTGGGATCCCTAGATGGTGAGGGAGAAGGTATATTGCAGGTGTTATATCTCCTGTCAAAACTCCATTTAGAGAATGTTGGATGTACATGGATATGCAGGAATGGCTGGTATATAGAACATGCGCTGGCAGATCATGGTTGATCTTGGCATTATGTTTGGCGCAGACATTGTAGGCTGTAGGGCCTGTTCCAGTGTTGTACCTCCTGCGGTTGCGGGACAGAGTGCCCGAGGAAAGGTGTTTGGATGAGAAGTTGTGTGAACCAAGGTGCTGTAGAGGGTGTGGTCTCTGCAGAAGAAGGAAAGGGGTGGGGATGGGAAGATGTGGCTGGTGGTGGGATCTCCTTGAAGGTGATGGGAATGTCAGAGGATGGTGCGTTGGATACGGAGGCTTGTGGGGTGAAAAGTGAGGACCAGCGAGACTCTACCCTTGTTCTGTCTTGGAGGGAGTGAGAACAGAACTGTATGACAGAGAGGAGATGCGGGTGAGGGATGCATCTATGACAGTAGGGCGGAAGCAGCATTTTAGAAGAAATAGACATCTCAGATGTCCTAGAATGGAAAACCTGGGGGCCACCCCTTCCCCAGATACCTTCCCCTGCAACTGCAGAAGATGCAACACCTGTCCCTATGCCTCCTCCTGACTCTGTCCAGGGAGCCCGACAATCCTTTCAGGTTCGGCAGAGGTTCACTTGCACCTGCTCCAACCTCATCTGCTGTATCCACTGTTCATGAGGTAGATTCTTATGCATCGGCGAGACCAAACGCAGCCTGGGCGATCGTTTCGCAGAACACCTTCGCTCAGCCATCCTGAACCTACCTGATCTCCCGGTTGTTAAATACTTTAATTCTCCTTCCCATTCCTACACAGACCTTTCTGTCCTCGGTCTCCTCCATTGCCAGAGTGAGACAAAATGCAAATTGGAGGAACAGCATCTCATATTTTCGCTTGGGCAGCTTACAGCCCAGTGGCAAGTTAACGCCAGCATTCCCTCTCTCTCTCTATCCTTCCCCCACCCAAGTCGCACTAGCTTCTCATTTTCACCCTACAAACAGCTAACAATGGCCTTTATTATTTCCTTTATTATTGTTACAATTTTTGCACATTTCATTTGTTCTTTATCTCTCCACATCGTCGTCTATATCTCTCGGTTCCCCCTCTCCTAACCAGTCTGAAGAAGGGTCTCGACCAGAAACGTCACCCATTCCTTCGCTCCAGAGATGCTGCCTGTCCCGCTGAGTTACTCCAGCATTTTGTCTACCTTAAACCAGCATCTGCGGTTCCTTCCTACACAAACCCGTGTTGCTTGCTTCACGACACGATAGAACTTTATTTATCCCAGGAGGGAGATCACCAAGTGTTCCTCTCCACCTCTGTTTTGCTTTTATCATTGACCTTTGTAAACCTGGATCCTCAACTTACAGTTGACCTCATTTATTGCCCCGTCCCGGGTTTCCCGGTGGATCGTCCGATGCGGAGCTGAGTGGTGTAATATTTGACTCAGCGTTGAAATTTGACAAACAAGTCAATGCCGTGGTAAAAGCTAGCTTCTTTCAGCTTCAGACGATAGCTAAAATAAAACAATTCCTCCCGTTTGACGAACTCGAAAAGATCATCCACACATTTATCTCCTCCCGCCTCGATTACTGCAACTCCCTTTACACTGGCATCAGCCAATCTTCCCTGTCCCGCCTGCAACTGGTCCAAAACGCTGCAGCGAGACTCCTGACGGGCACCTGAAAAATGGACCACATCACCTCGATTCTGCTCTCTCTCCACTGGCTCCCTGTGCGGTTCCGAATAAATTTCAAGATCCTTCTTTATGTCTAGAAAGCCCTTAACGGGCTTGCCCCCGCCTACATCAAAAGTCTGCTCACCCACCACACCACCTCCAGGTCCCTCAGATCGGCCGACTTGGGGTTGCTGAACATCCTGCGGTCTAGGCATAAGCTCAGGGGCGACCGCGCCTTTGCGTTTGCAGCTCCTAGACTGTGGAACAGCATCCCTCTTCCCATCAGAACTGCCCCCTCCATCGGCTCCTTTAAGTCGAGACTTAAAACTCATCTTTACTCTCAAGCCTTTCTTGACGTCCTCCGAGGGAGGGCTATATGTATGTATTTATCTATGTACTTAATCTATGAACCACTGTTGTATAACGTTAGTACCTCCACCAATGTAAAGCACTTTGGTCAACGAGAGTTGTTTTTTAAATGTGCTATAGAAATAAAAGTGACTTGGCTTGACTTGAGTGTCCGGAGCGGAGTGTCCGGGGCGGAGTGTCCGGAGCGGAGTGTCCGGGGCGGAGTGGCCAAAGCGCCCGCGGACAGGAGCCACTGCCAAGGTGCAGCCCCGGAATTGGAGCAACCACGCGATATCCTCACCCCTCGGCTGATATAGTGCAGACCATGCGGTCAGTCTCCCTCTCACTCACCGCCAAACTGACCTCGTCGCCACCTCTCAGCCAGGGTTGTTTTCGCGCGCAAACACTGTTCATTTGCCCAGAATTTAACCCCGCGCTTTACCCGCGGCTCCTTGTGTGAATAATCCGCTACATTAATGTCACTCAAACCTCTCTCCGCGCTCCACAATCTCACCTTTAAACTATTTTTGACCCGGAATTATTGACATTCTCAGGTGTCAATTCAACAAAGCCTGGTTTTGAACAGGGTGAGAAATTCCCGCAGCCAATTCCGCGCTCGCTCCCCGCCTCTGTTTATCCGCACCTCGCCTGCGGCAACTGTTGCAACAGTTTAAAGCCGCGACATTCACCTCGTCTGGAAAACAAGCAACAAGCAAGCCGGGCAGAGGTGGCGACAGCAAGTGGAGGAAGGAACTGCAGATGCTGGTTGACACAACATGCTGGAGTAACTCAGCGGGACAGGCAGCATCTCTCAAGAAGGGTCTCGGCCTGAAACGTCACCCATTCCTTCTCGCCACAGATGCTGCCCGAGTTGCTCCAGCACTTTGTGTTGCGGTTCCTCCCTCCCCGCTTCGGCGGGAGACTCACCCAGAACTCTTGTTGGAGGCGGTAGCTGCGGCCCCCGTACTGACACGAGTTGCGGACCTGCACACAGCGCGGGCAGCAGGAGCCGTAACTCAGGCGGGCGCAGCGCGGGGGGAGCCGGGGGCACCGGGGCTTTCGACAGACCGGCCCCAGCATGGTGCACACACACGGACAAGCCCGGGCACTCGGGTAGAACCGCTCGCCCACGTCAAACACCAATCCCTTGTCGTCGATGCAGCCCTTGCCGCGGTAGTCGGGCACGACGTAATCCGCCTCATTGGGGACCACGTTCCTGAGCGCCCGGGGTGCGGGCAGAATGAGCAGGAATGTGAGACTCAGAACCGCTGACCGCTCCGGCTCGGTCCCGGCCATCGCTTCCCCGCCACAGCTCCTGTGGCAGATGCCTTATACCCGCGGGCTGGGGCGACGCTGTGAGCTGGCAGCTGTAACCGGGGCGCCGGACAGACGGCAGCTCAGCGCAGCGCAGCTCGCAAATAGACGGACACAGATGTATCCTCAGCGGGCGCTGCCGGCAGCCTGAGCCGCTTTACCCCGTGGTGTTAACATTCCCGTCACCTCCCCGTCCGTCTTTGGCGGCAAAAACAACGGGGCAGATTATTATCTCAATGGGGTTAGGTTAGATAAGGGGGAGGTACAGCGAGACCTGGGTGTCCTTGTACACCGGTCACTGAAAGTTGTCGTGCAGGTACAGCAGGCAGTGAAGAAAGCTAATGGAATGTTGGCCTTCATAACAAGAGGATTTCAGTATAGGAGTAAAGAGGTTCTGCAGTTGTATAGGGCTCTGGTGAGACCACATCTAGAGTATTGTGTACAATTTTGGTCTCCTAATTTGAGGAAGGACATCCTTGTGATTGAGACAGTGCAGCGTAGGTTCACGAGATTGATCCCTGGGATGGCGGGACTCTCATACGAGGAAAGATTGAAAAGACTAGGCTTGTATTCACTGGAGTTTAGAAGGATGCGGGGCGATAACTTATAGAAACATATAAAATTATACAAGAACTGGACAAGCTAGATGCAGGAAAAATGCATTGGGAACCAGGCGCCACAGTCTTAGAATAAAGGGGAGGTAATTTAAGACCGAGGTGAGAAAAAACTTTTTCACCCAGAGAGTTGTGAATTTATGGAATTCCCTGCCACAGAGGGCAGTGGAGGCCAAATCACTGGATGGATTTAAGAGGGAGTTAGATAGAGCTCTAGGGGCTATGGATATGGGGAGAAGGCAGGCACGGGTTACTGATAGTGGACGATCAGCCATGATCACAATGAATGGCGGTGCTGGCTCGAAGGGCCGAATGGCCTCCTCCTGCACCTATTTCCTATGTTTCTATGTCCATCCACTCGGCCCCTCGCATCGGTCTCTGGCCCCAGCTCTCAACCCACAGATGACCATTGACGCGCAGTTTAAAGTTGAGAATAAAACGCGAAATAGATTAAAAATGTAGTGAGATTTATTAACCAGTGAGATGGAGACACGGTCTCAGAACTTGGGGGAGATGCTGCCAGTGACAACGGTCCCCTGGCGCCTGAGATAGCCAGTGGACACTGCTACTCTGGCGCCAGAGATGGCCAGTGGACTGTTACTCTGGCGCCAGTGATGGCCAGTGGGCGCTGCTACTCTGGCGCCAGTGATGGCCAGTGGGCACTGCTACTCTGGCACCAGAGATGGCCAGCGGGCACCGCTACATTGGTACCAGAGATGGCCAGTGGACATGGCTACTCTGGCGCCAGTGAAGACCAGTGGACACCGCTGCTCTGGCGCGCCACCCGGGAACCAAGAGCGCCCCCTCACCTAAACATTCACAGCAAACTCTAGAAAAGATACTTCTGTCAAACATATAAAACTATTTCCCAAATCAAATATACAAAAGTTAAAAACTCACGGACTCCAGCATTGTTCAAAATCGGACAAGGGGATTGGTGCAGAGAACGCCACTCACCCGGGGGGTGCTTGTGGCAGGAGGGGGGGGGGTGCTGTGTGGGGGTGAGGGGTGATTGGGGGGTACGGTGGTGGGTTAGTGGGTGGGGTCGCGGGGAGAGGTGCGGGGAGGTAGGTGCCGGGTGGGGGGGGGTAGGGGTACGGGGGGGCGCAGGCAGGGGGGTGAGTGGGAAGGGAGGGGTCGCGGGGGGAGGTGCAGGGGAGGGGGAGAGAGGGGATCGGGAGGGGCAGGGACACGCCCGCCTAGTTGGAGCGGACCGACCGGTGGAGTTGACCTCAGGACCCTGGGACCAGCCGCTTCTCGGCAACCAGGTGACGGGCGCCATGATTGGCTCAGCAGCATTGTGGAAGCCCCAGGATTGGTGGATCGCCACTGGGATCCAGTGGGTCTGATCTCCACTGGGATCCAGTGTCGGTGCTGCCCACGCGCACTCTGTGTGTCAGGGTTACTGAGGCCACTCCTCCCTCTACACGCTGCTGTTCTCGGACAGGCCCAGGTACTCTGGGTTCTCTGCAGCAGCTACACGGATGTATCCGTTGGGCTGTGGGGGGCCCGGCGTCCACATTGGCTCCGCCCGCCGGTGGTTCCCGCCCCAATGGTCCGACTCGGCCCCCAACGCCAGGCTGTGGTGGGACAGGTACTCCGGGTTCTCCACCGTCTTCCCCAATGCAGCGGCCGGCACGGACACTCCCATCCCCGCTCCCCCCGCACGCTCACCGGCCTGGTTCAAGTAACCTGGTGGGGGCAGACAGACAAACAGAGCGGTCACACGCAGCACTCCTCCCCACACCCGGCCCCACCCTCCCCCCCCCAACCCACCCCCGCCCACCCGCTCCCCCATCCCAACCACCCCCCCCACTCCCGCCCAACCCCCTCCACCCTCCCCCATCCCACCCTCTCCCCGCTCCCACCCCACCACCCCCCTCCCGCAATCGCATCCACCCCCTCCTCCACCCTCCCCCCTGTGGTGGCCGTACCTGGGGCCTGGCAGCCCAGGGCGATGTAGGCGTCCATCTCCAGCCCGTCCAGGTCTGGCCACAGACTGGGCTGTGAGCTGTAGCGCTGGACCAGGCCGTGCTCAGCGGTCGGACAGGAACCCGCGCCCCTGTGGGCCGAGTGGTCCCCCTCTCCGGCGGGGTCTGTGCTGGCGGGGCCCTGGGGGCCACAGGACTGGCCGGTGCCCGCAGCGGTCACTGCCCCTCGGCCGTCCACCTCAGCAACACTCCGCGCACTCTGCCGTGAGAAACAAGCCGGTCAGCCTGGGCCTGGTCACTGCACTGATACTACACTAACTACCACCGTAACCACAGCTTGCAGCGGGTGGAGCTGCTGCCTCAGCATGCCAGAGCACCGGGTTTGATCCCGACCACAGGTGCTGTCAGTGTGGAGTTTGCACGTTCTCTCTGTGGACGTGCGGGTTTGTAAGTTAATGTGGCCCTAGTGTGTGGGGAGTGGAATGAGCAAGTGGGACAACACACAACTAGTGTGAACGGGTGATCGATGGTCGGCATGGACACAGTGGGCCGAAGGGCCTGTATCCATGCTGCACCACTAAACTAAACTAAACTAAACGTACAGGCTCAGGAGATTAGTTGAACTTGGCATCATGTTCGTCTTGGGACGGGGAGAGAGGGGGAAGTGAGGGGGCGGGGAGAGAGGTGAGGGAGAGGGGGTGGGGCAGACGGAGAGGGGGAGGGGCAGAGAAGAGGGGGCGGGGAAGAGAGGGGTGGAGGGGCAGGGGAGGGGATGGGTGAGGTGTAGAGAGGCGGGGAAGAGAAGATGGGGAGGGGGGATGGGTGAGGCAGGGGAGGGTGGAGAGGGGAGGGGCAGGGGAGGGGTGGGAGGGAGCCAGTACCAGGTATTCCTCCACGTCGATGAGGTCCTGCATTTCTTTGTCCTCCAGCAGCGTCCGGTAGAACTTGCTGTCAGTCGGGCTCTGTGGGACCAGACGGTCGTCGCCCTGTGGAGAGACGGAACCGTCAGCACCGGCCGGGGCCCCAACACTGAGACCCCCCAACACTAGACCTCCCCAACACTGAGACCCCCCAACACTAGACCCCCCCAACACTAGACCCCCCCCAACACTGAGACCCCCCCAAATACTGAGATCTCCCCGCACTGGACCCCCCAACACTAGACCCCCCCAAATACTGAGACCCCCACAAACACTGAGACCCCCCCCAACACTGAGACCCCCCACCCCCCCAACACTGAGACCCCCCCAAATACTGAGACCCCCCCAACACTAGACCCCCCCAACACTAGACCTCCCCCAACACTGAGACCCCCCCAACACTAGACCCCCCCAACACTGAGACCCCCCCAAATACTGAGATCTCCCCGCACTGGACCCCCAACACTAGACCCCCCCAACACTGAGACCCCCCAAATACTGAGATCTCCCCGCACTCCCCAACACTAGACCCCCCCAAATACTGAGACCCCACAACACTGAGAACCCCCAAATACTGAGACCCCCCAACACTGAGACCCCCCAACACGAGACCCCCCCAACACCGAGACCCCCCCAACACCGAGACCCCCCCAACACCGAGACCCCCCCAACACCGAGACCCCCCCAACACCGAGACCCCCCCAACACCGAGACCCCCCCAACACCGAGACCCCCCCAACACCGAGACCCCCCCAACACCGAGACCCCCCCCAACACCGAGACCCCCCCACACTGAGACCCCCCAACACTGAGACCCCCCCAACACCGAGACCCCCCCAACACTGAGACCCCCAACACCTGAGACCCCCCCCAACACTGAGACGCCCCCAACACTGAGACCCCCAACACTGAGACCCCCCCCAACACTGAGACCCCCCCAACACTGAGACCCCCCCCAACACTGAGACCCCCCCATACACTGAGACCCCCAACACTGAGACCCCCCCAACACTGAGACCCCCCCCAACACTGAGACCCCCCCCAACACTGAGACCCCCCCAACACTGAGACCCCCCCAACACTGAGACCCCCCCAACACTGAGACCCCCCCAACACTGAGAACCCCCCAACACTAGACCCCCCCAACACTGAGATACCCCCCAACACTGAGACCCCCCCAACACTGAGACCCCCAACACTGAGACCCCCCCAACACTGAGACCCCCCCAACACTGAGACCCCCCCCAACACTGAGACCCCCCCAACACTGAGACCCCCCCAACACTGAGACCCCCCAACACTGAGACCCCCCCAACACTGAGACCCCCCCCAACACTGAGACCCCCCCAACACTGAGACCCCCCCAACACTGAGACCCCCCCAACACTGAGACCCCCAACACTGAGACCCCCCAACACTGAGACCCCCCCAACACTGAGACCCCCCCCAACACTGAGACCCCCCCAACACTGAGACCCCCCCAACACTGAGACCCCCCCAACACTGAGACCCCCCCAACACTGAGACCCCCCCAACACTGAGACCCCCAACACTAGACCCCCCAACACTAGACCCCCAACACTGAGATCCCCCCAACACTGAGACCCCCCCAACACTGAGACCCCCCCAACACTGAGACCCCCCCCAACACTGAGACCCCCCCAACACTGAGACCCCCCCAACACTGAGACCCCCCCAACACTGAGACCCCCAACACTGAGACCCCCCCAACACTGAGACCCCCCCAACACTGAGACCCCCCCAACACTGAGACCCCCCCAACACTGAGACCCCCCCAACACTGAGACCCCCCCAACACTGAGACCCCCCCAACACTGAGACCCCCCCAACACTGAGACCCCCCCAACACTGAGACCCCCCAACACTGAGACCCCCCCAACACTGAGACCCCCCCAACACTGAGACCCCCCCAACACTGAGATCCCCCCCAACACTGAGACCCCCCCAACACTAACACCCCCCAACACTGAGACCCCCCCAACACTGAGACCCCCCCAACACTGAGACCCCCCAACACTGAGACACCCCCCAACACTGAGACCCCCAACACTGAGACCCCCCACTAGACCCCCCCAACGCTAGACCCCCCCAACGCTAGACCCCCCCAACGCTAGACCCCCCCCAACACTAGACCCCCCCAACACTGAGACCCCCAACATTAGACCCTACCCCAACACAAGACCCCTCCAACACTAGACCCCCGCAACACTGAGATGCCGCCAACACTGAGATCCCCCCCCCAACACGCCTGCACCCACAACCACAACCTCCCAGTGCCACCCTCCACCCAGTCGATCCAAACACACAACGCCCCCTCCCTGTTACCACCCCTACACCCTGTGTGCCCCCATTCACCCCCCCCCCCCGCCCGGTGCTGACCTGGATGACGATGTATCTCGGTGGGTCCCGTGCCATCCGCGTGAACTCCGTCACCAGCTGCATAAACCGGGGCCGCGACTCCGAGTCGATCATCCAGCCTGGCAACGGTGAGGGTGAGTGAGGGTGAGGGGGTGGGGGTCAGGGTGAGGGTAAGGGGGTAAAGGGGAGTGGGGGTCAGGGGGTGTGAGGGTGAGGGGGTGGGGGTGAGAGTGAAGGGGGTGAGGGTGTGGGGGGGGAGGGTGAGGGTGTGGGGGGGGAGGGGAGGGGGGAGGGTGAGGGTGTGGGGGGGGAGGGGGGAGGGTGAGGGTGGGGGGGTGGGGGGGGGGTGGGTGAGGGTGTGGGGGGGGGGTGTGGGGGGGGGGGGAGGGTGAGGGTGTGGGGGGGGAGGGTGGGGTGAGGGGGGGAGGTGGGGTGGGTGAGGGTGTGGGGGGGGGGGGTGGGTGGGGGGGGAGGGTGGGGGGTGGGGGGGGGGGAGGGTGAGGGTGTGGGGGGGTGAGTGAGGGGGGCTTCAGGGCCCTGACAAGGAGAATCTCCCCGGACACATTCTCACCGGGTAAGGGATCATGTAGACGTAGACGGGGCAGTGGGGGACGGGGCAGACGGGGGGGGGGGGGGGGGCAGACGGTGGGGGGGCAGACGGGGGGCGGGGCAGAAGGGGGCGGGGCAGACGGGCAGGACATAATCATGTAGACGTGGACGATGCAGACGGGCGGGGCAGACGAGGGGCGGGGCAGACGAGGGGCGGGCAGACGAGGGGCGGGGCAGACGAGGGGCGGGGCAGACTCACACTTGACCATAATCATGTAGACGTGGACGATGCAGACGGGGCGGGGCAGACGAGGGGCGGGGCAGACGAGGGGCGGGGCAGACTCACACTTGACCATAATCATGTAGACGTGGACGATGCAGACGGGGCGGGGCAGGGCAGACGAGGGGCGGGGCAGACGAGGGGCGGGGCAGACGAGGGGCGGGGCAGACTCACACTTGACCATAATCATGTAGACGTGGACGGTGCAGACAGGGGGCTGGGGCAGACGGTCCCCCTTCTCCAGTAGCTCATGGATTTCCCGCGCTGGGATCCCATCATACGGCTTGGCCCCGAACGTCATCAACTCCCACACGGTCACGCCTGTACACGGACACAGGGTTACACACCGCACACGGGACACGCAACGCGACACGGACCCGCACAGGACTCGCACACAGAGGGGGGGTAGGGGTGACTGGCCGAAGCATGGTACTGGGCGAGGGCAGAGACGCGGGGGGGGGGGGGGGGGGGGCCTCTGGTCATGGTGCCGTTGGGAGGTGGAGCGGGGCGGGGGGGGGGGGGGGGGGACGAGGTGGGGTCTATGGTAGTGCCTGTGTTGGGAGGTCACGGACTGATGCCGGGGTGAGGGTGGCGGCTTGAGGGGGGGATGGGTATGTTTGATTGCAGACTGACACGATGCGCTGAGTGGAGTGGGGGGGGGGGGTCAGGGGGAAGGGTCCGGCGGGTCTGTTGTCGTGCTGGTGTTGGGGGGGGGGGGTGGGGGGGTGGTCTGGCAGGTCTGGTGTTCGGGGAGGGGGGTGTCCGGCGGGTCTGGTGTAGGGGGGAGGGGTCAGGGGTCCGGGTTGGGGGTCCGTTGGATCAGTTGTCGTGCTGGGGTTCGGGGGTCGGGGGGTCCGGTGGGTCAGTTGTCGTGCTGGGGTTGGGGTGGGGAGGTCCCGTGGGTCTGGTTGGGGGTGGGGGGGTCCGGTGGGTCAGTTGTCGTGCTGGGGTTGGGGGTGGGGGGGTCCGTTGGGTCAGTTGTCCGTGCTGGGGTTGGGGGTGGGGGGGTCCGTTGGGTCAGTTGTCGTGCTGGGGTTGGGGGGGGGGTCCGGTAGGGTCTGGTGTAGAGGGGGAGGGGTCAGGGGTCCGGGTTGGGGGTCCGGCGAGTCTGTAGTTGTGCTGGGGTTGGGGGTGGGGGTGTCCGGACGGCAGGTCTGGTGTGTGGGGGGGGGGGGGGGGTCACTCCTACCGTAACTCCAGACGTCACTCTGGTGCGTGAATCTCCGGTGCAAGATGGACTCCAGGGCCATCCATTTGATGGGGACCTAGAAGACAGCAGGTGGCTGTGTCAGTGCCCGTACCAGGGTCCCCACCGAAGGTGGTCCCCTGTTGTCTCCCCCCACGTACAGCCCCCACCTCCCAACGCCACTGACGGACTGACTGACGGCGCCGGCATCATTACCTTCCCACCGTCCGCATGGTACTCTGTCTCATCTGTGTCCAGCAGACGCGCCAGGCCAAAGTCAGTGATCTTCACGTGGTTCAAACTCTTCACCAGCACGTTCCTGGCAGCCAGGTCACGGTGAACCAACCGAACATGGTCTTCAAGGTAATTCATCCCCTGTGGGTGGGATGTCTGGTTATTAATCTACCCACACTGGCCCACAATTGTAACTGGATTTCAATTCCCCAGCCACTGTGTTGGGCTTTGTATCTCTGAATTATAAATCTGCTGCTTCATGCAAAATATTCCCTGTTAGTTACATAAATAATACTCAGGGGAACCATGTTAATGATCTCCCCACATTCCCGGCTATGCTTCCCCATGCTGGCTCTCACTGGCTCTCTCGGTGTCTCTATGCCCAGTCACTATCCCCGACATCAGACAGCAGTTATAGGCTGTGGGCCAAGCATCAAAAATGTGTCTAGTAATCCACTTTCGTGACCCACGTCTCGGAAACACATGAAATTTTGCACAGATTTAGATAAAATATAACTGAGAAGGAAGTCATAACTCGCCAGTGCCAAAAGTTGCACATTAATTAATTAAACTAATTAGAAAATGAGATCGGAAAAGTAAGCGCCGTCTAATGCCCATATTACACCACGGGGAGCCTATTTTCCGTGTTGCAGTCTATTTAAACTATATATTATTATACCATATATATATATATATATGTTATATATATATATATATATGACTTGTGAATATGACTGTAATCATATATAATTATGTATAATTGTATTCTATAAAAATAAATATAATTACTATAATTGTGAGGTTTGTTTTGAATGAACTGCCGCAGAGGTCCTCTTGAACCAGCCTAATAGGTCAGGGCAGTTCTTCTGGGTTCCCCCGTTTACTGAACCCCACTGACTGCCAGTGTGCAGAGGGGGGGTCACGGCCAGAGTGGGACTGGGGCAGTGCCAGGCTGGGGGAAGGCTAAGGCAGGAAAATGCCTAACCCTAACCCGCCCCCTCCCAGAGCTGCCCAAGGCTGGAGCCGCTTTGGGACCGGCAGCGGGCTCTGTACTGTGGCCCCGCAGCGCGTCCATCTCGGCCAGCATGCCCTTCTGGTGGTGGCGATGGAGGGGGGCAGGACTGCCTTGCACGTCGCCCGGGCTGCCTTCAGCACCCAGATAGCGCCGGCTCCATCAGACTGCTCGCTCGCTTGCTGCAACACCGGCCGGCCGACCAACATCCCGACCGACTCCTCGCAGCACTCACCGGAGGCCCGGCCCAACGCACACCACCGATGGCCCGACCGACAGATTGACAGACAGACTGACCCTGATCCAAACCCTAGCTCTACATTTGTTATTTATCATTTTTATTTACCAGTACACATTATAACTTTCTAAAGATAAATCAAATGAAAAACAAAATGATCAGCAAGGTTAGCAGTACCTTTATCCTTCAAAACCTTGTTATTGCTATTGATGTAATGAGAAGGCAGCCATGATCCCAGCGTCCTCGCTGCCATAAAACAAAGCGCGGGATTGGCCAATTTGCGTCTGACCTCAATGTCAAACGTGCATTGATTGGGCAATTACTACTCAGAAAATTTGAGGTTTTACTCAATTTCTTTAAAAAGTGCAGGTTTTTGGTCTTGACGAGTTTCAGGTATGATTTATGTAATATTTTAACACAACATGTTAAAAATTCAGGTAGTTTTGTGAGTTGGGTCACGAAGCTAAATGAAAAAGCTCCTTGGCCCACAGCCCACAGTGCACAGGCCCCGTGTGCTGAAGTACCTTGGTGATCTCCCCACACGCCTGGCTCTGTGTGTGTGTCTCTATGCCCTGTCTGTACCCAGGGTCAGGCAGTGGCCGGTCACTGCTCATGTACATGGCTGACGTACCTTGGTGATCTCCCCACACTCCTGGCTCTCTGTGTGTGTCTCTATGCCCTGTCTGTACCCAGGGTCAGGCAGCAGTTGGTCACTGCTCACGTACCTTGGCGATCTGCACGCACCAGTTGAGGAGATGCTGTGAGCCGATGCGGTCCTTGTTCTCTCGCACGTAGTCCAGCAGTGAGCCGAAGGGCATGAGCTGAGTGACCAGCTGTACGGTGGAGGTCAGGCAGATGCCCAGCAGTCTACACACGTAGGGACTGCTCACTCCCGCCATGATGTACGCCTCCTGCAACGACCAACGCCTCAGCACAGCTGACCAACGCAGCGCACCCCTCCCCCCACCAGCCCGACCATCCATAAACATCCACCCCCCCCCCCCCCCAACACAAGCACCTGGAGCCAGCTCTCGTGGCTCGAGCTCTTGACCAAACTAACGTGGCTCGAGCTCTTGACCGAGTACCGACTGCTCGACAAACTCACTGCTGAGCCGCCGGGATGTGAAGCAGCTTGGCGGAGCGGGGACTGTGGTGGGGACAGTGTGGGGCTGTCAGTGAGTGTGGAGCCGACACACAGGGGGAATAAGTTAGTACTAGGACTCGCACATTACCGCAGGGCATCAGCCTCGGGCTGAGTGGTGATCCCAACTTCACTGCAATGCCACAAATCTGAACTAATTTGAAGAGCAAGGTGACAAAGCCATGCGTCAGTGGGGAGAGGGTTGACCAAAGGAGAAGAGACAGAAGTACACTACATGCTGCAAGAGACAGGATCAGCAGTGGGAAACCATGATCACCTCTTCACCATCAACTGCCCACAATTCATTTGCACAGATGGCTGTGGAGACAATGGATAATTTGATAGATTCTTGTTTAGTACGGGTGTTTGAGGTTGTGGGGAGAAGGCAGGAGAATGGGGTTGAAAGGGAGCGACAGATCAGCCATGACTGAATGGCACAGTAGATTTGATGGGCCGAATGGCCTGATTCTGCTCCTGGAACTTGTGACCAACTAGTGAGGGAATCTTCTGAGAACAAAAGCTGCCATCCTGACTTTAGAACAGCGTCAGTGGAAGAGGGGGGCGGATGGTGTGAGGGGGGAGGGTAACGTTGGCAGCAACAGGGAGTCCAGAGGGCCAAGAGAGATGAGCGTCAGTGAAATAAGGGACGGGGGGGGGGGGGGGGGGGGGGGGGGGGGGGGTGAGGGGGAGGGTAACGTGGGCAGGAACAGGAGGCACTGAGCGCCAAGAGAGATGTATAACTCCAGGATCAGCATCTCTTTACTCAGCTCATGTCCACCCCTCCCCTCCTGCTCATTGGCCATACGCACATCCAGGATCTCTTTGTTTGCTTTGGGGGATGTTCCCTCGCGTAGAACTTTAATGGCCACCGGTATCTTGACGTCTTCATCCTCTGGCATCCAGATTCCCTGCAGTCAAGGAGAAGGGGAAGCACCCGGTCAGGAAGCAGCCAATCCAGCTGGCCACCCCCTGGAAACACCCACTGCTAAATCCAGCAACGTTCACAAATATTGCTGTTCCACAACAGAACAGTACTGCACAGGAACAGGCCCTTCGGCCCACAATGTCCGTGCCCAACATGATGCCACTAAATTAATCTCCCCTGCTGCATATGACCCATGTCCCTTCTAATCTCTGCACTTCCACGCACCCATATAAAAGCCTCAAACACCATCATCATGCCTGACTCCACCATCAGGCAGTGCGTTCCAGCAAGTGTCGCCACCACTCTGTGTAATCAAACCTGCCCCACACATCCACTTTAACCTGTGCCCTCTAATCTCTGACATTTCCACCCTGAGAAGAAGATTCTGACCGAGTACCTCATCTAGCTCTCTCGTAATTCTGTTTACTTATCAAATGTCCCCTCAATCATGGACAAACAGTGCGAGTTTGCCCAACACTGCTAATAGCCTATAATCCAGGCAGCATTCTGGGGAATCTCCTCTGTACCCTCTCCAAAAGAACCTTACTCTTCCTGTAATGGGTTGACCAGAGCAATACAACAAAGATGTATAAAGCCGCAAGATGACTTCCTGAATCTTATATCATTGGCCTGACTGATGAAGGCAAACATATCATCCCACATCTATTCGTGTTGCCGATTTCAGGGAGTTATGAAGCCAAAGATCCTTCTGTACATTAATGCTGTTGCCCCATACATTCGACCTTCCAAAGTGCAATACCTCACAATTACTCAGATTAAACTCCATCTGCCATTTCTCCACCCATATCCATATGATCCATATCCCACTGTGTCCTTTCTCTCAGTCTGCAACTCCACCAGGTTTGGAGTTGTCTGTAAATTTACTAACCAACTCATCGGCATTTATATATATCACAAACAACAGAGGTCCCAGCACAAATCCACTGGTCACAGACCTCCAGTCAGATTATCACAAGTCTCCCACAACTCAGCTCTATTGCTAACTCAGTTCTGAATCCAAACAAGCACGTCACTGTGGATCTCATGCATCTTAATCTTCCGGATCAGCCTACCATGAGGGATTTTATCAAATACCTTACTGTAATTTGTCCATGTACACAACATCCACTGCCCTACCCTCATCAATCACACGAGTCACCTCGTCAGCCAGACATGATGGTGTGCACACAAGCGCGCTGCCCCACCCACTGTATCGGGTCAGGCAGCGTCTGTGGAGATGGGAGCCGTGTGGACTCTACGAGTCAGTGAATGATCTCATTCCAAGCCTCACACGTGAGGAGACAGAGTAGATAGGAAGCAGACTCCCAGCCAGCCGATATCCGTTACCTTGTAAACCGTTCCAAAGGCTCCAGATCCCAGAACCATTACTTTCTTCATTTCGGTTTCCTTTAGGATTCGTATCTGTGCCTGGTTTGGCACAACCCCACTTGGACTCACCGGTTCGACGAGCTGAGAGGCAGAACATCACGGCCACGGTAAATAACAGCAAACACACCATCCACAAACATTGCCACGCTCTGCCTGAGCAGCGACATGCCAGGCATGTGACCCGTGACTATCGACACGCCAGACACCCGTGTAACATACCTGGCACGTGACCCAGCACTTAGTTTAGAGATACGGCACAGAAACAGGCCCTTCAGCCCACTGATGCCGCACCGACCAGCGTTCCCCTCACACTAACACGATCCTGCACACACTAGGGACAATGTCACTCAAACCAATTAACCTGCAAATCTGCCATTCTATAGGATGTGGGAGGAATCTGGAGCACCCAGAGGAAACCCACATGGTCACAGGGAGAACGTACAAACTCTGTACAGACAGCGCCTGTAGTCAGGATGGAACCCCGGTCTCTGGCGCTGTGAGGCAGCAACTCTACCGCTGCGCCCCTGGGCCCTTCCAGAACCTGTGAAGCTGCTCTATTCTGTAACCTGTGGCAATTGTTACTGCCAACACAATCAGTAAATGTGGTGTGGCCCAATTGCAGGTGAATCTGCACGAACACTCCCCTTAAAAGAACACAAAGTGCTGGCGTAGGTTCGGGTCAGGCAGCATGGATAGGTGAGGACCTTGTTTACCACTCACTTTGTTCTGTTCCATGATGCTCATCCTCTTGTGCTTCTGGCTGAGGTAGATCTTGCGTCTCCACCAGACGATGAGGAGGATGATGAGTACCATGAAGAGCAGAGCGCCCACAATGCCGGCCACCACCGACGTCACCTGGCTGTGGAGAAGCCCAGAGATCCATCAATGCTCCATCCAGTGACCCGGCCTTACATCCGCACGTGCTGAACGCCTGCAGAGCTCAGCCCCATCCATCCAAGTCACAGTCTCACAAAGTGGAGACATTTTGCTTTATATTCAGAAGATCAGTGGTCACAGAGTGGTGTGAGCGGGTATTTCCTGCTGTGTTAATGTAACAACATGAAGAGCAGAGCAGAGACGAGTGCATGGTGCTCTCTTGTCTAGTCCCAGCCCCATGACTAAGTTCAGCACAACAACATCCCTGTGACTGCACTGAGGCAGAGGCTGGGGAACGGCAATCAGAGCATCATTAAAGCTCAGGATGCAACTGGAGAAGTTTGCAAGATTCATTGGAGACAAATGAAATGTCCCCAGTTTGCTGAGGAAGTAGAGGCGTTGGTGTGACCTCAGCTAAAATCAGTGCGTTTGATCCACAACACATCATTGATAATATTAATGCCAATAACCAGAGGCTCTCACCCATTTCCACTTTGACACCATTGATGCTGGTTAGAGGATGTACTCCACCATGCTTCCTGACATTGATAGCTCCTCTAACTTGTAGCGATTGGGGTAGAGGGTGTTGTCCAAACACCTGTTTCCCACTTCCTTAGAGGGGCCTGCTGTCTCCCTACATGCCACCTGGCAGAGGGAATGATCGGGGGGGATTACCTGGGTTCTAGCTGGATGTGCAGCTGACGGTGTTGTTGTTGTTACCTGCCAGACCCCACCAACTAGCGTTGTTACAAAACTTACCATCAGTGACGCTGCAGATCTGCCTGCTGCCTGTTTGTGTGATTCCGGAGGCTTTGAGGGGCAGGATTAAAATGCAGGTTCGTATTGGGTGTCGGAGAGGAATTAGCTCGGACTATTAGCTGATGAAGGAAATCAGTTTTTTTTTTTTTTTTTTTTTAAGTTGCTGGTTGATTGCGTCGCTGGATTGAACTTAAAACGCATTCAACATCACGGATCGCAAGTGCAGGACAAAACAAATGGTATGTCGTTTATTTAACATATTATCTTGCTTTTTCGCGTGCCTTCATTTTAATCCGCTGATGCGAAAAATGTTATTTAGGCTCCGATACAAAGTGTCTTGCTTAAATCATGGCTTAAATCATGGCAGCAGCAACATTCGCTACAAATAGCCAGAAAAAGCAGCCGACCAGAGGACTGGGAGAAATGCAGATTCCAGCAGAGGAGGACAAAGGGATTAATTAGGAAAGGGAAAATAGATTATGAATGAAAACTGGCAGGGAACATAAAAACTGACTGCAAAAGTTTTTATCGATATGTGAAGCGGAAAAGATTAGTTAAAACAAATGTAGGTCCCTTGCAATCAGAAACAGGTGAGTTGATCATGGGGAACAGGGACATGGCAGACCAATTGAATAACTACTTTGGTTCTATCTTCACTAAGGAAGACATAAATAATCTGCCGGAAATAGCAGGGGACCAGGGGTCAAATGTGATGGAACTGGGTGAAATCCAGGTTAGCCGGGAAGTGGTGTTAGGTAAATTGAATGGATTAAAGGCCGATAAATCCCCATGGCCAGATAGGCTGCATCCCAGAGAAATTAAGGAAGTAGC
The DNA here is from genome assembly GCA_035221665.1 of Okamejei kenojei. NCBI lineage: Eukaryota > Metazoa > Chordata > Chondrichthyes > Rajiformes > Rajidae > Okamejei > Okamejei kenojei. Next base: position 14,597,324 of record CM069161.1, read on the forward strand.
CCCAGAAATAGTGGATGCATTAGTGATAATTTTTCAAAACTCTTTAGATTCTGGAGTAGTTCCTGAGGATTGGAGGGTAGCTAATGTAACCCCACTTTTTAAAAAGGGAGGGAGAGAGAAAACGGGGAATTACAGACCAGTTAGTCTAACATCGGTGGTGGGGAAACTGCTAGAGTCAGTTATTAAAGACGGAATAGCAGCACATTTGGAAAGTGGTGAAATCATTGGACAAAGTCAGCATGGATTTATGAAAGGTAAATCATGTCTGACAAATCTTATAGAATTTTTCGAGGATGTAAGTAGTAGAGTGGATAAGGGAGAACCAGTGGATGTATCTGGACTTCCAGAAGGCTTTCGACAAGGTCCCACATAAGAGATTAGTATGCAAAATTAAAGCACACGGTATTGGGGGTTCAGTATTGAAGTGGATAGAGAACTGGCTGGCAGACAGGAAGCAAAGAGTAGCAATAAACGGGTCCTTTTCAGAATGGCAGGCAGTGACTAGTGGGGTACCGCAAGGCTCGGCGCTGGGACCCCAGCTATTTACAATTTATATTAATGATTTGGACGAGGGAACTGAATGCAACATTCAAGTTTGCAGATGACACGAAGCTGGGGGCAGTGTTAGTTGTGAGGAGGATGCTAGGAGGCTGCAAGGTAACTTGGATAGATCGGGTGAGTGGGCAAATGCATGGCAGATGCACTTTGGTGGCAAAAACAGGAAAGTAGACTATTATTTGAATGGTAGCCGATTAGAAAAAGGGGAGATGCAACGAGACCTGGGTGTCATTGCACACCAGTCATTGAAAGTAGGCATGCAGGTGCAGCAGGTAGTGAAGAAAGCAAATGGTATGTTAGCATTCATAGCAAAAGGATTTGAGTATAGGGGAAGGGAGGTTCAACTGCAGTTGTACAGGGTCTTGGTGAGACCACACCTGGAGTATTGCGTACAGTTTTGGTCTCCTAATCTGAGGAAATACATTTTTGCCATAGAGGGAATACAGAGAAGGTTCACCAGACTGAGTCCTGGGATGTCAGGACTTTCATATTTAGAAAGACTGGATGTACTCGGCATGTACTCGCTAGAATTTAGAAGACTGAGGAGGGATCTTATAGAAACTTACAAAATTCTTATGGGGTTGGACAGGCTAGATGCAGCAAGATTGTTCCTGATGTTGGGGAAGTCCAGAACAAGGGGTCACAGTTTAAGTATAAGGGGGAAGTCTTTTAGGACCAAGATGAGAAAAACATTTTTCACACAGAGAGTGGTGAATCTCTGGAATTCTCTGCCACAGAAGGTAGTTGAGGCCAGTTCATTGGCTATATTTAAGAGGGTTGCATGTGACCCTTGTGCCTAAGGGGATCAGGGGGTATGGAGAGAAGGCAGGTACAGGATACTGAGTTGGATGATCAGCCATGATATTGAATGGTGGTGCCGGTTCGAAGGGCCGAATGGCCTACTCCTGCACCTATTTTCTATGTTCTATGTTTCTATTCCAATCGATCACATTCCAGAAACATCCACATGAAACACCCAAATGATTTTGATTATCTTGAGAGTGGATGTTTCTGGATTAATTTATGGGAATTAAATATTAAATTCCTTCCATTTGCAATAGAAATTCATGACAAAGTGAGATTTAAAAATCATGTTATATCGTGAATTCTTGTGTGAATGGGATCAATTTGTTATTTGGATACGTTGGCTAATTAAAAACATATTTTTAGCCTTTTCTTAAGAATGGGATAGATATTTAGATCTAGTAATTACATTTTGATGAATTTAATTGATTTGATGACACTGATGAATGATTTTTTTGTTGGGTATTTGCTATTTGTTTTATCGTTAAAATAATATTAAAGCTCTGATCTTGAGAATATCAAATTTTTGAATTTTCAAGGCAGTCTGGGTGTTTATTATTATTTCCGTCACAATGATCAATTTTGTAATTAGCTACAATTAGGTAACTAACTAATCATATGCTTTAATTTCAGGTCATTCAAGTAAGATGTATCTTATTTGTTTCAGAATGCTTCAATCTATAATAAATGAAAATTTCATTCAGTTCTCTTATTTTTTAAGAAAGTTATGGGCTTTTATGTCAATTGACTGTCCTCGATCACAGGTTTTGTGTTAAGTCAATGGAAAAGCAATAGGGAACAAGATGCTAATTTCTGAGTATGAAAATGACCTTAACTTTTTAATACTGAAGATATGAAAGTGAATTAGGTGTCAAATTAAACTTCTTTTTATGCTTTATCTGATAAATTACAGGCTTGATTTTTAAAATCTCAAAATTTTGTGGCATTCCTACACCAACAAGTGTACCGCGGCTCGTTCTACTGTCACCCAGCGAGGTGCCCAATGCAGACTGCTCACCTGTGAATGCAGGTGGTTACCTGTGAGTGCAGGTGGTTACCTGTGAATGGGCTCCTCGGGGCATCCGTCAGCACCGGTTGTACATCTGCAGAACAGAACAGAATTACTTACAGAGCAAGTACAGAGATTGCAACTATGGCCATCCCACTGGTGAGCATTCACTTACGAGTGACTGCAGTTAGTGGGGCAGAGCTGGCAGATGCCGTGTTCGTCAGGGTATTTCCAGATGTGCCCATGTACCCCAGTCGGGCATTTCTCCACACATTGCTCGCCATCCTTGTTATGCCTGCATGCCACACAGGCATCAGCGCCCTGCGGGTGAGAAGGAATGGTCACCCCATAGAAACACCACAGCCTTTATAATTTACAAAATCACATTGAATCAATTACTTACATCAATATTTGCCCAACAAACAATAACAGAACACCCACCACCATAATCCACAAATTGCCAAGTATTCTCATTATTAAACATCACAGTATTATATTACAATGTCGATTCCGGATACAGTCCAACCCCAGCGGTGCTAGGGCCCTCCAGGTGCCCATACACAATGCGGGTTCAAGGTTCACCCGGGCACGGACGTAACCCCGGAACAGGGGCAGGGCCAAGAAACACCACACCAAGCATAAACAACCAACGGGTGTATAAAATCACCAAGGGAATGGACAGGCGAATGTACAGGGTCATTCGCTCAGAGTAGGGGAATCAAGAACCACAGGACATAGGTTTAAGTTGAGAAGGGAAAGATTTAGTAGGAACCGGAGAGGCAACCTTCTCACTCAGAGGGTGGTGGGTGAATGGAACGAGCTACTGGAGGAGGTAGTTGAGGCAGATAGTATAACTACATTTAAATAACATTTGGACAGGTACATGGATAGGAAAGGTTTAGAAATACATGGGCTAAATGTAGGCAGATGGGACTGGCGTTGATAGGACATCTTGGTCAGCATGGCTGAGTTGGGCCGAAGGGCCTGTCTCTGTGTGGCTACCTCAAATGAACAGCTCTGGTACTCAGAGCAGGAGATGCCACCAATATTCCACCCTCGCCACCCAAGATTGAGTTCTCCACCACTGCCTTTCACTGGGCAGACTATAAAGCAGATACCTGAGGAGCTGTCACCTATTAGTGAGCTACCTGCCCTCGCTCACCCCCTCACACCTGCCCTGCTGAAAGTAGTTGTGTACCTTGTTGCTGCAGCTCAGGCTGTCGTTCTGAGGGAGACACTCTGCATGACATGCGATACAGGACGATTCACTCAGATACTCCCGAACCTGCCTGGGAAAGGAGAAACAAGGCAGGGTTTACAATGGTTTACAACGCTGTCCAGACACCCCCCCTTTGCCAGAGCAGCACCCTGCAGCACACCTACCCCTGGTACAGGTTACACGTCTCCACACACCTCTGCGCTCGCAGGTAGCGGGTACAGGCCAGGCACTGTGTCGGCCCAGGACCCCAGCAATTGCCCGCCGTACACAGGCCGTAACAGGAATGCCCCTCAGCCTCTGCAAGGGAACAAACACAGGTGAAACACAGTCGCTGACATCTGACTGCAGCAGCAGCAGCTGAGGGAACGGGACACAGCGAGGTCAGGAGTGACTGGGTATTTACACAGTTCACAGCTGCGGGCAATGGCTACTCGCACCTTATATACTCATGGATTATTTCAGCTCCACACCACACCACCAGATTCTTGAACTAACCTGCACGACACTAATCCCACCTCAACAACAGACCATGGCACATCACCACTTGCACCGCCATACAGCTGGTTTCTATTTCAGTATTTTTCCACTAATGTCTAGTTTCTTTGTGACGTTTTATTTTGACTGTTTTGCACAGTGTATGTGTAATTGATGTTGTTAATGTTGTGGCCTGTGGCCTATGAGCTGCTGCAACACAACTCTCACCGAGCGGGCAGTGCATCTTCCTTGCGCACACGACAATCAACTCGACTGCGCTTGACAAAGACGCCGACATAGAAAGAGTTGGCTCTGAGCTGCAAGGGTCCAGTCACGACAAAGGGGCACAGCGGTAAAGCACCCGGGCTCCATCCTGACTACGGGTGCTGTCTGTGCGGAGCTTGTACCCTCTCCCCTTGACCCTGTTGGTTTTCTCCAGTTTCCTCCCACACTTTAAAGACATGCAGGTTTGTACGTTAATTGCTTCTGTAAATTGCCCCAAGTGTGTAAGCAGTGAAACTGGGACAATTGGTCTGCACGGTCTCAGTGGGCCGAAGGGCCTGTTTCCACACTGTATCTCTAAAACTAAAGAATGAGCCTGTATTTCTATGGCCACCTCAGTGTTGATATTAAGAGCATTTTCACACAACACTCTGAAGGTCATTCCAACAACAATTAAGTGTATCCAAAATGAAGCAGGGATTTAAGCATCTGGCTTGCTCTGTTTAATCTGACCATGTTTTCCAGACACCCTTTGGGAAGGATATAACTGTGGGGACTGCTTACCCCAATAGCCATTACTTACCACAAACATCTTGTGGCCTGTTGGCTGTTATCAGCTCCTCCTGGTGCTCCTTCTGATACAGCTGTCTCCAGGGAATGGTGTTGACATAACAGAGGTTAGGGTTGTGGTGAATGAACACCAACCCATTACTGATCTCTTTCAGAGAGCGTAGTCCGAGCGACTGTATCTGCAGATTCTGCACTAACAGTGCATAAGCACCGCTGTAACGAGAGGGAACAGCTCAAAGCAAAGACAAAAACGAAGCCAGTTTACAAGCTGTGCCCTGCCTGCATCTTCGAGTGGTTGTGCAGCGAGCGGGGCAAGTGCAGAGTACTAAAGCACTGGAAGCAGCAAGTTTAATGACAGGGCTGGAGTTGTGTCGGCAGCTCACCTGTATAACACTCGTCCCCGGATCGTGGCAAGGTTCTCAAAGGCCTTCAGGCTGGTAAAATTCTGTGGCCAAGCCTCAATGTATAAATACCCTGTAGACCAAGAACAACTTTATCACAGGCTGCTGGCATTGCATGCACAGTGCTCTGAAGGGGGCAGGCATTGGCTGCACTGTCCTGTTGCAGTGACGGGGTAGATGAGGGGGTGGGGGTGAGGTGGGGTGGGGGAGGGGTGTAGGCACAGTCTCACTTAGAGAAATCGGCCATGGTGGACAGAGCTGGTTAGAAATATCTTCACAAAGAGGATCATATACATTTGGAATTCTCTCCCCAAGGACTTTAGATCTGGAATATATTCAGGGAGAGAATGGCTTTGGACATTGGGAAAGGCAAGGGGTTGTGGAATGGGTCACCCATTACCTTACTGAACCATGTAGCACAAGGAATCAATGGCCTACCTCCTCCCAGCACCTCATATTTGACTAGGACACAAGAGCAGGGAGTGGTGGGTGACGTTGGAGAGGCTTGCACTAATTCAAGAACCATCAGAGTGCTCCTACCCGTGATCTCAGTCAGAGCGTCGAATACCTTCAGCTTCCTCACATCCAGGGGTTCAGTCTTTGCAGCCGGGTCACTGAAAGGACGACGGTTAACATCAGACAAGCAGCTCTGGCACATGAACATCTAACCTTCTACATCTTGTCCCTCCGTGGCCACCTCAGCCCTTTCCTTCTCTCTATGATGCAGCTGCCCTTGACGTGAAAGGAAATGTGGGCATCAGACAGACAGACAACCTAATGTCTGTACCTGGAGCACTGCCAGAGTCACCGTGATGTGCAGCATGGAAACAGGCCACTCGGCCCACTATGCCCATGCTGACCAGTGGGCACCCATCCACATTAATCCCATCTTGCCGCAGCTGGCCCGTAGCCTTCCTGGCCTCAGCTAAACACCTGAACTATGGTCAGAACTTTGCTTCCACCACTTCCTCCAGCACTGTGCTGCACGTACTCACCACTCTCTGGGCGACAAAGATCCCCCTCAGCTCCGTTCTAAGGTGCTACCCCCCCACTCTAAATCCATGTCCTCTAGTTTTATCTACTTCTGGAATGGAGGCTGGGAGCCTGGAGCGTTACTTGGATACAGCACGGTGAACAGCTAAGATGCTCCCTGACCCGGAGCTGGGAAGAGTGGTGGGGGCTGACTGGAATGATGGGGTAATGCTCATCCTCAGGCTGGGTGCTGGAGCTCAGAGGCAAGCTCCCTCAGGCAGCCTCTCAGGCCTCGGTCACACACTGGAGACCCCCTCACCTCCCGACTGGCAATACAGAGTACAGGGCCAGACAGCACTGGACACCTGGCGGAGGGACAGCAGGCAGAATTCTTTCCACACACCTCTGTGAATGAGAGCTTGCAGCCAAAGTATTCTAGATCCTGACCTACTGTAGCCACAGACCCCCAGCATAGTGAGGGCTAGAGGAGAAAATAATATACCTCTATATGTATATGCACACACATTCACATGCGCATATACACACGCGAACACACATGCACATATACACACGCGGACACACACATATACACAAGTGGACATACACACGCACATATACACACGCACAAATACACACGCAGACACGCACACATGCGGCCCGCATATACACACACGGATACACATATACACACGCGAACACACATATATAGACACACACATATACACACGCGGGCACACACAGGCGCATATACACGTGGACACACATACACACGCGGACACGCGCATATAGACACGCACATATACACAGGTGGACACGCACACATGCGGACACGCAGACACACACATACACAGGCGCATATACACACGCGGACACACATATACACACGCGTACACACACACGAACATATACACATGCGGACACGCAGACACACACATATCGACAAGCACATATACACAGGCGGACACACATGCATATACACAGGTAACTTCTAAAAGACTGCATGCCTAACCTCTGCCACACGCTGAAGTTAATTTTACCATCAACAACTCGCCCTGCCCGAGCGAGAGAGTGAGCAGCGTGGGAAAGGAAGGACCGTATTGGAGAGTGAAGTGGGTGATGCAGTCCACAGCCACTGTACTCACCCAGAGAAGGTCTCAGCCAGGAAGACCAAGCTGCCAAAGATCTTGCTGCAGCCTTTGAAGGAATCAATATTTCTGGAGGTCACTGCCCGCACATTCTTCAGGTTACTCACCCCTAGGCCACTGCACACTGTGAGAAGAGTTAGTGAGGACTGAGCAAGGTGACGAACGTCAATCATCTTCCATCACCACAAAATAACTGTCATCTATTCAACAGTGGGGCTGAGAAAGTGCCCATGATGCTGTTTGATGCATTCACACTAACACCAACACTGTCTGGGGGGGGGGGGGGAGAGGGCTGTGAGATGGTGGGGGCATGGCTGTGAGATGAGGGGCAGGGCTGTGAGATGGGGGGGCAGGGTTGTGAGATGGGGGCAGGGCTGTGAGATGGGGGGCAGGGCTGTGAGATGGGGGGCAGGGCTGTGAGATGGGGGGGCAGGGCTGTGAGATGGGGGGGCAGGGTTGTGAGATGGGGGGCAGGGCAGGGTTGTGAGATGGGGGGGGCAGGGCTGTGAGATGGGGGGCAGGGCTGTGAGATGGGGGGCAGGGTTGTGAGATGGGGGGCAGGGCTGTGAGATGGGGGGGCAGGGCTGTGAGATGGGGGCAGGGTTGTGAGATGGGGGGCAGGGTTGTGAGATGGGGGGGCAGGGTTGTGAGATGGGGGGCAGGGTTGTAAGATGGGGGGCAGGGCTGTGAGATGGGGGGCAGGGCTGTGAGATGGGGGGCAGGGTTGTGAGATGGGGGGCAGGGCTGTGAGATGGGGGGCAGGGTTGTGAGATGGGGGGGCAGGGTTGTGAGATGGGGGGCAGGGTTGTGAGATGGGGGGCAGGTTGTGAGATGGGGGGGCAGGGTTGTGAGATGGGGGCAGGGTTGTGAGATGGGGGGCAGGGTTGTGAGATGGGGGGGCAGGGTTGTGAGATGGGGGGCAGGGTTGTGAGATGGGGGGGCAGTGCGGACTCGCAAGAGGCCGGTCCACAAGCAATTCACGGCACATACACCCCATCACACCGCGCCATGTGTACTGACCTCGAGGACACGGTGCACTGCACTTCTCACATTTGTATTGATCTCCATCAATCACCTCCTTGGTGTCGTTGGGACAGTCCAGCGTGCACGAGCCCACGTTCGTGGCCAGGTAATTATCTGGCAGATTTAACAGAGAGAGGGGGAGGGGGAGAGGGGGAGAGGGAGAGAGGGAGAGAGGGGGAGGGGGAGTGAGAGGGGAGAGAGGGAGGGAGGGAGGGAGGGAGGGGGGAGGGAGGGAGGGGGGAGGTGGGAGGGGGGAGGGAGGGAGGGAGGGGGGAGGGAGGGAGGGAGGGAGGGAGGGAGGGAGGGAGGAGGGAGGGAGGGAGGGAGGGAGGAAGGGGTGTGGATCAGGCCGGGGGAACGAGGGAAAGTTCCACCGTGACACAGCAGTGAGGTCAGGACAGAGAGAGTGGAGGGAGGGGCGAGAGAGGTTGCGGTAGAGATGGGGGAGGCAGAGGAGAGTGAGTGAGTGAGTGAGTGAGAGAACACAATGGGACCAGAAAGAAGTGGAGTAAGGAAGGGTGAAGGATGTGGAGAAGACATATTACAACATTGCCAAAGATACATTTAGATAAATAGATGAGGAATTAAGAGCTGTGACTGCCAGAGTAGCGGAAACTTCTTACGCGGACACTTTTTGACGCAGTTGGCTCCAAAGATGTACGTTGCATCAGGGTTGGGCTTCATCTGATAGGCCTGAGCATCGTAGATGCTGAGAGGGGGGCAGTCCCCACGGCACATCCCCCCGTTGTTAAAATGGTGGCAGGCCTGGAAACACAAGGCAGCGATCAGACACAGGACTGGCGCAATGGGAGTCCTCAATGGCCATGCACGTGTCCTCAATGGGCATGCACCTGTCCTCAATGCCCATGCACCTGTCCTCAATGCCCATGCACCTGTCCTCAATGCCCATGCACGTGTCCTCAATGCCCATGCACCTGTCCTCAATGCCCATGCACGTGTCCTCAATGCCCATGCACCTGTCCTCAATGCCCATGCACGTGTCCTCAATGCCCATGCACGTGTCCTCAATGCCCATGCACGTGTCCTCAATGCCCATGCACGTGTCCTCAATGCCCATGCACGTGTCCTCAATGCCCATGCACGTGTCCTCAACGCCCATGCATGTCTTCAGCACTGCATGGAGCAGCTGGCAGGAGTATTTACAAACAGCTTTGACATCCCTCTGCAGCATTCCAAGGGTTTCTAGTTGTTGGGTGGGTGAGTGGGTGAGTGGCTTGGTGGGTGGGTGAGTGGCTCGGTGGCTCGGTGGGTGGGTGAGTGGCTCGGTGGGTGGGTGGGTGGGTGGGTGGCTCGGTGGGTGGGTGGGTGGCTCGGTGGGTGGGTGGGTGGCTCGGTGGGTGGGTGAGTGGCTCGGTGGGTGGGTGAGTGGCTCGGTGGTGAGTGGGTGGGTGGCTCGGTGGGTGGGTGAGTGGCTCGGTGGGTGGGTGAGTGGCTCGGTGGGTGGGTGAGTGGCTCGGTGGGTGGGTGGGTGGCTCGGTGGGTGGGTGAGTGGCTCGGTGGGTGGGTGAGTGGCGCGGTGGTGTGTACGTACAAGGCAGTCGGTGTCCTTGGGACCGGTACACCCGGCGGCACATTCGTTGTGGCAGCACTCGCTCGGGTGCCTCCCTCTGCAGCGGGTCCGACACTCAAGGGCACAGATCTTCCGAGTCACTGAAACGGCAAAATAAAGTGTGGCAAACAGGTGTGGGAATGGCAGGCATGACTCCCTCTCCACCCATACTGAACACACGGTGGATCACTGCACAGGCACCAGCATCTCTGGCCTGGAGCTCTGTGTACCCTCAGCTCTCGCCCTGTCGTCGAGAATGGGACCGGCACACTGTCACTGGGACCCGGCGCACTGTAGCCACACCGTGTCACCGGAAGTGAGTGCCACCACACTGCAGCCACGACCTGTAACACGCAGCTTACACACGCTTACTCTTCCACACGAAGCAGCCTTCATGCCTGGTTCGGCTTCCGAGAAGCAATGATCACTGGGGGAGGGGGGGGAGGAGAGGTAGGGAGAGGGGGAGGGGGGGAGGGGGAGGGGGAGGGGGAGAGGTAGGGGGAGGGGAAAGTAGGGGGAGGGGAGAGGTAGGGGGAGGGGGACAGGTAGAGGTAGGGGGAGGGGGAGAGGTAGAGGGAGGGGGAGGGGGAAGAGGTAGAGGGAGGGGGAGGGGGAGAGGTAGGGGGAGGGGGGGAGGTAGGGGGAGGGGGGAGGTAGGGGAGGGGGGGGGGGAGGAGAGGTAGGGGGAGGGGGAGGGGGAGGAGGGTTGGATGCCATGTAGGTTCCACCTAGTGGGCATGGGCTGGCGTAAATGGAAACTCCTGGTGACCACTCACGTGTCTGGCAATACTCAGGCCCCGAGCTCCAGCACGACTCACACCCACGACTGCAGTTCCCGCCTGAGTGGAGAGAGAGAGAGAAACAGAACGGAGATGAAGAGACAGTGAGACAGTGTAAACTGTGGCAGCACAACCCTGTGCTACGCTGGGGGAGGGGGTAACTCCAGCCCCCACACACAGACGAGTGAGTTACTCACATTTAACAGTCCTGTTGCTGTCTACCGTGCCCTGAAACGGGAATTTGTTGTTGGCATCTTGAATGTCATCCCATTGGATGGTCTCCTGGTAACACAGCCAGGGGTTGTTGCGAATCAAAATGCTCCCAGTCAGGATCTCTGTCAAATACAAAGCAACGTGATGGACATCATGCTTGTAGCTGGAGGCTTCAGCACATTGCAGGCAAAGATTCAAGTAGGGAAACCTAAACAACAGTCACTAAAGTTGTCAGAGCCTGCCGACCAAGGCAGCAAGCACCAGGTCACCGTCACCTCCTGGTGCTGTGACACACTGAGGCATGTCTCCGCCAGTCTGCAACACCCAGCCTGCTCCTGCACTCAGTGACTGCTGCTCACCCCTGCTTCACAACTACCCCAGACGTTATTAACCCCGAACAGCATCTAGCTGTACTTTCTAGCTTCATTCTTGGCTCAGGATTTACTTGGCGTAAGGGGTGAAACAGGAGGTATTACGAGCTCAGGGGGTCATGTCTGCCCTGGGTTTACAGTATGCATAAAATCACAGTGTTACAGCACTGGAATCAGAAGTTGTGCAATATTACACGAGAACAAACTATAATGAGCTACAACAGTGGCTTTGTGATATCGGTGTGTAAATGCATCAACAGTCGTGAGTAATATTGGTAAATGGCAGAAACAAATCTCCGTGTGGGAATATGATTTAGTGGTGAGACCAAACCACAGCAGGGCTTGTACTTGCTATTCTTCAGAGAAGACAGAAAGATATTATAGTGCGGAGAGAGAGAGGATGTTCCTTAGGTCCTTGTGGTTGAGTGACGGGAACTGTCACACCACAGGGGTGTTCTACGCCACCAACAACAGCACGGTGACACAGTGGTGGAGCTGCTGCCTCACAGCGCTAGAGACAAGGGTTCGATCCTGACTACAGGTGCTGTTTGTGCAGAGTTTACATATTCTCCTTGTGACAGGGTGGGTTCTCTGCAGGTGCTCTGGTTTCCTCCTACATGCCAAAGATGTGCAGTTCATTGGCATCTGTAAAATGCAGGGTGACCGCTAGTGTGTAAGATACAAAAGTGGGATAACATGGAACGAGTGTAAACGGGTGATCGATGGTGGGAGGTAGACACAGTGCTGTAGTAACTCAGCGGGACAGGCAGCATCTCTGGAGAGAGGGAATGCGTGACGTTTTGGGTCGAGGCGCTTCTTCAGATCAATGATGGGAATGGTCGCTGCGGGCCGAAGGACCTGTTTCTATGCTGTGTCTTTGTCTCTATCTCTAACTGTGGCAATGTTTCTAAAACAAGAAAAGCACAGGCTTACAGTGAGAGTGGAGAGATGCAAGAGGGACCACAGGGGTGACTATCAGGTGAATAATCCAAGTGAGCAGCGGCCTGGCTATAGTTAGCTGGAGGTAAAGTTGACCACCGGGGCGCCAGGGCAATGGCTGCCCTGCCGGCAGTCGGTTTGTTTTTTTCATTGTTTTTGTTATTTTTTAGTGTGTTAAAAGTTTGTTTTAATGTTCTTCGGTTTGTTTTATGTGTGGGGAGGGGGGAGGAGATCGGAGGAACTTTATTTCAAGTTCTTACCTTGCCGGAGATGTGATTATTTTCGAATCACATTCTCCGGGCTCTGCGGCCTACCATCGATGGAGCTGGAGGCCTCCTCGGATTGTCGTGAGCCCCACTGCAGGGTGCGGACTTAACATCGGAGCTGATCCGTTGCCTGGGATCGCTCCAACCACGTCCTGCGGACTATCATCAAGAACTCGCAGACTCGGGAGAGGCTAGTCGGAACCTCCAACGTCACGGAAGGTTCGACCAGCCCCATCAGTTCGATGCAGGAGCCGATCGCCTCGACGCGGAGGGCCCGAACGCCGCCGGCTACGGGAGTCAATATCGTCCCGTCAACGGAGGCCCGAGGCCCACGACCGAGGAAGAACTAAGGGGAAGGACTTGAACTTTATTTCGCCTTCCATCACAGTGAGGAATGTGTAGGAGTCGCTGTGGTGGATGTTCATGTTAAAATGTGTTTTTGAGTGATCGGTTGCTTTTAATTGTATGACTGACCTGGCCAATGAAATTCCTCGTATGTTGCAAAACATACTTGGCGAATAAAGTGCGATTCTGATTCCGAAGTTTAAAAAAAAAGTGAAGGAGTGAAAGGAGAATTTAAGGCAATTGACATAAAAGGGAATCTAAGGTCCTTCTGTAGGCATGTAATAGGGTGTAGACGCAGGGAGGGTGATCAGTTACTAAAAGGCAATCTGTGCCCAGGAGCTCGCTGTATTGGTTTTGCCAATTTGATGATGCTGCCAAGATTTTGCCCAAAAATAATGGAAGGAATGAAATTGACAATGTTGGTTGTGGACAGACTAGAGTCTAAAGCAGGTAGGTCACCAGGTCTGGGTGACCAGGGGGAGAGATTGCAGACACACTTCCACTGCCCCTCTGATACCAGTGACAAATGCATCATCAGCACAGGCTCATTGGTTTAACTGCGGTGGCGGAGGGTTTAGAAACAACATCAGAAACTTGAAGCAGCTTGAATAAATAAAGGACAGCTTGATGTTGGGAACATTTGACAAAGTTCTACAAGGTTAGAAATACAAAGGCCAATGCCAGCCTAAATTAGAAATGGAATGAAGGACAGAAAGTAAAAAGGCAAAGTTAGCAGGTGCTTCTCAGACAGGAGGGTGGTCATCAGGGACACATACCAGTGACAACCACTACTTTACACATCACAGCGTAATGTTTCAACATTTGAAGATCACAGGTCAGTGGGAATTACATGGTGAAGTAGCAGAAAGTATATGAACAGACAATAGAGACTAAACAGCTTAATTAGAAGGGTGTTTAAGAACAGGGGGATCTGGGCAGGACAAATCTGAGCAGATATTGAGTTTCATAACAGGCAGAGAGGATAAGAGCAGAGAGGTTATGTTGAACCTACGTAGGGGAAGGCCACATTGAGCATTGTGAAGCCAAAAAGAATGCAAGAACAATTATTAGAGGCTGTTCCAATTAGCAGACGGTTCAAGGAACCAGGGACATAGATTTATATTGATGACCGAAAGCTTCAGGCAAGAAAACCTCATTTTATTTTATGCAAACTGGCCATGACCTGGAATCTTAGTCTGTTCCACATTTTGGAAACAGAGGCATTCAATGCCTTTAAGAGAAACTCAGACAAACACAAGCATGAATAATTGGTGTTGTTGTGGGAAAGAGCAGGAGTGGGAGTACGGGATCGCTCGGCAAAGTGCTGGGACAAACAGCGGCCTGAATCCAGGATCTGACTCTCTAAAACCAACCCCCGCTCAGAAAACTCTGACCATACTCTGGAATTCTCTGCCTCAGAGGGCGGTGGAGGCAAGTTCTCTGGATGCTTTCAAGAGAGAGCTGGATAGGGCTCTTAAAAATAGCAGAGTCAGGGGATAATGGGGAGAAGGCAGGAACGGGGTACTGATTGGGGAAGATCAGCCATGATCACATTAAATGGCAGTGCTGGCTCGAAGGGCCGAATGGCCTACTCCTGCACCTATTGTCTATTGTCCATACCCTTCTGAATTCTGTCCACCTTTTAAATTGATACAGCAGAATTGCTCAAATGCCCAGAATATGGGATTCTTGATTCGATAGGCTCGATTGTAATCATGCATTGTCTTTCTGCTGGCTGGATAGCAGGCAACTAAAGCTTTTCACTGCAGCTCGGTACACGTGACAGTAAATTAAACTGAGGTTGGAGGATTCCCCAAACAGAGATAGGAGAGAGTTCAGAAAGGTGTGATGGAAAGAGGTTGTGAGAAGCAGTGGGAGAGACGGACCTGTCAGGCTCCTGAGTCGGAGCTCCCGGAGCCCAGTGGTGCCAGAGTGGAGGTTGGAGATGACGGCCAGCGCATAGCGGCCCTCGTACAGCTGGCTTCCCCGAATGATGCGCAGATTCTCCAGTGGAATGTAGTCAACCTCGTTGTGAGCGAGAAGAACATAGCCTTGCACCTCCTGAATATTCTGGGCAACAAAAACATCAACAGGATCCATGAATTTCAGAGTGGGATCAGGTCTAAAAATACACTGCCGCTGTGAAACAGCAAGCTCAAACTGGGGAGTCTGGAGAGGACGGATGAGGAGCAGAGGAGGCGGGGGATGAGAGGTGGGGGGAGGGATCGGGATAGGAGGGGACGGGTAGGGGAGAGGGAGGGGGTGCTTGGGGGGAAGAGAAGGGATGGGGAGGGGCGGGGAGAGGGAGGGATGGGTAGGGGAGAGAGAGGGGGAAGGGGAGGGGGAGATGGGGAAGAGAGGAGGGAGGAGTAAGGGAGGAGTAGGGAAGATAGGGGAGGGGTAGGGGAGAGCGAGGAGTGTGGGGGAGGGATAGGTGAGAGAGGGGAGTGTGGGGGAGGGGTAGGGGAGAGAGGGGAGTGTGGGGGGAGGAGAGGAGAGAGAGTGAAGGTGTGTTGTTGCAGATCCCAGTTACCTGCAGGAAGGAAAGGTCAAGGTTCCCTTTCAGGTGTGTGATCTCCAGGTTGCCCTGGACCTCGCGGCAGTTCTCGTACAGCTTGCGCAGAGTGTAGTAATGGTTTTCCAAACTGAAGGCGAGTTTGAGCTTCATGTCGGTCCCTGGACATACTGCAAGGAACAGCGGGAGATGTGGATGAGGCATCGCAGTGCTCACTGTTCCAGGGCTCATGATGAATACAGTCTGGTACACCCCCAGCCCTCACTGCATCTGTGTTATCTCCACAGCCCACGGTACACTCTGGTACACCCCACACTGTCCGTGTTATACACTGATACGCCTCATACCCCCACTGTTCTCCCTCCTCTGTGACTAACATATAATCTGTACTCTCCCTGTTGGAACACTCTCACTGCAACCAGCTGATATCCCCCCACACCCGCACTGATACAGGGCTGGTAGTGACAGGTGACCGGAGAAGTCTTCAGGTGTGTGCTGACTATACCTGTGCTGGTGAAGTGTGTGTTGCTTGCTGCACAGATACTGCCTGACGTGGTGGATATCCCGCGGTTTGTGTGAAGCCTCCCATTTGGGGTGAGTTTGTTCCACACAGCTCACAGCCTGTGCTGGTCAGCAGAATACTGGTGGCACTTACCTTGCGGGGCGGGGAGCTGGGTTTGGCCCAGGGCTCCGTGCAGCAGCAGCAGCAGCAGGAATGGGGCAGCACCAGGCCAGGGAGTCAGCGCCAGAGCCACCATCACCGAGCCTGCAGAGCCAGGGTGAACGCACGGCGAGACACTCCTCCACTCGCAGGCCTTGCTGCACGGCTTGCAGCCGGCCAGCGGGGCGACGCAAGACAGGAGCCAGCACTCTGGTCACCAGCGCGTTAACTGCACAAGCATTTCCTGAACATGATAAAATAAGAGAAAGCAGCGTCACTGAGTTTCCTTCCGCTGGATGGTCATCGATACCTGGCACCCACTCATGGCTATCACTTACATCCTGATAATGGAGAGAGCGGGCCGGACCCAGTCCCAGGCAGGGGGGCACCACACCGGGACAGCACTGGCCCTTCCTCACCCAGTGGGTCGGGGAGGTGGGAGGCTGGCAGCAGGGTCTGGACATGAGCCGTTAGAATGGTGAGAGACAGAGCAATCAGGGAGGTGGGTGGTGAGAGGGAGGCAGGATGTGAAATGGGATGTGCGGGACAGAGACAGTATGTTGAGACACAGCGGCAGGTGCAGGGTATTTATACCCAAAAACAAGAATGAGGCACTGCCGGAAGGGATATACCCGTCCACAGAGCTGTAGTCCAGGACACAAGACACTGACCAGCACTCTGTCCAACACTCTACAGGCAGCGAGCCCACACTGACACTCTGCGTAGAACACCAGCCACAGCACAGCACACCCCAGTTACCCCCCGCTGCAGCCCCTGTGGCTCTGTGCTACCCGCCAGCATCCTGAACCCTGAATAAATGCCAGTCCCAGCAGTGTGAGTGGATATTAGTACAAGCACTCACTGTCTATTCAGAGGAAGGGCCAGTCCACGTTACAGCCACTGTTTATTCTATTACACTGAGATTCCAGACTTGTCACATTGAAGATTTACCACTCAAGATGAAAGTGCTGGATTGTACAGAAACCAACCGTGAATCGCTGCCCAAAACACCCCAGCTGACCACTGCTCCTCACACCCCAGCTGTGTGTCTGTGCCCCCACACCCCAGCTGACCACTGCCTCCCACCCCAGCTGTGTGTCTGTGCCTCACACCCCACCTGACCACTGCTCCTCACACCCCAGCTGACCACTACCTCCCACCCCAGCTGTGTGTCTGTGCCCCCACACCCCAGCTGACAGCTGCCCCCACACCCAGCTGACCACTGCCTCCCACCCCAGCTGTGTGTCTGTGCCCCACACCCCAGCTGACCACTGCCTCCCACCCCAGCTGTGTGTCTGTGCCCCCACACCCCAGCTGACAGCTGCCCCCACACCCAGCTGACCACTGCCTCACACCCCAGCTGACCACTGCCCCCCAACCCAGCTGTGTGTCTGTGCCACACCCCAGCTGACCATTGCCCCCCACACCCCAGCTGTGTGTCTGCAGCCAGAGATCCCCGCACTGTGACAGACAGCTGGAAGAGGCAGAGCAGCTGCCGTCACCTGTGACCATCACTCGCGGCCAGCAGATGCTGTTGGGAGATGGGGATCACGACGGCACGGATCTCAGTTCAGTGCGACACACTTTAACCAAGCAATAGACCAGCAGTACGGGGCCAGGCTGGTGCAGGGCACCTCTGTACGGGGTGGGAGGAAGCTGTTAGCCAGACAGGCAGCATCCTAAGAATTCCTGCATGAGGATCCAGACTGGAACAGAATCCTTGGTGATCTGTGTCATGGACGGCAGGATCCCAGGAATCTGTCCCCCAGACAGGCATGATCCCAGGAATCTCTTTAGCTTTTAGGTTAGCTCTTAAGGCTAACGGAATCAAGGGATATGGGGAAAAAGCAGGAACAGGGTACTGATTCTGGATGATCAGCCATGATCGTTATGAATGGCGATGCCGGCTCGAAGGGCCAAATGGCCTACTCCTGCACTTACTTTCTATGTTTCCATGAATCTGTCCCGGACAGGCAGGATCCCAGGAAGTGAGGCGTAAGCTGCCCAAGTGAAATACGAGTTGGTGTTCCTCCAATTTGCGTTGGGCCTCACTCTGACAATGGAGGAGGCCCAGGACAGAAAGATCAGATTGGGAATGGGAGGGGGAGTTAACGTGCTGAGCCACTGGGTCAGGCAGCATCTCAGGTAGGTTAAGATGGACTGAGCGGATGTGTTCAGCGAAACGATCACCGAGCCTGCGCTTGGTCTCGCCGATGTGAAGTTGACACCTGGAACAGCGGATACAGTAGATGAGGTTGGAGGAGGTGCAAGTGAATCGCAGGGGATTGGATTTTAAAGCAAACACCTCAGGAAGGATGAGGCTCCAAGCTAGAGGTGTCGGGTAGTCAGGAGAGATCAAGCAGCAGATGCTGGTCCCTGGGAAGGTGCAACTGTTGTCACCGCTCCACCCGCTGCCCTGAGTGTGCGTCCACGGATACAGCTCAGGCACAGCATGGTTCTGCTCGCAGCGTGTTGGGAATGTCAGGAATGTGCTGCGAGGGGACGGTTGCTGCCAAGTCAGGCTGCCTGAGGTGATCACTCAGGCCACGGGCCAGACCGCCCTCACACGCTGGCTCTCAAACAGGTGGGTCATTGTAGCCACCACCCCCTCCCAACGTGGGCCCTGTCCCCATGGCAACAGAGGCCGGCTCCACTGGGATATCACACAGAGCATCTGCACAGCTCTGGGAACCACCCTCAGCCTAGCACCCTCCCAGAGCGCATTCCCTGCCAGCAACCCTCCCTCCACATACACCACCAATACCTCACTGACACACACTGCTCGTAATCCCCCAATCCCCCCCCCCCCCCCCCCCCGTCCACATATCCCTCCCTCCACTCAAGATGAAAGTGCTGGATTGTACAGAGAGCAACTGTGAATCACTGCCCCCCGCACCCCAGCTGACCACTGCCCCTCTGATCTCCTCGAGCTTCTCATTTCCGAGGAGTACCTGTGCAGATTCTACTGTCTGTACAACTGACCGTCCTTCCTGCACCTACCCACCCTCCGTAGGCCTCACATTGTGACGCTCAGAACTGGACACAAGAGTCCGTCAGTGGCTGCGTGTTTTCCAAAGGCAGGTTTGAGGCGTCTCCTGGCACAGACATTTCCATCAAACAGCCTCCTGAGATATTTGTGGTGAGTTGGGCATTTAATGGATGCAGTAAGCCATTCCTAAGGTTGTTGGTCCCCAAATGAAACAACCTAGAATGCTGGAAGTGTAAATAGGCAAGAGAAAAAGCTGAGAATCTCAAACTGTGCCGAGGGTGGGCTGGAGTGCCAGCGATTCCATGACTAGCCGGAGTGAAGTCAAGCTTTACAACACGTTCTGCTGAAGCCAGCACCAGCCCTGCTTTACACTAGAGCTGAAAGGCGCATTCGGCTGAGTAGCTCATTGTGTCAGGCAGCATCTCTGGAGAACTTGGATAGGTAAAGGTGTACGTTCCAACCCAAGAGGTCACCTATCCAAGTTCTTCAGAGAAGCTGCATGACGCGCTGAATTACTCCAGCACTTTTGTGTAAACCAGCACCTGCAGTTCCTTGTTTCTACCTTTTAACACTGGAGCTGGGCTGACTGAAGAAATCACAACACTCAAAACAACAAATATAGAAACCAGATCATCCCGTTTGACAGGTTGCCGCAGCTTTAACCCCAGAAAACGATTGTTCCAGTAAACTGGAAGCACATGAGCCTTACCGCTGGAATCGGTAATCTGTCAGACTGCCTTCCTGTCCTGTGCTGAGATGCCTGGATATGTGCAAGCATTGGAAGGTGGAGCGTGTTAGTCAGTCACAGTGGCCAGACTCCAGTCTGCTCGATTACGCTAGTACAGAGACAACAAGGACTGTGAGACAACAGGCCAGCCATGTACTGGTGCAAGTGCATGCGGGGTGGAGAGCACTAGGCAGGGGTTGGATTGTTCTGGGAGCGGCTCCTGTGACTGCCGGCTCTGTCAGACGCTGCTGCACACAATGTTTGGACGTCATTTGCTCTGATGAATAAGTGAATATGCTCCTCCTCTCCAAACTCAGCAGTTGAAACACAACAACAGCTAGGGATGACTGGGCAGTGGTGGCGAGGCAATGACATAGAAACATAGAAAATAGGTGCAGGAGTAGGCCATTCGGCCCTTCGAGACTGCACCGCCCTTCAATATGATCATGGCTGATCATCCAACTCAGTATGCCGTACCTGCCTTCTCTCCATACCCCCTGGTCCCTTTAGCCACAAGGGCCACATCTAACACCCTCTTAAATATAGCCAATTAACTGGCCTCAACTACCTTCTGTGGCAGAGAATTCCACAGATTCACCACTCTCTGTGTGAAAAATGTTTTTCTCATCTTGGTCCTAAAAGATTTCCCACTTATCCTTAAACTGTGATCCCTTGTCCTGGACTTCCCCAACATCGGGAACAATCTTCCTGCATCTAGCCTGTCCAACCCCTTAAGAATTTTGTAAGTTTCTTTAAGATCCCCCCTCAATCTTCTAAATTCCAGCGAGTACAAGCCGAGGCTATCCAGTCTTTCTTCATATGAAAGTCCTGACATCCCAGGAATCAGTCTGGTGAACCTTCTCTGTACTCCCTCTATGGCAAGAATGTCTTTCCTCAGATTTGGAGACCAAAATTGTACGCAATGCTCCAGGTGCAGTCTCACCAAGACCCTGTACAACTGCAGTAGAACCTCCCTGCTCCTATACTCAAAACCATTTGCTATGAATGCTAACATACCATTCGCTTTCTTCACTACCTGCTGCACCTGCATGCCTACTTTCAATGACTGTGTACCATGACACCCAGGTCTCGTTGCATCTCCCCTTTTCCTAATCGGCCACCATTCAAATAATAGTCTACTTTCCTGTTTTTGTCACCAAAGTGGATAACCTCACATTTATCCACATTACACTGCATCTACCCACTCACCCAGCCTATCCAAGTCACCTTGCAGCCTCCTAGCATCCTCCTCACAGCTAACACTGCCCCCCAGCTTCGTGTCATCCGCAAACTTAGAGATGTTGCATTCAATTCCCTCATCCAAATCATTACTATATATTGTAAATAGCTGGGGTCCCAGCACTGAGCCTTGTGGCAGCACACTAGTCACTGCCTGCCATCCTGAAAAGGACCCGTTCACTCCTACTCTTTGCTTCCTGTCTGCCAGCCAGTTCTCTATCCATATCAAAACTGAACCTCCAATACCGTGTGCTTTAACACTGGGAGTGAGATGGTCAATGAAAGAGTGATCCTTCCAGGAAAACAGGACAAAACTAGCTGGACGGATGGGGTGTATGAGAAGAAGATAGTGTTGGCTCTCAGGAAAAGTAGATCAATCCCATGAGGCTGATGGGATCTAGCCCAGATTTTTGAGAGAGGCAAGAAATGAGATTGCAGGAGCCATGACAAAGACCTTTGTATCTTCTTTACCCACAGACGAGGTGGCGGAGGACTGGAGAGTAGCCAATGTTGTTTCTTGGTTTAAGAAAGGAAGTAGAGGGGACAGGTTTGACAGGGAAGACATTTGAAGATCTGAAACATACCTTTTTCACATAGTATGGCTGCTAAGCATTCAGCTGACACCAGAATTGGTGGTAGGATAAGCAGCAAAGAAGGTTATCGGAGGTTACAACAGGCTCTAGATCAATGGAAAGTGGGCAGATAACATTTAACTTGAACAAGTACAAGGTGTGGCATTTTAGTGTGTCAGGGCTGTGGAGTATATTATCCAATAACAAAGCCCGTGCAGGTGCTGGGCACGTGGAGCAAGCTGCCAGGGGAGGGGAGAGCGGGCACAATGCTAATACGGTCCTGATCGTTACTGAGACAGGTACTTGGTTAAGAAAGTGACACGATATACATTAGAACTTGTTTTATCCCAGGAGGGAAATTGATCTGACCACGGTCATAAAACACAAGATACATGAAACATGAAATTAAAAGTGACGAGAGGAAAGGATTGGCGATGTGCAAAGGTTGGGATGGGGGGGGGGGGGGGGGGGGGGGGGGGGGGGGGAGGGGAGTCAGTCTACCCCACGACAGAAGGGGCAGGAGTTGTACAGTTTGATGGCCACAGGGAAGAAGGATCTCCTGTGGCGTTCTGTGCTGCATCTTGGTGGAACCAGTCTGTTGTTGAAGGTGCTCCTCAGGTTGACCAGTGTGTCATGGAAGGGGTGAACTGTATTGTCCAGGATGCTCCGCAGTTTGAGGAGCATCCTCCCCTTCAAGACCACCTCCCATGTATCCTACTCCCCCCCCAGGATGGAGCCAGCCTTCCTGATGAGTTTGTTAATCCTGTTGCCATCGCCCGGCTGCCCCAGCACACGGCAGTGAAGAAGTTGAGGGATACACAAGGTGGCAGCGGAGGAAGGTGAAGGGGTGAGTTGGTGAACTACAACTTTCTGAATTACAAATTGCCCAGAGAATTTCAGCAACAAGAATACAAACAAAAAGCTCAAAAACTACTGATGTTGAAAAGAAGAGAATCTTACTAAATGGCACAAGGGGCCAAGATATCCCCGTCACACCCTGGCTCGGTTGGTGGTGAAGGAAAAAGGGGATAAGAAGGGTTAATGAGGTAGTGGAGGCATGAAGGACCTGTCTGATTTAAGATCAATGGACGAGAATCGCATGTTTGATGCAGAACTGTTTAACAGGGACGCAAACACTCAAATGAAACAAGGAAATTGGCAAGACCAACTGAAAGTCTGCTCAGTGGGAGAGATTAAAGGTTTATGATCAGTGTCGGAGACAGGAGGGCCGTGTGCAGCAAAGTTCCACGGAGCTCAAGACTACAACCCTTCCTGTTTATGGCACGTGTATTAATGATGTGGACAAAGGGCACACAGCCTTTAGAGGGGAGGAATTGTGGACAAGGTTGTCCTGAACATCCTGCAGGGTCTTTGCTGTTGTTATTCTGACTGTGATCAGCACTGGAACCTTCACAGAATGAAGCAGCAGTGATATGCCGTGCAGTGCGGGTGTTGTGTCTGTGCCGGATTTAGTGCGTTCAATTCAGTGGCAGTAACAGCCACCGCCAAGATTCAGACATGTATATAAAAAGCTGGAGTAACTCAGCCGTCAGGCAGCATCTCTGGAGAGAAGAGTTCGAAGGGCCGAATGGCCTACTCCTGCACCTATTGTCTAAAAGGGTTTGGTGACATTTCAGAAGAAGGGCCTTGACCCGAAACGTCACCTTTTCTCCAAAGATGCTGCCTGACCCGCTGAGTTACTCCAGCTTTTTTTTGTCTATCTTCGGTTTAAATCAGCATCTGCAGCTCCTTCCCGCACACTCAGACACGTACATTGTTGGTGCTGAGTTTCCAAATATATTCCATTATTTTTGTGTTTTCCAACCTTTCATTTATTTTTAATGTTAAATGTTGTCAACAATTTACACTAATAAGAGTATGATTGATTTATGTTCACTTTTGTCATTCTTTTGTAATGAGTGCAAATATCAGTAACAATCCCTCTCTGCGATCCTGGCCACGGTAACTAACAGCCACAGTAACGGTAACAGTAACGGCCACAGTAACGGCCACAGTAACGGTAACGGCCACAGTAACGGCCACAGTAACGGTAACGGCCACAGTAACGGCCACAGTAACGGTAACGGCCACAGTAGTAACGGCCACAGTAACGGCCACAGTAACGGCCACAGTAACGGTAACGGCCACAGTAACGGCCACAGTAAAGGCCACAGTAAAGGCCACAGTAAGGGCCACAGTAACGGCCACAGTAACGGCCACAGTAACGGTAACGGCCACAGTAACGGCCACAGTAAAGGCCACAGTAAAGGCCACAGTAAGGGCCACAGTAACGGCCACAGTAAGGGCCACAGTAACGGCCCACAGTAAGGGCCACAGTAACGGCCACAGTAACGGTAACGGCCACAGTAACGGCCACAGTAACGGCCACAGTAAGGGCCACAGTAACGGCCACAGTAACGGCCACAGTAACGGTAACGGCCACAGTAAGGGCCACAGTAACGGCCACAGTAACGGCCACAGTAACGACCACAGTAACGGTAACGGCCACAGTAACGGGCCACAGTAACGGCCACAGTAACGGCCACAGTAACGGCCTCAGTAACGGCCACAGTAACGGCCACAGTAACGGCCACAGTAACGGCCACAGTAACGGTAACGGCCACAGTAACGGTAACGGCCACAGTAACGGCCACAGTAACGGCCACAGTAACGGCCACAGTAACGGTAACGGCCACAGTAACGGTAACGGCCACAGTAACGGCCTCAGTAACGGCCACGGTAACGGCCACGGTAACGGGCACGGTAACGGGCACGGTAACGGGCACGGTAACGGTAACGACCACAGTAACGGCCTCAGTAACGGCCACATTAACGGTAATGACCACAGTAACGGCCACGGTAACGGCCACGGTAACGGTAATGACCACAATAACGGCCTCAGTAACGGTAATGACCACAGTAACGGCCTCAGTAACGCCCACAGTAACGGCCACAGTTACTGCTGGAAGATCAATGCTGACAGGTTTTAAGAGCCGACAAAGGAGGTGGTGCTCAGCCAACGGCCCATAGCCCGTCTGGCGACTCCTACCCACAGGAGCGCAACGCCAACGGTGCCTGTCGGCCCTGACATCTATCCACAGCCCTGTGAAGACACTCCTGGTTCCTTTTACTACAAAAACGGAATTGAATGAGCATTTGCAGGACTCAGAAATAATAAATCAAAATACAAGTGTTCTTGGACTGCAAACACATCCACTAGGCAAGGTTAAAGTCAAGCCACAGGTGTATGAAGACCAGTCACACATAAGGTGCAACATAAGCATGTCGAGAGTCCAGCAAATAGGCCACAACGTCGATGGAATCTTCAGGGGTCTCACAATCATTTACAAACAACCAAACTCCCGTTCCACTAACGGCAAGGAGCGAGGGAAGCTTGGTATCAATGGATGGCTCCATGTTGCAGAACTCTGCCTTAATACGAGTGTCCTTGACTCCATTCCAGACCTGGACTTCATCCAGCAAGACTACCTGCTGCAAGCTCGCCACCGCCTCGGCTCGGCAGCAGGAGCAGATGCTTCTGATGCAGACAAAACCCACGCTGACAGAAAAGCTCTTCCACCATGAATCCACAGTCTCTACCCCAACCTTGGGAAGCAGGCAGCATGCCAAGACATCTCAGTCACTGCATGTGGAACTACTTTCAACAAGTCTGGCCACAGTACCAAGTCTTCCTGCTCTCGACCGTAAGGTCATTACGAGGATGCTGCTCAACCACCTCCTTCCAGAAGCACATCAAATAGAACAGACATGTAGGGAGAGCATCAACACTGCACATGGCCTTTTGTCAACCAGCCACAAGTCTTTGACCATCAACTGAGGGGGCTTGTGAAGGCTCCTTCTCAGATTTGGTTGGCTATTCTCATCCCCCATCTGTATGTGGTGAAGGCTTCAGAAGTGATTGTGAGAGCCTTGCTCGTTTAACTGAGGTGAGCAAACATGAAAGTGAAGAGCAGTAACCTTCTTTCCCCGGGCAGGAGATCAATATTCAAGTGACAGATTTTTGGTGGAAAGTTTGTTTGCTGAGACACAGCTAATTGGTAGAAAGACAAGATTTGAGCTGAGGAAACATTCTTCCAGGCAAAGAATGTTGGAGGTCTGGAATTTGCTGCCTGAAGGTAAAGTGGCAGCGAATCCCCAAGCATAACAAGTGCAAGGATGAGCATGTTATTAGCCACAACCTGCCAGAGAGTTGGGATGTGACTGGATGCCATGTTAACCAAACACAGTGCAGCTGCTTCTGAGCTCTTCCATCATGGGAACTTACTTCATGACATGTGGCTGGTGGCCCTTTACCTCAGGGTACAGAGTGGTGGAGGCGTGAGGGTCGTAGCCTGGAGTGCAGGCATTACCCAGAGATGTACATGCATGGAACACCAAGTGTCCTGACTTGTCGGCCACAGTGGGCAGTTTCTGTGTTCAGACAAGGCTCTCTAGATCTGTGGAGCAGACACAGTTGGTGTATGTGACAGGCGGAGGAGCAGTAGCGGCTGGGACCAGAGGCTCTGGTAGTCGCATCATACTCGCAAGCTGATAAGACAACAATATTACAGAGAAGCAAGTCAACCACAGGGCCGGTTTAATGAACAGCTGCACAGGAGGCTGCAGATGTTGGAACCTGGAGCACAAAGCAAACTGCTGAAGGAACTCAATTCGTTTCCCGAAACATCGACCTTCCCTTCACCTCCCTCCACAGATATTGCCAAGCCCAATGAGTTCCTCCAGCTACTTGTTTTTTTTTTAAATGAATGGCTCCACTGATTCTGCCATTGGGAATACTGTAGAGATAAAGTTCCTGGTAAATTCAAAGTGCAAAGTTCCTGCAAATATCTAACCTGTGAATAATTAATCTGGAGAACCACCCTCTATTAAAACAGCGAGTTGTAAACAGACCTCTGGCCACAGATACCCAGTGCATGAGCTCACACCTGCCCAGGTACTTCTTTCATGCAACGTAATCGAGAGCACTAGCAGAGATTAATACTCAGGCTAGTAGAGTCAGAGCTGTACAGCATGGTCCTACAGCCCACCTTTTGTCCATAGTCCCATTTGCCTGCATTTGGCACATCGTATCCCTACATCTGTCCAAATGTCTTTTAAAAGTCAGAATAGTATCCACTTCTGTAGCTTCCTTTAGCAACTTATTGCAGGTACGGAGAGAAACAAAAGTTGCTCCTCTTGCCTTAAGCCTAAATCCTCTAATTTTAGAATCCTCGTACAAGATCCTTTAGATCTTGTACACCTCAATAAGGTCACCACTCAGCCTCTCACATTCCAAAGGGAAAAGTCCCAGCCTTTCCAACCTCTCCCCATCACTCAATCCACCGACCAGATAACATCCTGGCCAATATGTTCTGCACCCTTTCCAACAACATGACATCCTTCCTATACTTGGGTGAGCAGAACAGCACACAGAACTCCAAGCGCCGTCTCACCAACGACTTGTACAGCTGCATCATGACGTTTGCGCTCAATACTCTTCCCAATGAAGGCAAGCGTGCCAAATGCCTTCGTCACCACCCTGTCCACCTGACTCACCACACTCAGGGAAGTGTGCACCTGTACTCCAACATCTCTCTGCTCTACAAAACTCTCCACATCTTGACCACTTACTGAGCAGGTCCTGCCCCGGTTTGACATTCCAAAGTGCAACACCTTAAACTTATCACCTTCCCAATTGACCACGTTTGTGTGGTAAACGTAGATATCTTCCTCACTGTCCGCTATGCCATCCAATGTTGGTCTCATCTGCAAAATGTACAAATAATGTTACCGACATTGTCATCCTAAACGTTAATGCAGTTAACAAACAACAGAGGACACAGCACCGCTGCCAGTGGCTCTCGACTGGTGACAGAGAAACAGCTTTTGACACATATCCTGTGACTCCCTTCCTCCAAGACAGTATTGAATCCAATTGGACAGCTCATCTTGGATTCCATGTGCACTAGTCTTCCTTGCTTGACGGATTGGGTAGCATTCAAAACAAAGCTTGTCACTGAACCTCGGTGCACAGAGCAATCATAAACCTAAACCAACTGCAATCCCTCTACACATCTGTCCACTAATTCATACGGATTATTGGGAAGCTGAAAATATAGTCTCATCGCAGTGATGGTTCCCTTCTTGTTTCTACATTCTACCCACAAAGCCTCACTGGATGATCACCCAAGAATATCCTATCTGACAACTGCAGGTGTGTTCTCCCTGATCGCAAGGGCAACACCTCCCGACTTTCTCACCTGCAACATCTATACCCTGCCACACTGAGCTGCCAGTCTTGTCCATCTCTCAGCCATGTTTCTGATCTGCCTATAATATCCGAGACCCTGAGCTAATCCATGCCCCGACTTCTTCTGCCTTACCTGTGAAGCCTCCAGCATTGAAATGAACACAACATAAAGCACTGGTCTTTCCGCTCTCTGCCCTGCACCTGCTTGTGCTGTCTGCTAACTTGCTCTCGGAATACAGCATTAGTCCCCAACTTCTCATCAGCTTCCTTATGCTGTGGGACACTCCCCCAACCAATCTAGTTCAAATATACCCAGAGACGCACAAATCTCCCTCGCAGGCTACTGTTGTTGTTGTCCGTCCGTCCCCTCCCGTTCAGATGCACACCATCTCTCTTGTGTTGGTCACCTCTGCCCCAG
Organism: Okamejei kenojei; assembly: GCA_035221665.1. Taxonomy (NCBI): domain Eukaryota; kingdom Metazoa; phylum Chordata; class Chondrichthyes; order Rajiformes; family Rajidae; genus Okamejei; species Okamejei kenojei. Next base: position 14,625,575 of record CM069161.1, read on the forward strand.
AGACATCCCAATAATCTTTCAGGTCCTGCTTTTTAACCTTTTTGATAACTGGCTACATTCACTCTGCAGGATCTTACCTCTTTTCCTACCTGTCGCAGGTACCGATGTGCACAATGACCTCTGGCTGCTCCCCCTCCCCCTTGAGAATGTTCCAAGGAAGTGGAGGAACAGGGTGAGCCAGTTGTACAGGCCGGCCCAACCACTGCATCAACAACACACAGGAGGCCCAAAGAGCTGCACGGAACAAACAACCTCATTAAAAACTGGCTAAACCAGGAGCGGCACTAGTGGAGTGTTGCAGCTTTCCGTCCCCCACCAGCGAGCTGGCAGGGCTTTCTTTTGTCAGTGGCACAAAGCAGCGGCGAGGCTGGTATCGGATGGATCAAGTATCGAGTCAGGCATTGCAGAGTGAAATCAGAGCTACAGCTGAGGCCCACAGACATCCACCGAGAACCTGGAGATGTCCCCACAACACACAAACGAAGAGCAGGGGGCGGTTGTAGCCCCTTAAGCCTGTTCTACATTCAAAGCGATGGTGGCCATTCCACCCACAACTCTCTGCTGTTCCAAAACCACTCTCAGCCTCAATTATATTTACAGCTCTTTGGGATAAAGAACTTACTTTAGGAGAAGTTCCTCCTTATTTTAGTCTTGTCAATGTATCCTGATGGTGAACAATGACTCTTGGCCCTAGATTCACGCCTCGGGACCAGCTCTGGACGTTGTAATTAAGGTGCACGACTGTGAGCCCACCAAAAATCAGCAAACCATGGCAGCGATAGGCAGAGTCAGTTGGCATCCCCAATAAAACTATACCCGAGGACCACAGAGAGCTTTAGTCATTTATTTACACTTACATTGCAGGCAATACACTGAGTAAAGTTGGGGAGTAGTAAGCGCCATCATATGAGGAATGATGGGGAACTCTGTATCTTCCCTTTGCTCGACTGATTGTACTGGAGTTTGACTTGATTGTATTATCTGATTTGATGTATTTTTGCTGTTACCTTGGTACATGTGACAATAATAAACCTAAACGTAACGATGAACAGCAGCACTGCCATTTATTGCCCAACAAACATTCAAAGCAGAAATGATATCGGTGCTTGGGTCAGGTGGCAGCTGTAGCGGGTGAATGGTCAGACTGTTCACCAGAGCATCAGCCTGCACGGATGCTGACTCGCTCTCTGGCAATGCCTGGTCTGTTGATATTCCTGGTGGGTTCCAGCACTGCCAGTAGTTGCTCAATGTCCAGGCACCTCATCAGCTTCACTGCTCTGACTGGCAGACAGGAGGTGAACCAACCCACTTCTCCCAGTCATCACCAGGCCGTTATACACTGTAATGGATCGATTGTAATCATGTTTCTGCTGACGGGATAGCACGCAACAAAAGCTTTTCACTGTACCTTGGTACATGTGACAATAAACCAAACTAAACAAGCGACATCACACACAGCCAACTTGTAACCACACAGGCATGGAATAACCACAGGGTCACTGTCGATCGTGGATAACCTTGGCCTGGCAGTCGGGGAAGAGGTGGCTAATCTCCTGTGAAACAGTGCCATTGGGTTTGTACCCGAGTGAACAGACAAGGCCACCATGCGAGTTCACATCCCATTGAAGAAAACACTGCAACAGTCCCTCAGTATTGCAGGGGAGGTCTCGATTTTTGTGGCAGAGCCACTTTTAAACATCTGAAACAATCCCTCATTGATGACACAGCATCTAATTACAGGGCACAAAGGACATAAAAAGGCAGCTATCCTTTCGGCACTGTTTGTAGGATTTAAAAATTAACTTTTCAAGGACACCTATGATGAGCCTTCCCTTCGACCGGACACACTGCAAAACATCTACTGGTGCCTAGAGCCAGGAGTTTGCCATAAGCCCGTGTTGATGCTCGAGGTGCACCCACAGTATATCGCAGCTTTGCCTGCACCGCAGGCAGTGAGACACCATCAACATCGCTGGTCACCAGTAAAGCATATGGCACTGATCCCGCTTCAACACAGGGGCATCACATAACTGAACCATGCAACAAACACTAATGCCAGTGAACATCACATAACTGAACCATGCAACAAACACTAATGCCAGTGCAATGGAATAAATACTTCTCCAAGTCACTGCTTGCCCAGACCACACTCCCGTAAGAACACAAACTTATCTGCTCTCCATTTCAAAGCCCACCTGTTTCCACCCGTCTGACTGTGGCTCCAATACACTCAATGTCCTGACAAAACCCGAATCATTTTGCTGAGCACCTCCACTCAGTCCGCCTAAACCTACCTGATCTCCTGGTTGCTAAACACTTTAACTCCCCCCTCCCATTCCCACTGGTATTTCTGTCTTGGGCCCCCTCCATTGTCACAGTGAGACCCAATACAAATTGGAGGAACAACACCTTATATTTTGTTTGGGCAGCTTACACCCCAGCACTATGAATATTGACCTCTGACTTCAAGTAACCCTTGCTCTCCATTCCTCCCCCTTTCCCAGTTCTCCGACCAGTCTGAGTGTCCTTGATTACATTTTATCTGTTTGTCTTCCCCGAGCCAACAATGGTCTGTTCTACATGTTCCTTGATCTCCATCATATTTGCCTTATTTTCAAGCCCTATACTTCCTTATCTCTGTATCTCCCTCGACTCAGTCTGAAGAAGAGTCTTAACCCGAAACGTTACCCATTCCTTCTCTCCAGAGATGCTGCCTGCCCTGCTGAGTTACTCCAGCATTTTGTGTCTATTCTCAGTTTAAACCAGCAATTCCTTCCTGCACAAAACCTGAACCCTGGCATCTGATATCGCAGCCCAGACCATTCCAACACATGCGGTGATTACCTAATCTTTTCACCGTAAACCTGCGCTCATCAGAATTCCGGCGGCTTGTGTGTTAACTCGTCTCCTATCCCAGTGTTCTGACCTGCACAAGTTCCACTCCGGCAGCAGTTTGACTTTCAAATGCACAAACATTCAGGCAAAGACTCCATATCTCTCTGGACTAATTTCACACCTACCATCAGAAAGAAGGTTCAGCAGCCAGGAAACCATGGCCACCAGGTTCAAGAACAGCTCTGTCCCAACAACCATCCAGAACTTGCTTTCTGATAGAAGACCGAGGGGGGTGGTGAAAGGGTCACGGGCTGTGAGGAAGGCGGCCAAGGTATGCGTCGGGATATAGATCAACTATAGAGATGGGCAGAGAAATGGCAGATTGAATGTAATTCGAGCAAGTGTAAGGCATTGCACTTTGGGAGGTTGAATGCAAGGGGAAAAGATACAATTATTTGCATGACCCTTAGCAGCAACGATGAACATAGGGATCTTGGGGTCCAAGTTATGAGAGTGGCAAAACAAGTTGATACAGTAGTAAAGAATGCATATGGTATGCTTTTCATTGGTCGGGCCATTGAGTATAAGTATCAGGAAGTCAAGATGCAGCTTTGTTTGGGACACATTTGGAGTATTGCGTGCAGTTCTAGTCACCTCATTACAGGAAGGATGCGGAGGCTTTGGGAAGGGTGCAGAGGTGGTTTACCAGCACGATGATGCCTGGATTAAAAGGTATTAACTACAGGGAGAGGTTGGACAGACTTCAATAGTTTTTTCTGGAATACCGGAGTTGTGGGGTGACCTAGCATAACTATATAAAAATAATGAGAGGCAGAGATATAGTAAACAGTGAGAACATATTTCCCAGGATGGAAATACCAAATACTAGAGGTCATAGCTTTATGGGAGAGAGGAAAAGTTTAAAGGAGATGTGCAGGGCAAGTTGTTTACACAGAGGGTGGTGTGTGCTTGGAACCCGCTAACTGGGGTGGAGGTGTAGGCAGATATAATTGTGGCATTTAAGAGGCTTTTGGATAGACACAGGGAATGGAGGGATATGGATGATCTGCAGTCAGGTAAGAGTCGTTCTTTGCGTCATGCCCGGCACAGACATTGTGGGCCGAAGGGCCTGTTGCTGTTCTGTACTGTTCTACGTTCTTGAACACTACACAACACTAACCTCAGCAACTAAGAGCTTTTGCAGCCTGCCTTTGGTGGCACTGAGGACTTTGTTTTTTTGCGTGTATTAAGTTTCATAATCTATTGATTATTTTTGTTATATATAATCTGGGTGTATTGCATTTACAGGCACCTTAAGTTGGTGTAGGTAAGAATTTCATTGCCCCATTGTCGGTACATGTGGCAATGAAACTATCCTGACCTCCAGTCTCATGCCGCCCCTCCAGACCATATTACTTAACATTTCCCAAGACATAACCGCACAGACATGCCATCACCTCCGTCACGCTCTGCCCTTTACGCACATGCAGAGGCCACGTTGTCACACATAACAATATGTGTTCATCTATTTGACACACAGATGACACAGAACTTCTTCGCTCAGGGGTTAGGGTATTGATGGGAAGGATTTTTATATCACACGTTATAGGAATCAAGTGAGTGAAGGAAATGTTTCTGATGGAATGAATTTCGAGCAACTGGGGGTGTGTTAATGATTTCTGTGGAGCAGAGAGAGCTTTGCAGTGATGGTGGGCAGCGCAAGGGCTGAGGGCCTGATTCGCAATTCATGGGAGAAAATGTCAAGGGACAGGGCTGAGGAGTCGTTGAAGGGCGATGTGGAGACGGCAGGGTGAGGAAGGGATGGGGGACAGGGTGGGAGGGGTGCAGTGCGGCGATCAGCTGTGGTCTGAGGGGGGGCAGGGGGTGGTGTAAGTGAGGGGGGCAGGGTGGGTGAGGGGGGCAGTGGGGGGTGAGGGGGGGACGCAGGTATGGGGTGAGGGCGACGGTGGAGTTGAAGGGTGGAGGGGGCTGGTGTTGAGGGGGAAGCCAGGGTGGGAGGGAGCAGGTGGTGTGGGGGAGGCAGGGCACGGAGTGTGAGGAGTTGAAGGGCGGATAGACCATGGGTTGGACGGTGGGGGGCAAAGGGACAATCCCAGACCTTTGACAATTCACTCCAATCCCATTTGCCACATTAGGTCCATATGACTCTAGTTAACCAATTCCAGTTGTCTAACTGCGAGGTGAATCTTCCTCCACCACATGAGGTCTGGACAGAAACCGACACCAACGCGGTCTTTAGCCCTCCTCTCTTCAGGCCTTCCCCACTTTGAGCACACTCGGAGGATCTAGCGCCACAACCCAGGGCCCGCACTCAATCACCGGCCCCACTACATCCCCGGGTCCCACACTCATCCCCGGCCCTCACATCCCCGGCCCCACATCATCCCCCGGGTCCTCACTCATCCGCACACCCGGGACCCCCACCACCCCCCGGGCCCCTCACCCACACATCCCCGTCAACCCACTCATCCCCGGGCCCCCCCACATCCCCGTCACCACTCTTTCATCCCCGGGCCTCACTCATCCCGGCCCCCCCCCCCACATCCCCCACGGGCCCCCCCACATCCCCGGGCCCCCCCACATCCCCGGGCCCCCACATCCCTCGTCACCCCCCATCCCCCCGGGCCCTCCTCATCCCCGGGCCCCCCCACATCCCAGTCACCCCAACTTTCCCCGGGCCCTCTCATCCAGGTGACCCCCCAAATCCCAGGGCACCCACCACAAGTCCTGGTGCCCCCCCACATACCCCGGGCCCCCCCACATCCCCGTCACCCACATATCCAGGGCCTCACCTTCATCCCCGGGCCCCCCCACACATCCCGTCACCCACATATCCCGGGCCCCCCCACACTTCTAACCGGGCCCCCCCACATCCCCGGGCCCCCCCACATCCCCGTCACCCACATATCCCGGGCCCTCACTCATCCCCGGGCCCCCCCCCACATCCCCGTCACCTCACACATCCCCGGGCCCTCACTCATTCCCCGGGCCCCCTCACATCCCGGCCCCCCACACTCATCCCCGTCACCCACATCCCCTGGGCCCTCACTATCCCCGGGCCCCCCCACATCCCCGTCACCACTTCAGCCCCGGGCCCTCACTCATCCCCCGGGCCCCCCCACACATCCCCGTCACCCACACCCCCCGGGCCCTCACTCATCCCCGGGCCCCCCCCACATCCCCGTAACCCACCCACATCCCGGTCCCTCAACATCATCCCCCGGGCCCCCCACATCCCCGGCCCCCACATCTCCCCGGGCCCCTCACTCTCCCCGGGCCACCCCACATCCCCGGGCCCCCCCCCCCATCCATCCCCCCCCCTCAATTACATCACCGGGCCCCCCACACCCCACCCACATCCCGGGCCCCACCCCCCCCCCACATCCGCCCGGGCCCTCACTCATCCCCGGGCCCCCCCACATTCCCCGGGCCCGCCCCCACATCCCGGGCCCCCCCACACAATCCCCCCCCATCCCCGGCCCGCCACCCAATTCCCGGGCCCCCACATCCCCGGGCCCTCACTCATCCCCGGGCCCCCCCACATCCCCGGGACCCCCACTCTCCCACATCCCCGGGCCCCCACACCTTCCCGGGCCCTCCTTTCACTCATCCCGGGCCCCCCCCCACATCTCCCGGGCCCCCCACATCCCCGGGCCACCCACCCCCCCACATCCCCCCCCCCCCCACCCCCCCCACCCCCATCCCCGTCACCCACATATCCCGTCTGCCCTCCTCATCCCGGTTCACCCCCACACATCCCCGGGCCCCTCACTCATCCGGACCCACTCACATCCCCGGGCCCCCGTCACCCACATCATCCCCGGGCCCCCCCACTCCCCGTCCACCCACACATCCCCCGGGCCCTCACCTCATCCCCGGCCCCCCCCACATCCCCGGGCCCCCCCACTTCCCGGGCACCCCCACATCCCCGGGCCCCCCCACTTCCCCGTCACCCACACATCCCCGGGCCCTCTCATCCCCGGGCCCCCCCCACATCCCCCGGGCCCCCCCAAATCCCCGGGCCCCCCCACATCCCCGGCCCCCCACATCCCGTCACCCACACATCCCCGGGCCCTCTCATCCCCGCCCCCCCCCACATCCCGGCCCCCCCACATCCCGGGCCCCCCCTACAACCCCGGGCCCCCCACATCCCCGGCCCCCCACATCCCCCCCCCCCGGGCCACATCCCCGTCACCCACAATATCCCGGGCCCTCACTCATCCCCGGGCCCCCACAACATCCCCGGGCCCGGGGGCCGTCACCCACTCACCGCCGTGGGGCTCGGCCGGGCCGCTCGAGCCGCATCGTCGCGCCGGGCCCAGCCGCCGGGCCTGACTTTCCGGCTGAGGGCGGGTGTGGCCGCTCCGCCGCGGGGTGCGGGGCTCGGCGCCGGAAAACCTCAGGCGGGGCGTGGGAGCGTGAGCACGGCGCGCCGGAAGTACGGCGGGGAGAGGATACTGCTGTCCTGGGGCCCCGGCTCCGGGTGCGGCCCCGGCCTGGGCTGCCGCTGTGGCGGGGGCTGCCGCTGCCGCTGGTGCTGGCGCTGGCCTTGCTGCCTGGGCCCGCTCGCCCCCTGCTCACAGGGTGACCGGCGAACCCTACTATCGCCAATGATGTTTGACGGCAATGCAGCGCGCAACTGCAACCGGGGCCGCGCTGCAGATCTTCCGCCGGCGCAGCCGCTACACATGCGCCTGACAGGTGCGGCACCAGCCGGGACACACCCGCCGCGTTTTCACACACTCACCACCCTCACACACATCACACACCACACACCACACACACTCCTCACACACACACACACCCTCACACACACACACACCCACACACACACACACACACATACACACACACACACACACACACACCACACACCCTCCACAACACACAAACCACACCCTCCCCACACAACACACACACCACATAACACAACACACACTCACACACTCACACACACGCCCACACACACACACACAAACCCCACACACACACACACACACACATCATCTCACATAATCCATCACATAACACACACCATCATATCTTACCACTCACACACACAAACACACACCTCACTCACACACACCCGCACACCACACACACACACAAACACACACTCACCTCACACACACACACCCACAACACCACCTCACACCAAACACACACACCCTCACACACACACACACACACACACACAACCTCACACACACACCACCACACACACACCTCACACACACACACACACCCACACACACACACACACACAACCCCTCACACACACACACAAACCATCACACACACACACACACACACCACACACCCCTAACACACACACCTCCCACACCCACACACAACACACACACACACACACTACACCTCACACACACACACACACACACACACCCTCCACACCACACACACACCCTCACACAAACACCCACAACACCTCACACCCTCACACACACAACCCCTTTTTTCCACACACACACACACACACCTCTCACACACACACACACACCCTCAAACAACACACACACACACACACACCACACCCTCACACACACACACCACCCTCACAACACCACACACCTCACAACCCACACCACACCCTACACACACAACACACCCTCAAACAACTCACCACACACACACCCTCACACACACACACACACACACACACACCCTCACACACACACACAACACACACTCACCCTCACACACAACCACACGCCACACACACCCTCCCAACACACACACACACCACACACACACCCACTCACACACCACCGCACACACTCACACACACACCACCACACACACTCACCCTCACACACACACACACACCACACCCTCACCCTCACACACCACACAAACACACACACACTCACACCCTCACAACACACTCCACACACACCCCTCACACACACACACCACAACACACACAACAACAACACACATCTACTCACACACCCATCAACACACAACACACACACCCTCTCACACACCACTCCACATCACACCCTCACACAAACACACTCACAACCACTCCCTCCACACAAACACGCACACACACACACCCTCTCACCTCACAAGACTCTCTCTCACACACACCTTCACTCACACACACACACCTCAAACCACACATTCACACACCTCTAACACACACACACCCTCACACACTCAACTCCCACGAGTTACACCCTCAATCACACCAACACACACACCACACACACACCCTCACACACAACACACACTCACGCACAACACTCAAACACACCTCACAAACTCACACACACCACACACACACACAACCCTCACACACACCACACCACACAAACACCACACACACACACCTCACACACCCAACATACACACCTCTACACTCACACACACACACCCTCACACACAGACACACACCCTCAATCACACACTCACACACACCGCTCACACTCACACACTCCCTCACAACACACACACTCACACAAACCGAACCTCTCACACAAACACACATCACACACCCTCACATACACACACACACAATCTACCTCACTACTCAAACACACAACACCCTCACTCACAGACACATCACCCTCACACACAACACACTCAACACACACTCACCATCACACACCCACACACAACTCACCCTCAACACCACACAAAACTCTCCCGCAAACTCAGTTACACATCCCGCTCACACACCACGCACACACACCATCACCTCACACACTCTCTACAAACACCCGATTACTCACATATGACACAAACCCACACACCCTATACTAAAACTCTCTCCACAAAAACCCTGCACACTCAACACACAGCACACACACACACCACACACACACACCCTCACACACAGACACACACCCTCACACACCACACACCACCCTCACACACACACACCCACAACACACACACCTCACAACACACATCACACACACTCACAACACACACCACACCACCACAAAACCTCACACACACACACCCTCACACACAGACACACCCTCACTCACACACACCCCACACACACACACACAAACCCCTCACACACACACACAACTAACACACTCACACACACACACACACACCTCACACACTCACACAACACCCTCACACACACACACACACACCCTCACACACAACACACACACACCCACACACACACACACACAACACACACACCCTCAAAAACCGACACACACACTCACACACACACACACACCCTCAACACACACACACACACACCACACACACACCCTCACACACACACACACACACAAATCCCTCACACTCAAACACACACCACACTAACAAACACACACACACACCTCACTCACACAACACACCCTCACCAACACAAACACTACACAACCCTCACATCACACACAAACACACACACACTCCCTCTCACTCACACACACACACCCTCACACAACACACACACACACTCACACACTCAGACACCACACACACACACGCACCTCACACTACGCACCCTCAACATCACACACAACACACACACACACCTCACACACCATCACACCACACACACACACCCTCACACACCACTTCTAAATAACTCTAAACATCCGATCATATATATATCACCCTCTACTCACACACTCACTCTCCTCACATCACACACAACCCGCCACACACACACACACCTCTTCTCTCCTCACACCAAAAAACACACCGCTATCTCTCCACTCACACCCTCACTCCACACATACCTCAACACACTCACACACACACCCTCACACACAAACACACATACACCACCTCACACACACCACATCACACAACCTTCACACACACACCACCACACTACACCCTCTCACTCTCACACACACCACACACTCACACACACACACCACAACCTCACACACATCAACTCACACACACCACACCACACACCCTCACACACACACACCTCACACACACACCACACCCATCACACCACCCTCACACACACCTCACACACACACTCCCTCACACCCACACCACACCCCACACACACAACACACACACACACAACACACCACACACACACTCACGCACACACACACACCCTCACACACCCACACACACCTACACACACCCACACACACCTCACACCACACACACCCTCACACACACACACCCTCACACACCACCCCCTCACACACATCAACACACACACACCTCACACACACACAACCCTCCACACACACACACACACACCTCACACACCACAACACACACACCCTCTCACAACACACACACACACCCTCAAACACCCACACCACCTCAACACACACACCCTCAACACCACACAACACCCTCACACCACACCAACACACACACACACACACCACACTCACCCTCACATAACACACACACACACCCCTCACACACACACACCCACACACACACACCCCCTCACACACACACACACACTCACACACACACCCCACACACTCACCATCACACACAGACACCTCCCTACACACACACACACACCTCACACCCACACACCCTCACACAACACACAACACCCATCACAACACACAACACACACCCTCACACACACACACCTCCACACACACACCACACCCTACACAACCACACACACACACACACACACCACACCCTCACACACACACATCTCCACACGACTCACACACCACACACACCCCTCACACACAACACCCACACCTTACACGCACACACACACCCTCACAGCACACACACACCCACACACACCCTTAACACCACACACACACACACACACCTCACAAAACACACACACACACACACACACCTCACACACACCACAACCCTCACACACCACACCCACACACACCCTTCACACACACCACACCCTCACACACACACAACCTCACACACACACACACACACACCCTCCCACACACACACACCCACACACAATCACAACACCCTCACACACACACACCCCCCACACACACCCACCACACCCACTCCCACACACACTCAACAACTCACTGCACATCCCACAACACGCAACCTCACAACACACCCACACAACCCTCACACACACAACCCCACACACACACCCCCACACACACACACACACACCCACACACACCCCACACACACACACAACACACCCACACACACACCTCAAACACACTATCACACACACCCCCCCAACACAAAATCTCACACAACCCCCCACTACACACACCCACCATCTCAACACACACCCTCTCAACCATACGAGCACCCTACACACACACCCTCACCACACACCCTCACACACACACCACACCACACCTCACACACACCCTCACACACACACACACTCACACACACCCTCACAGCACACCCTCACACACTCCATCCACACTTCCTCACACACTCCGCACAACCACACACCTCATCTCTCTTCAATCAACCGCACACCCCTCACACGCACACCCTCACAACGCACACCCCCACCCCCACACGCACACCCCCACACGCACACCCCACACCCCACAAGGCACACCCCACACGCACCACACACCCTCACACACACACACCCTCTTCCACAACACCCCCCGCCACACACACCCCTCAACACCACACACCCTCACACACCACAACACCCTCACACACCCCCCCCCCACACACCCCCCACACCACACCCCACCCCCCCCCCCCCCCCCACACACCCCCCCCCCCCCCCCCCCCCCCCCCCACCGCACACCCACCCCACCGATATCCCCCCCCCCCACGCACACCCCCCACTGATCCCCCCCACGCACACCCTCTCACACACACCTCCCCTCACGCACACACACCCCTCTCACACACCCCCACAGGGACCCCCCACACACCCCTCCAACAAACAAACTCACCACACCCCCACAGGGACCCCCCCCACACACCCCCCTTTTTTTCCCCCCAAAACACATTACCCCCCCCACACACACACCCTCACAACACACTCACACCACACTCTCACACACACCCCACAACACCCTCCACTGGGACCCCCCACACACCCCCACACACACCCCCCACACACACCCACACACACCCAACAGGGACCCCCCCACACACATCTCCACAGGGAGCCCCCCACATACACCCCCACAGGGATCCCCCCACACACCTCCACAGGGACACCCCATGCACCCCCACAGGACCTCCCCGCAAACCACCCTCCCCACACACACACCCCACAGGGGACCACACAACACACACACCACAAGGAACCCCCCCGTCACACACCCCTCACCACACAAACACCTCCCACACACACCCCTCCCCCACACACCGCCACAGGCCCCCCCACACACCACACCCTCCCCCACAAACCCTACCCCCACACACACCCCTCCCCACACCACACCCCCACAGGGGACCCCCCACACACTCACACACACCCCTCACCCCCACTGGAGTCACCCCCCTCACCCCCACTGGACCCCCCCCCCCCACACCACAAAACCCTTCCCCCCAACGCACACCCCTCCCCACCCCCACCACATGGAACCCCCCCACACTCACACACACCCTCCCCACACACACTCCACAGGGGACCCCCCCACACACACACCCCTCCCCACCATCACCCTCCCCACAAGACCCCCACAGGGGCACACCCGTCCACATTCACCACCCCACAGGGGGACCCCCACACACACCCTCTCCTCCCCCAAGGGACCCCCTCCCCACACAACACACACCCTCCCTCACCCTCACAGTGACCACATCCCCACAGGGACACACCCCTCCCCACACACACCAACACAGGGATCCCCCCACACACACACACACTCCCCACACCACACCCACACCCACCCGTCCCCTCACCCCCACAGTGACACACCTCCCCAGACCAAACCCCCAGGGACACACCCCACAAAAACCCACACCCCACAGGGACCCCTCCCACACCCACCCCCACCGGGACACACCCATACACACACCCTCCCCACACAAACCCCTCCCCCCACACACACCCTTCCCACACACCACCGCCACAGGGACCCCCCCCCCCCCACACACACCTCCCCCACACACCTCACTGGACACCCCCTCGCACAAACCCTTCCCCACACACACCACACAGGGACCTTTCCTCAAACACAACCACCTCCCCACACAAACCCAAACAGAGCCCCCCACACACACTCACCCTCCCCACACCACCCCTCGCCACATACACCCCCACAGGTACAACCCCTCCCCACTCACACCCCACAGGGGTCCCACACACACACCACACACCTCCTTTCTTCCCTCACAGGGACCCCTCCCCACACACACATTACCAGGGACACACCTCTACCTACACCCCCCCCCCCCCCCACAGGGACACACTCCTCCCCACTCCAACACCCCGTCCCCCTCCCCTACAGTGACACACCCCCACAGGGACACACCTTGCCACACCACGCCCAACAGGGACACACCCCTCCCCCACACACAAAACCACAGGGGACACCCCCCCTCACACCCCTCCCAAGATTCTTGGCCTGCAACCCATAGGGTTCTGAGGATCAATTACAACAAACAGTGATTGGCCGTGCTGTGACTACAGTCAGTCAGAGCTTTCCTTATTCCCGTTGACTTGAACCTTATTCCCGGTTACTGGTGTGGGCCTTTCTCTCTCACTCCACCTCCATCCTGTCCTCTATGTTCGGACCTGGCGGTGTTGGGACCTGACCGCTGGGATTCCATATTAAACTTTAATACCTGACTATTGGCCAGTTAATGGCTGCTTTGTTTCTGAGAAATAAATCTACATTGTAGTGTGTGATCATTGGTGCTGTCTTGAGATTAAGTTTGTGTGTTTATGCTGGCAGGCTGGAGCTGTGCGGATGATTGCCAATATGACTGTATGTGGGCCACTGTGGGTGTGTATCTCACAGAGGGACACAAGGTGCCTCAGTTTCATGGCAAGGTAACGAGAAACTGTACATTTAGAGACCCACCCTTTGCTATTGAGTCGAATGCAGTCTGTTTTGTCTGTCCTGTTGCAAGTATCCTCTTATTTTATGGAGACAGAGATTATACCAGCAGTCCACAGTCTGGGTCATTACATGGAGAACTCATTTTCACTTGAGCTTATGCTGGCAGAGCACCCAGCCAGCCGCATTGCCCTTGGCCAGGGCAGGGGACAGGGGGTTGGGGCAGGGGAAGCATGTGGGGGGGGGTTGTAGTCAGGAGGAAGGAGACGGGATGGGGAGGGGGGGCGGGTTGTCCTGCGGGTGGGAGGGGGGGGGGGGATGTGAGGGTGGGTTAGGGTGTGTGAGAGGAGAAAGTGTGGTGGTCAGTGTACGCGGACTCCTGTTGATTGCTCCCTCTCTTCCTCCTGCAGTGGACATTCTATCGGTTCCTCTGCCTTCCAGGGAGCCAGACTCTGCCATTGCCTCCATGACTGAAACGGACTGGCCAACATGCTGTGCTGATGCTGGAACGGGGTACGGGGAAGCAGTGCCCACCGAGTGCCCCATGTACCACACCTGTGTGCTTCGCCATCGGTAAGGCAACCCGCATCCCGAGCTTGCTCGCCCGCGTAACGCCTGCTAAGTGGCAATGCCCTCTGTGTGTGGGCTGTTGTATGCTGGGCGGCGTGGCGGGGGAATGGTACCCTGAGTTCGGCCGTTGCCCCGGCGAACGCATATTGTCACTGTGTGTGGCACGTGGGGAGGGAATGTTCTGCGATCCGGTCGTGGAAGTTCAGGGCACATCCATCTGCCCCTGGCCTTGTCCGAGAGTAACACTGCCACTCGCTGAGTTAAACAGTTGTGGAAGGCATTGTTGACGGTTCCCGGGGCGCTGCCCGTTTCCTGCTGGTGTGTCCCGGTGAGGGAGAGGGATGGAGGAGCGGTCACGCTGCTCTGGGAACGGTCCGGCAAACCCTTGCTCCACACCGCGGGATGATGGGAGAGTGCGGAGGGGAAGGGACCAGTCACGTAATCAACCTCCACACTAACGGTGATGAGTGAGCTGGGCCATGCACGACGATCAAGTGTTTTGTTCACCGCTCTCTCTCTCTCTCTCTCTATCATGGTCACCCTCAACGCCTGCATTAGGTCAGGTTCACTGTGTTCCACACTCGGGACACGCACTTACAGAGGTGAGTACCAGAGCCCAGCGTTTCCACCCAGCTCCCACTCACTCAATGTTGCTGCATTTACCCTCATTTTAATTTTGCAGAAAATGGATTACTTCTGTGCCTCGGCCGCTGTGCTTTACTCCATCTACCTGTGCTGTGTGCGGTGAGTGTCATGTGTCAGCATCAACCCCGCCTCTGTGGGCCCACAAAGGGGTGGTGAGGAGAGGAGGGGAGGGGGTGGAGCAAGGGAGGAGAGAATCTGGGGTGGGGTCTGCCTGACAAGTGGCTCTGGGACACACAAAGGCATTGTGTTGTTTGCCAGGGCAGCTGGTGTTTCAGCTGTAGATGTCTGTCTGTTGCCGCTTGCTGACCTTTTCTGGTTTGATAGTCACGATGTTTGATCCATCTCCCTGTACACAAACAACCTGTTGTGCCATTTACAATCAGTAATAATGGCTGACCTACCGGCTGCAGCCTCGCTGCCTCTTCTGTGGAATCCCTTCTCCTGACCTGCATGTCCCCAGCACAGGAGATGGAGCATCAGGATTTACTTTGGAGATACAGCACTGATGCAGGCCCTTCAGCTCACCAAGTCCACACCGACCAGTGGTCACCCAGCACACTAACACTATCCTACACACTAGAGACCATTTATAATTTTACACAAGCCAATTAACCAAAAAAATGCCTTGTCTCTGGAATGTGTGGGGAAACCGGAGCACCCGGAGAAAACCCACGCAGTCCCAGGGAGAAGGTACAAACACTGTACAGACAGCACCCGTGGTCAGGATTGAACCCGGGTCTCTGGCGCTGTGAGGCCTCTCTGTATGATGTGTGAAGTGGGGTCTGTCTGTGTGATGTGGGGTTTTTATACGATGTGCCTGTCACACACGGACTGCTGCCATCCCTGGTCATGGTGTGTTTCCTCGCCAGGACCGTGGGCCTGCTCCGCCCCTGGGTGGCCAGTCTGTTTGGGACGCTGCTCATCGTGCTGTTCACCGGCCACGTCTGGTACCTCACCCACGTCCGCTTTGACTACGGATACAACATGAGCGCCAATGTGTTAATAGGTAAGGAGAGCGGGGGGGGGGGGGGGGGGGGGGGGGGAGGGGAGGGGCGGGTGGGTGTGGTTGTGGTTTCTCGCTGGTGCTGCCACTGGGCGTGGTGTGCTTGGCTGATGCTGCTGTACCGTCCTGTGCCTCCAGGCCTGTTCAACGTGTTGTGGTGGCTGGGCTGGTGTTTGAGGAATCGCCGCCGCCTGCCCTACGTGTGGAAGTGCGCAGTGGTGGTGGTGATGCTGCACGGACTCGCACTGCTCGAGCTGCTCGACTTCCCGCCGCTGCTGTGGGTGCTGGATGCCCACGCTGCCTGGCACTTCAGCACCATCCCCGTACCCTTCCTCTTCTACAGGTCAGTGTGGGTCGCAGCACCCGACCCCTCGACGTCGCAGCCCCCGACCCACCGTGCGTTCCCATTTCCCAATCCTACTCCCCCCCCCCATTACGGCCCAGCAGACCCCCAACCCTAAATGTCGCAGCCCTCACACCCCCCTCCTACCGTCCCTGTCCCAATCCTATTGCCCCCCCAACCACCATACCTAATCGTCAGACCCCGACACCCTCACACCACCCCCCATCCTACCATCCCTTCCCAATCCTACTGCCTCCCCTCTGTCCCCCACGCCCCCCACCTCATCCCAACGTCACAGCCTCCGACGCCTCGCACCGCCCTCTCCTACCGTCCTGTCCCAATCCTACTGCCCCCCCCCGGCTTACTGCCCCCCACCTCCACTCAACCCCTAACGTCACAGCCTCCGGACCCTCGCACCGCCCCCCTCCTACCGTCCCGTCCCAATCCTTACGCCCACCCCCCTTGCTACTGCCCCCCCAACCCTAACGTCACAGCCCCCGACCGATTCCGCGGTCTCCCACTGACCCCCCTCCACTGGCTCTGCTCCTTCCACCGCCCCCCCACCCCCCACCCCCCCCCTCACTACTGCCCACCAATCTCACCGCTGCTATGCCTGCTGGATGCCCACGCTGGTTGGCACTTCAGCACCATCCCCGTACCCTGCCTCTTCCACAGGTCATTGTGGGCAGTGTCGCAGCTCAAGACTACTCCATCCCGCCCCTCCCCAAGCTCTCTCTCACCCTGGCAAAAGCTGCCCCCTCCAACCTTCCCCCCTTCAAGCAAAACTTTAATTTACACAGAAGGTGTTGGAGGGCTGGAATGTGCTGCCGGGGGTGGGTGTGGGGGTGGAGGCAGATATACGATAGTGGTGTGTTTAAGAGTCTCTTGGATAGGACATGGATACGGAGCGATATGGATCACACACTTGCAGATAAGAATTGGTTTAGGCATCGTGCACAGCACCGACATTGTGGGCTGAAGGGCCTGTTCCTGTGCTGTGCCTCTATGTTCTCTGCCTGGTATAGGGGCAGCAGTAACTGTCACGTGCTCCCACACTGCGGCTGAGCCCTCGAGTGGTGCCCATGGATATGCAGCCAGCAGGTGTGGGCCGATACTGCACACAGACAGGCTGCCGTCACACTGTGACCCCCCGCAGCCTCCAGTCTGGGCCTCTGTGTGGCACTAAGTCCTCATACTGGAGTTACAGAGGCAGGACCCGGTGTTACAAATGTTGCAGCGTTTTCAGTGCCTGTGACCAGCTTTGTATTGTTCAGCAGTGAAATGGCAGTGTGATCATACATTAACTGTCACTCTCTGCCCTCTCCACCTGACCCTGCCACCTGGCCCTGCCCGCCCTCTGCCCTCTCCCTGCCCTCTGCCCTCTGAACCTGCCCTCTCCATAACCCTGCCCTCTGCCCTCTGAACCTGCCTCTCCCTGACCCTGTCTTCTGACGCTACTCTCTGACACTGCCCTCTAACCTCTGACCCCTGCCCTCAGCTTCCTGGTGGATGACAGCCTGCAGCTTCTGGCTGTGAGGGGAGGTTACCGCAAGGAGGAGTAACGCGGAAACTGGCGTGAGGACCGAGGGTGACACCGTGCGGCTTCGCCACTCCCACGCGCGGCCTGTGTGTGTGTCTGTCCGTGTACACCGGGCTTACGTGCGTAGTGTGTGTCGTGTATACCGGGGCTTCTACATGTGTGTGTGTGTCCATGTACACGGGTCTACATGTGTGTGTGTGTGTCCATGTACACCGGGCTCTACATGTTTTTTTCGTGTGTGTCCCCGTGTATACAGGCTCTACATGTGTGTGTGTCTGTCCGTGTACACCGGGCTCTACATGTGTGTGTGTGTGTCCATGTACACCGGGCTCTACATGTGTGTGTGTCCCCGTGTACACCGGGCTCTACATGTGTGTGTGTCCATGTACACCGGGCTCTACATGTGTGTGTGTGTCCATGTACACCGGGCTCTACATGTGTGTGTGTGTCCATGTACACCGGGCTCTACATGTGTGTGCGTCCCCGTGTACACCGGGCTGTACATGCGTGTGTGTGTGTCCGTGTACACCGGGCTCCATGCCTCGTGCCACTGCTGATGCTGCTGCCAGTGGGAACACGTTTACAGCGTGACATCCTGTGTGATCCATCACGTCTGGGTCCTCACCCCCCCCACAACCCCCTGCCCCTCTCCTCTCCTGGGTCACCCACAGTCGGCACGGCACCTCCCACTGCATTACTGTGGCCCCATCGCAAACCCTCAGCTAATCCATAGCAGCCCCCCCCCTCCCCCTGCCCCCTCCTCCCATCTGCCATTCCCACTCCCATCCCTCCCCTCCCCGCCCTCCCTCCCCTCCCCCCTGCCACACCCACCCCTCCCCCTACCCACCCACCCCTCCCCCCTCCACCCCCCCCTCCCGCCTCCCCTCCCTCCACCCCTCCAGCACTCCATCCCCAGCCACACTCCTTAGTATCAGACCCAGAGGTAGGCGCCAGACATTCTCCAGCCACTAAACTGAATGGCAGGAATATTTTGAACGACTTCAATAAACAAGTGCATTTCTGTGATGGATGTGTTTTGTAGCTGGGGTTCAGAATGTTGGTTTGTTTTTACCTCAGTTGTGTAGTGAGGCCTTCGGCCACAGATGCCAGCAGCTTTCCTGCTGTACCTGCCCACCTGGGCTGTTGAGTGTGGTGGGTGGGGAGGAGTGGGGGTGGGTGGGGAGGGGGGGTTGGGAAGGTAGTGGTGTTGTGTGTGGAGGGGGAGAGGGAGGGGGTGTTAGTGGGTGGGGATGGGTTGTGTGTGGGGAGGGGGGGTTGTGTAGTGGGGAGGGGGGGTTAATGGGTGGGTGGGGAGGAGGGTAGTGGGTGGGGAGGTGTGAGGGTGGGGGGGGGGGGGTAGTGGAGAGGGGGTTAGTGGGTGGGTGGGGAGGGGGTGGTTAGGTAGGTGGGGAGAGGAGGTTGTGTGGGGTTTGGGTTAGTGGGTGGGGGAGCAGGGGTAATGGGGTGGGGGAGGGGTGGGTGTGTGGGCTTGGGGTTAGTGTGGGGTGGGTGGGTCGGGAGGGGGGTTGTGTGGGGAGGGAGTTAGTGGGTGGGGACCGGTGGGTTGTGTGGGTTTGGGGTTAGTAGGTGGGTGGGAAGGGGGTTAGTGGGTGGGGAGGTTTGTGTGGGGGTGGGTGTGTGGGGTTGGGGTTAGTGGGTGGGGTAAGGGTTAGGGAGGGGGGGTTGTGTGGGGAGGGGGTTAGTGGGTGGGTGGGGAGGGGGTTAGTGGGTGGGGAGGGGGTGTTGTGTGTGGTGAGGGGGTTAGTGGGTGGGGAGCGGGGGTATTTAGTGGGGTGGGTGGGAGGGGGTTAGTGGGTGGGGGGCGGTGTGTGTGGGGAGGGTGGGTTGGAGCGGGTGTCGTGGGTGGGTGGGTGGGGAGCGGGTTAGTGGGTGGGGTGGGTGTGTGGGGAGGTGGGTTGGAGGGGGAGCGGTGGGTAATTAGCGGGTAGTGGGTGGGGGAGGGGTTCGTGGGGGGGTGGTGTGTGTGGGGAGGTATGTAGTGGTGGGTGGGTGGGCAACAAAGCCGGACTCCCCGTCTCTCCATTCGTAATTGGGCAGCACTGTCACAGCGGGAGAGTGGCTGCCTCACAGCGCCAGAGACCCGGGTTCGATCCTGATAAGGGCTGCTGTCTGGACGGAGTTTGTACGTTCTCCCCGTGACCACGTGGGTTTTCTCCGGGTGCTCCAGCTCCCCCACCCCCACACTCCAAAGACGTACAGGCTTGTGAGTTAATTGGCTTGGTGTCAATGTAAATTGTCCCCAGTGTGTGTAGTATTAATGTGCGGGGATCGCTGGTCGGTGTGGGCCTGGTTACACAATGTACCTCTAAACGTTCCCCGGCAGTCTGCGATGTGTCTGAGTCTCCACGAGTTTCAACTTTGCCTTTATTCTGTACAATCTCACGCCATGTGGTGTTCACACACGCGAGGCGGGTGAGGCTTTGGAAGCAGCGCAATGAGCAAGGCTGGACACAGCTGGACATCTCACCGCTGCCCACATTGCACAAAGTCACAACACGTTGCAATTACACACAGCTGGAACAGCTGGACAGTGGCCCGGGGTGCAGGGCCATCCCTGGACTACACGGGTGCTGCAGTTACGAGGGGGGGTTCGTTTCGGGGCCGAGGCGTTCAAGCAATAAAGGCCGGGAGACGCTGGCGGTTGTGGCCGTCTCACGCCGAACCTTTCCCCGTCCGCAATGGGTAAGTCATGCGCTCCGTGTGGCTCGGCAGTAAGCGCACGAAGTACATAGATACAAGAAACAAGGTTCCCTACAGTGCGCCGCCATGATGCGCCCCGACGTGGAGGGGAGGGGTGTTTGGGGGGGGGGGGGGGGGGGGGGGGTGGGAGCAGAGGGACAGTGGGAAGCATTTGTATACGGGCTATCCAGTCAGGAGCCGATATGTGAGCAGACTGCAGGTTTGGAGGGAACCTAGGAAAGGGAGAGGAGACGGATGGGATTGCAGGCAGGGGATGGGCAGAGTGGCCTGTGGCACTATAAGGTGGGAGTATATACGATTTTCCTGCATTGTGAAGGGGGGCGAGGGTGGCGCCGCTCACAGCTTCTGGGCCTGGAGGTAAAAGACGCCGCTCACATCGTCCACGCCGGTCTGGAGCTCGGGCGGCATGTTGTAGGTTTTGAAGACGCGGATGTTGTAGCCGGCGTTGCCCACCGCCTCCCGCACGTACGCTTCATCGAGCGGGACCACGGGGAGCTTGGCCTCGCCCGCCAGGTAGTAGGACTCGCCCAACGCGCGCCGACCATCAGCAGCGAGCCGCCGGACCTCAGCAACGACGTGATGTTGCCCAGAGCCCGGCGCAGCGCCTCCTTGTCCCGGCACACCGACTCCAGACAGAAGGTAGTGGTGATGGCATCCACCGGCTCCAGCAGTCGCGGCTGCATCGGCTGGGACTGTGTGATGTCGCAGTGATACACCTCCTTAATCCTCTCCCGCATCCGCTGCTGCATCGCCTGCCACTGGTCCCTGCGCGGACATCACCCGTCAGTCGCTGGTGTGTCCCCCCCCCCCCCCCCCCCCCCCACCCCCCACAGCCGCCGACCCGAGCCCCCCCCCCCCCCCCCCACCCTCCTAGTACCCCCCGCCACCCCACCCCACCCCCGCAAGTCCCACACCGACCCAGCACTCTCGGAAAATAAATCCACCATCCCTGTCTTCAACAGGTGGCTCCTAGTCACAGAAAGATACAGCGTGGAAACAGGCCCTTCGGCCCAACTTGCCCACACCGGCCAACATGCCCCAGCTACACTAGCCCCACCTGCCCGTATCCCTCTAAACCTGTCCTATCCCTGCACCTGTCCAATGTTTATTGCACTTTGTATTAGCACCTGTTCCGTATTTTTAATGACATCGGGTTCTCGGTTCTCCCACAAGAAACATCTTCCCACAACCCATCCTGTCGACGCTCCTTGGCGTGTGTGTCCCCTGCAGTGACCCCCGCATTGACCCCTCTACTGACCCCTCTATTGACCCCTGCATTGACCCCTCCTATTGACCCCAGCACTGACCCCTGCAGTGACCCCCCCTACACTGACCCTGCATTGACCCATATAGTGACCCCATGCATTGACCCCCTGCATTGATCCCCTGTATGACCCCTGCACTTACCCCTGCACTGACCGCTGCAGTGACCCCATGCATTGACCCCTGCATTGACCCCCTGCATTGACCCCCTGCATTGAGCCCCTGCACTGACCCCTGCAGTGACCCCCATGCATTGACCCCCTGCATTGACCCCCTGCATTGATCCCTGTACTGACCCCTGCACTGACCCATGCAGTGACCCCATGCATTGACCCCCTGCATTGACCCCCTGCACTGACACTGCAGTGACCCCATGCATTGACCCCCTGCATTGATCCCCTGCACTGAACCCCTGCAGTGACCCCATGCATTGACCCATGCATTGATCCCTGTACTGACCCCTGCACTTACCCTGCACTGACCGCTGCAGTGACCCCATGCATTGACCCTGCTGAGCCCCTGCATTGACCCCTGCATTGCTCTGCACTGACCCCTGCAGTGCATGCATTGACCCCATGCATTGACCCCCTGCATTGCCCCTGCCCCCTGTATTGACCCCTGCACTGACCCCTGCAGTGACCCCCCTGCATTGATCCCACTTCATGACCCCTGCACTGACCCCATGCATTGACCCCCGTGCATTGACCCCCTGCACTGACCCCTGCAGTGACCCCATGCATTGACCCCCTGCACCCCTGCATTGACCCCCCTGCACTGACCCCTGCAGTGACCCCATGCATTGACCCCCTGCATTGACCCCTGCACTGACCCCTGCATTGACCCATGTAGTGACCCCCTGCATTGACCCCCTGCAATTGACCCCCTGCACTGACCCTTTGCAGTGACCCCATGCATTGACCCCCCTGCACTGACCCCTGCATTGACCCATGTAGTGACCCCTGCATTGACCCATGTAGTGACCCCAGGACCACTCACCTCTTGCCCTCCAGCCCACACACGTACTTGATGAAGGGGCTCCAGTCGAAGGCGCCGGGCTCCCCGCGCAACCAGCGCCGCAGCTCCTCCCGGTTCACCTCCAGATAGTCAGACATGATGACGGAGCCGAACCAGTCACAGGCGCTGATCACCTGGTAGAGGGTGGGTCCGGAGCCGATGTCCAGCAGCGTCGCCCCTCGGATCTCCCCTACACACGCAAAGCGTCCCAGTCACAGAGAGCCCGTGGACCGGGGCTACACATCCACCCCCTCAGCCCACCGTGCCGTGAACCCGCCGCACCCACCGGACAACACTGACCCGCACCACCACACTGACCCACACTGACCCACGCCACCACACTGACCCGCGCCACCCACACTGACCCACACTGACCCGCGCCACCCACACTGACCCACACTGACCCGCACCACCACACTGACCCACATGACCCGCACACCCACACTGACCCGCTGACCCACACTGACCCGCCACACACCCACACTGACCCGCACCACCCACACTGACCCGCGCCACTCACACCACACTGACCCGCACCACCCACACTGGACCGCGCTACCACCACACTGACCGCGCACTGACCGCACCACCCACACTGACCCGCGCAACCACACTGACCCGCACCCCACACTGACCCGCGCCACCCACACTGACCCGCGACTGACCGCACACCCCACCACACTGGACCCGCACCACCACACTGACCCGCGCCACCCACACCTGGGACCCGCACCCACACTGACCCGCACTGACCCGCCACTGAACCGCGCCACCCACTCCCCACTGACCCGCACACCCACTGACCGCGCACCACCACACTGACCCACACTGACCCGCACCACACTGACCCTCGACCCACACTGACCCGCGCCACCCGCACTGACCCGCACCACCCACACTGACCCACACTGACCCGCGCCACCCACACTGACCCACACTGACCCGCACCACCCACACTGACCCACACTGACCCGCGCCACCGGCACTGACCCACACTGACCCGCGCCACCGACACTGACCCGCGCCACCCGGCACTGACCCGCGCCACCGGCACTGACCCGCACTGGACCCGCGCCACTCACACTGGACCTCACACTGGCCCGCGCCACCCACACTGACCGCGCACCACACTGACGGCCACCCACTGACCGCGCACTCACACTGACCCCGCGCCACCCACACTGGACCGCGCCACCGGCACTGACCCACACTGACCCGCGCCACCCACTCACACTGACCCGCGCCACCCGCGCCACCGGACCCACACTGAAACCCGCGCCACCCCACACCCCGCACACCGGCACTGACCCACACTGACCCGCGCCACCCACACTGACCCGCACCACCCACACTGACCCGCGCCACCCACACCACCCGCACTGACCCACACTGACCCCACACTGACTGCGCCACCCCCACCCCGCGCCACCACACTGACCCCGCACACTGGACCCCCACACATGACCCGCGCCACCCACACCCTGACCCGCACACCCCCACCCACACTCACTGACCCGCGCCACCCACACTGACCCGCACACCACACTGACCCGCGCCACCCACACTGACCCGCACAGACCCACACTGACCCGCGCCACCCACACTGACCCGCGCCACCCACACTGACCCGCCGCACCCACACTGACCCCACATGACCCACACACTGACCGCGCCCACCACACTGATCGAAACTGATCCCACCATCACAGACCAGTCCACACCACCTGCACTGACCCCACCATCCCACGGTCCAGCTGTTCCCTCCTCTGGCGCTGCGGGGACCGGGCATCCTACACACTCTGCAGCCTCGATATAATACTCAGCCTCCCCGGCCACTGGACATCTCTGCCCGGCCCCACTGACACCGGACCACTGATGCCCCGGGCCCACACTGCCAACTCTGCCCCTCCTGCAGTCACTGGAGGTCACTGAGCCTTCCTTGTGTCTCCGGCCACACTGACCCCTCCGTGTGCCCGGCGCTGTTCCTGACCTGTGGAGAACGAGGCTGCGAAGCAGCGGAGTTTCCATGGCACCACACTGTCCTCTCGCTCAAAGTCTGCCCTGGGCGACGTGTAGTTGTTCTGCAGGTAAGCCCGAGGGTTGAAGAGTTGGTACCCGTCAGCACCCTGCGCCATCCTCACCGTGGCACGCTGGTACTGCCCAGAGAATCTACACTGACCCCCGCACTCCCCGGCCAGTCTGTAGGTGACCACTGGCACCGCCCAGAGGACCTACAGTGACCACTGCACCGCACTGACCAGGGGCGCAGCAGAGTGACCGCTGGTTACCCACTCGGCCGTGCGAGGAGGAGAGAGCGTTCTGCAAGAGAGGACCAATGTTGAGGCATTTATACGCTGTGAACACATCAGCGCTGCGGGGCAGATTGGGAATGATTTCATTAGCCAGGTTAAGGACCCTGGTAAACAGCGTTATCAGTGATGGAAATCAGTGGCAACCTTCGGGCTGAGCATAAATCTAAGTGGTTGCCGTGTGGACGCGGCGCAGTTTATCTGCAGCGGATGAGAGCCAAGTGTTTAATTGTTGTATCCACCAGGGCCGGAACTCTGACATTCTGACTCGCTGCTGCTTCACGGACACATTAGGACAACAACACAAATAAATACAAAACAATCAATAATGCGGTCCATTACCAGTGATAGCCACAGATACAAAGCGTGGAAACAGGCCCTTCGGCGCAACTTGCCCACACCGACCAACGTGTCCCTTCTTCACTGGCCTCCAGATGCTGTCTGACCCGCTGAGTTATTCCAGCTTTTTGTGTCGATCTACACAGGCCCGGGTTGATGGGCAGAAGCTGATCTTGAACCTGGAGGTCACGGTTGTCAGATTCCCGAACCTTCTCCCCGATGCTTGCAGCGAGATGTGAGCGTGGCCAGGTCGGTGAGACCCTTCCTCAGACTGGTTGGGTCGGTCTGAAGAAGGGTCTCGACCCGAAACGTCGCCCATTCCTTCTCTCCAGAGATGCTGCCTGTCCCGCTGAGTTACCGCAGCATGTTGTGTCTGTCTCTGGTTCGTTTTCCAAATCTCCTCAGAGGTTGAGGTATCGATGGTGGTTGTGTGGCTTTGCATCAATGTGCCGGGCCCGGGTTTGGACGGTTCGGGCCGGTTTAGGCCGGGGAGAGTATCAGCGGCTGTGGAGGTCGCCGCTGCAAGTAAGAATGTCATTCTTCTGTCTGGGACACGTGACAATAAAACATTCTCGCCCCTCGACTCTTCAATTATACATTTCCCAGTTAAGCAGATGAGTTGAACGGGGCCAGGGCCCGGTGTGTCAGTGGGAGGATGTGACTGGAGTCAGATATCCGGGCTCAGTGTGTCAGGGGTCATCTGTCCTGGGACAGAGTGTCCGGGTCAGTGTGTCAGGGATTAGGGGCTCAGAGTGTCAGGGGTTAGGGGGTCAGAGTCTCAGTGTCAGTGTGTCAGTGATTAGGGGCTCAGAATGTCAGTGTGTCAGGGTCATAGTTTCAGGGGTTAGGGGGTCAGCGTGTCAGGGGTTAAGGGGTCAGAGTGTCAGGGTCATAGTGTCAGTGTGTCAGGGTCATAGTGTCGGGGGGTCAGAGTGTCAGTGTGTCAGGGTCATAGTTGTCAGTGTGTCAGGGTGTCAGGGGTTAAGGGGTCAGAGTAGTGTGTGTGTTAAGGTCAGTCATTCATAGTGTCATAGTGTCAGTGTAGTCAGGGTGTCAGGGTTTAAGGTCAAGTGTCAGGGTCAGTGTCAGAGTAGGGGGTCAGGGTGTCAGGGTTTAAGGGGTCAGGTGTAGTGTGTCAGTGTGTGTGTCAGGGTCATAGTCGCCAGGGTCAGGGTCTGGGCGTTCGCTAAATGAACACGCGTACTGACCAGACACAAGCTCTGAGTTCCAGTACACCCCTCTCGTTGTGTGTCGGCCCCTGCGTTGCGTGTAGTTGCCGGCCTGTGCCGCTCTGTGAGAGCAGCAACTCCGACCACCCCCCCCCCCCCCATCCCCCCCCCCCCCCCCCCCCCGACCCCCCCCCCCCCCCCCCCCCCCCCCCCCCCCCTCCACGTCCCCTATCCCCGCCCAGCCTCAATTCCGGGAGAATGTAATCATCTCCGGTTATCAGTTTAACACAGAAATAACCCGACGTGGCTTTCAACAGGTCGCTGTGGTTATAATGAACAGATGTAATAAAGAGCAGAGGCGGCGAGCAGGAAGGGCCATTCAGAAGCGGTAACGTGGTTAGACGAGGCCACGCTGACTATCTGTGTACCAACATATCACAATCTAACCAGACTTCCCAGCGCAGATGGAAAGCAGAGCGGGGAACTAATACAGTTAGAGTATTTTATAGATAAGACCATTGTCAGAGGCGGAGTGCGCTGTCTGATTCCAGGAGGCGATGCTGCCATTGGCGATAATCGCTCGGCGTTCGCTCTTCACTTGGCGCGGATGTCCCTCACACTCCGCACATTTCCCCATTTATTAGATTCCAAATCAAGCTCAACGTTTGTGGTGAAACTTGCGTTTGGGGCAAGTGGATTATTGTCTCCAGGAAACCTGTTCCAAATAAGTTGTCGACAGATCGGCACACACCCTCAAAGTGGCGGCCCCTCGGCCGGGGCGAGTTCACTGTCACGGGCGAGGTACCGGCCCCGCGGCCACATAGACCCGGTCACCGCACTGAAACACCGTGACATTGTATAAAGGCAGTGAAAAGACCAGGACGGCAAAACAACACATTAGTACAAGAGGTGGCCGCTGGTACATGGGTGGGGGTGGGGTAGAGTTGTGCGGGTCGGTTCAAGGACCTGATGGATGTAGGGAAATAGCATGTTTAGATGGAAAAAGATACAGTGCTGAAGTCACTCAGCGGGTCGGGCAGCATCTCTGGAGAAGGTGACGTTCCTGGTCGAGACCCTTTTCCAGACTTGTTTCCACGTGTTTATGAGGACCAGGAACAACCTGGGTCCTGGAACCGGACTGAGACGACCACTCTCTTCAGCATTTCCCCTTCCCCGTGGGGTGGAGATGCCGTGCCAAGCTGTGATGCAATCAGTCAGGATACTCTCTATTGTGTATCTGCAGAGGTCAGTTATGGTATCCAGTGACATGCGGCATCTTTGTAAACGCCGGTGTCCTCTTGGTGATTATTGGACCTTGGGAAGATCATCTGAGATGTAAACGCACAGGAATCTCAGGAAGCAACTCTCTCCATCACCAACCCACCAATCGAAACTGGCATCGAGTATCCTGACTTCTAAGCTCAAGCCCCTGACTGATGATGACCACTGTACCGGAAGCGTTCTCGATCACCCCGTGTACCTGTGATGCCAGGGATACCTCTGCACTACAACACCCCCCAGGGTCCCGCCGTTCCCCGTGAAGGGCCTGTTATGGTTTGACTTCCCAAAATGCACGCCTGGCACTTACCTGCATTCAACTCCATCATCCATTCCTCAGCCCACTGGCCCAGCGGAGCAACATCCCGCTGTAATTGGTGATGGTCATCTTTACTGTCAACCACAGGGGGGGGGGGGGGGGGGGGGGGGGGGGTGTTGTGCGTCGCGTCCGGAAATATATCACTCTTTCTCATGTTTATAAACGACAGAAGCAGAATTAGGTCCACTTGGCCCATCAAGTCTACTCCGCCATCCAATCACGGCTGATCTATCTTTCGCTCTCAACCCCATTCTCCTGCCGTCTCCCCATAGCACCCGACACCCGGACTAATCAAGAATCTAAATCTCTGTGTTTAAAACATCCATTGACTGCCTCCACAGCCTTCAGTGGCAATGAATTCCGCAGATTCAGCATTCACAGATGTTGCCTGGTTTGCTGAGTTCCTCCAGCACTTTGTGTCTTTTTTTTAAATAAACCAACATCTGCAGTTCCTTGTTTCTACTTCTTCACCGTCGCATTTAGCATTTATTTCCATGCCATCTGCAAACTTACTAATCATGCCTTGCACATTTTAATCCAAATCTCAACGGCATTGGTTTCTGAGGGCCCGACTCTCCCTCGAGTTACCATATTTTCCTAAATGTACTCTCCTCAAACACCTCCTTAAAATCTGCCAGAACTATCTCCTTTCCCCTTGTTTGCCCTTGCCTGAGATTCCATGTCTCTCATCATCCCAGCTACCTGCCTCCCATCGGCCTTGCCTTCACCCTAACGGGAACATGCCTGTCTTGAACCCTGTCAACACATTGTTAAAAACATCCCACTTTCCATGTCCCTTTGCCCGCAAACAACCTGCTCCAATCAACTTGAGCAAGTTCCTGTCTAATATCATGAAACTTGGCCTTGCCTCACGTCAGAATTTATGGGCCCGCCCTGTCGTTATCCATAACTATTGTGGGTACACAAAAAGCTGGAGAAACTCAGCGGGTGCAGCAGCATGTAAGGAATGAAGGAGATAGGCGACGTTTCGGGCCGAACCCCTTCTTCAGACTGATGGGAGGTGGTTGGGGGGGGGGGGTAGTTGTTGTTGCCAAAGGGCTCGGCCACTGACACTGCAGTCACTTGCCCTTCCCAATTTCCTCAGAGCAGGTCTGGCTTTGACCTCTCCCGCGTAGTCTATGCGCCTCCTGAGGAACCGTTCCTGAACAGATTTCACAATTTCCACCGCGAATAAGCCCTTGACACCATGACAGTCCCAGTCTATATTTGGAAAGTTAAAATCTTATTAGTCTTGCAGCTGCCTGCCATCTCCTGGCATATTTACTCTTGCGATTCCCGCTGACTATTTGGCTGCCAGTGGGACACTCCCAGCAAGGCGATCATCCCATTCTTGCCACCCATGTTGCCTCACTGGGCGAACGACCAGTAATGCCATCCCGGACCACAGCTGTGACATGCTCCTTAATCAATGAAGCAACTTCCTCTGTTACACCCCCACCCCTACCCCTCCACACTCTTCTATCTCTCCCCTAGCATCTGTACCCGGGAACATGAAGCTGCCAGTCCTGCCCCCCCCCCCCCCCCCACCCCCCCCCCCCCCCCCCCCCCCCCCTATCCAGGTTTATGTAACGGCTACAACGTCCCAGTTCCCACAACCTGATTTAATCCGCATCACCTGTCAGGACACTCACATGAAAATAAATACAATTCAATCCACCAGTCCTTCCTCGCTCCCTGCCACGCGCCTGCCTGCCTGTCCACTGACTTTCCTTCCAGCCTCAGCCTTGCATGGCATCATTATTTATTCATTTATTTATTTATTTATTTTATTACTGCGTATTCTTCATTTCGAACAGAATAACGGGGTGGGAGATTGCAACCTTCACGTGGTCCGCCCTGTTTCGACGAGTGCCGTCAACCCGGCGCGCACAAACAGACAAGATCAAATA
This sequence comes from Okamejei kenojei, assembly GCA_035221665.1. Classification (NCBI taxonomy): domain Eukaryota; kingdom Metazoa; phylum Chordata; class Chondrichthyes; order Rajiformes; family Rajidae; genus Okamejei; species Okamejei kenojei. Next base: position 14,656,781 of record CM069161.1, read on the forward strand.
GAGCACGTTGCCCTTGCAACTTTAGACTGTGCCCGCCACACGCATGAAGAACAGAATAAAAGAATACAAAGCAAGTGTGAAACTGCATAAAAAATTTAAAAAAAAAACCAAAACAAGATTATGTATAAAGTGTCATAAATAATAGTTATAAATAAATGAAATCGCATGTGTCCGAAAAGGAGCAGGAAGAAGCCAAAGCGTATTATTTCCCCCCCGCTTATTCCACCGCTTATAATTATCTTACACTAATGTAGCAGCGATATGTACACCATATGTACACCAGCAGCGATATGTACACCAAATTATTTACATTCATACACTAATCTAATATTTACAAAGCCATACAAAAAAAGAGAGAAAAACAAATTAAACCCCCTCATATACTTTACAGTATATCTTAGTCATATATACAACCCATCACCCTAGAATCACCCTTCCTCTGTTAAAAAAAAATACAACACCTCACCAACCTGTCCCACTCCTCAATGCGCTCAGACTGGGGCTGGTCTGCCTTCTCTCTGTGTGCAGTGTGTGGTGTACCACAGTGTGTAGCCATGCTGGTGTGTTCTTTGTATATGTACGCTACATCGGGCGCACACACATACATACTCATGCAGATACACACACACACACACATACAGACATATACACACACACAACACACACACACGCAGATACATACACACACATACACATACACACACAAACACATACACACACATACACACGCAGTCACATACACACACATACACGTACACACACATACACACAGACACATGCACATACACATACACATGCGCACACACACGCACGCATACACACACATACACGCACACGTAAGCATAAATATACACACATACACATAAACACACATACACATACAGACACATACACATACACATACTCACACACATATACATATAAACACACATACACACATACACACATACACTTACACACACATACACACGCACACACACACACGCATGCACACACATACAGACACACACACGACTCCAGACACCATCTCTCTGTGTACACGCCTCTGCGCCAGGATAGTTCGGGCTGACTGACATCCGCCTCCCGTGGCATTTTCTGTGTTGTCTTGGAATAGATGAAGATCGAATGTAAGCAGTGATGTCATGATGTCATGTAAGCAGCCAATGCCTCAAACAGGTGGACTGAGTCATACTGAAAGGTCAGAGATGTGGGAGAGTTGTGTGATCATCAGCCAAGCAGGATGCATAAGCACTGGGATTTTCAAATAGGAGCCACTGTTCTGTGCACACATATCCCCCGAGAAACAGGGATTGAAATACACTAGTCTACACTTATCCTCCTGAGAAAGACGGACTGAGAGACACTGGTCCGTGAACAGATACCCCCCCCCCCCCCCCGAGATAGAGGGATTGAAACACTGATCCACTGTCTCTTGGCCACTAAGAAATGGAGCAGCGAGCAGCTTTTTCTCACCCTCTGCTGACTTTTCACCCTCTTCTCAGCATCGCTGGGTCTGAGACCAGCAGCACGGCGGCGCCTCCCGCAGCGGCGATGGGATGGGGGGGGGGGGGGGGGAGGGGGGGGGGGGGGGGGGGGTGGGGGGGGGGGCTCAGCGGATCTCCCGGGGTCAGGATGTTCTCGCCGTGTCTGCGCCGGCCAGGCCGGGCAGGGCGTGACTGTGTGAGATTCCCTCGCTGACTAAACATAGGGCCGCAGCTGCTGTTTACCCACTGTTTGGGACAGAGGTCACGGGGACGTCAGGTCGTGGGAGTGGGGGGGGGGGGGGGGGGGGGGTGGGGGGGGGGGGGGGGGGGGGGGGGCGGGGGGGGTGGGGAGCGAGGGCGGGGGGGGGGGGGGGGTGAGAGTGGTGGTGAGCAGGGAGTGGGGGCACTCAGCTGCCGATAGGAGCAGGATTAGGCATTCGACCCATCGAGGCTACTCCGCCATTCAATCGGGGCTGATCTATCTCTCCCCCCTAACCCCATTCTCCTGCCTTCTCCCCATAACCCCTGACACCGGGACTAATAAAAAAAAATTGCCACTCTCCGTCTTAAAAATGTCCACCTCCTCACGAACTAAACGCCCCCAGAGACGCTGCCTGACCCGCTGCGTTACTCCGGTGCTCTGTGTCATTTTTGTGTCAAATTGAGCGTTGACGTCAGGCGTGTTTACTTCCGTGTCCTTGGGATAGCAGCAGCGCCGGGCCGGGAGGTCGCCAGGGTTACATCTAATATTTACGGATTCCAGGCCCGTCACCTGTTCTGGAGCCAGCGGCGAGCTGCGACCGCGCTCGGGAGCTCAGGGACAAGACGAGCTGGGATTTAGAGAAACACAAGTCTTGTAATGACCCAGTCAGTGGCGGCGGCCACTCCTCATCGACCCACCCGCACAGCCCCGGTCCCGCTTCATCAACCTACCAGTTTAGTTTAATTTAGAAATACAGCGTGGAGACAGGCCCTTCGGCCCACAGAGTCCGCGTCACCCCGTGCACCAGTTCTATCCTACATTCTAGGTATAATTTTACAGAAACCAATTAACCTACAAACCTTTGGGGTGTGACAGGAAACCCGAGCACCCGGAGAAACCCCACGCAGGTCACGGGGAAAACGCCATACAGCCTTCACCCGTAGTCAGGATCGAACCCGGGTCTCTGGCGCTGGGAGGCAGCAACTCTGCCGCTGTGCCAGCTCGGGTAAATGTCGTCGATCAGAAGGATGTTGGGCAGGAGGAGGGGTGAGGGCGAGCGGGGTAGAGAGATACTGGGGCCGAGCGGGGTCGGACCATGGGACATCGAGACAGAACCAGTGTCACTCTGTCAACGTACACGCACATGGCGGCCAAGTGGCACAGACTCACAGCTCCAGTCACCCGGGTTCGAACCCGACCTCGGCTTCTGTCTGTGTGGAGTTTGCACGTTCTCCCTCTCACCGCGCGGGTAACTGACCGTTGCTCCGGTTTCCTTCCAGAGTGCAGAAGGGTGAGGGGGGACCTCATTGAAACTTACAAAATAGTGAAAGACCTGGATAGAGTTGATGTGCGGGGGCTGTTTCCACCAACGGGCTAGTCGGGGACTCTGGGAATAAAATAACAAACCTTTAGACAGGAGGAGAGGAGGAATTTATTCCGTCAGGGGGTGGTGAATGTGGAATTAATTGCCACAGAAGGCTGTGGAGGCCAAGTCAATGGATATTTTTAAGGCGGCGATTAGTCTGGGTGTCAGGGGTTCTGGGGAGAAGGCAGGATAATGGGGTTAGGAGTGAGAGACACAATTGAAAGGCGGAGTAGACTTGATGGGCCGAATAACCATATATAACCATATAACAATTACAGCACGGAAATAGGCCCTCTCTGCCCTTCCAGTCGGTGCCGAGCATTTGTTTTCCCCTAGTCCCACCTACCTGCACTCAGACCATACCCCTCCATTCCCTTCCCGTCCATATACCTATCCACTTTACTTTTAAATGTTAAAATCGATCCTGCCTCCACCACTTCTGCTGGAAGCTCATTCCACACAGCACCACCCTCTGAGTAAAGAAGTTCCCCCTCACGTTACCCCTGAACTTCTGTCCCTTAAATCTCATGTCATGCCCTCTTGTTTGAATCTTCCCTACCCTCAACGGGAAAAGCTTATCCACGTCCACTCTGTCCATCCCTTTCATCATTTTAAAGACCTCAATCAAGTCCCCCCTTAACCTTCTGCGCTCAACCAAAGAATAAAGACTAACTTGTTCAACCTTTCTCTGTAAACTTAGTTGCTGGAACCCCCTGGCAACATTCTAGTAAATCCTCTGTACTCTCTCTATTTTGTTGACATCCTTCCTATAATTAGGCGACCAAAATTGTACACCATACTCCAGAATTGGTCATACCAATGCTTGTACAATTTTAAACATTACTTCAATCCCTACTCCTATATTCAATGCTCTGATTTTATAAAAGGCCAGCACACCAAGGCTTTCTTTACCACCCTATCTACATGCGATTCCACCTTCTGGGAACTATGCACAGTTATTCTAGATCCCTCTGTTCCACCGCATTCCTCAATTCCCTACCATTATACCATGTACGTCCTATTTTGATTTGTCCTGCCAAGATGTAGCACTTCACACTTATCAGCATTAAACTCCATCTGCCATCTTTCAGCCCACTTTTCCAAATGGCCCAAATCTCTCTGTAGACCTTGAAAATCTACTTCATTATCCCCAAACACCACCTATCTTAGTATCATCTGCATACTTACTTATCCAATTTTCCACCCCATCATCCAGATCATTGATGTACATGACAAACAACAGTGGACCCAACACAGATCCCTGAGGCACCCCACTGGTCACCGGCTTCCAAGCTGACAAACAGCCATCCACCATTACTCTCTGACATCTCCCATTCAGCCACTGTTGAATCCATCTTGCTACTCCGCCATTAACACCCAAAGATTGAGCCTTCTTAACCGACCTTCCATGGGGAACCCTGTCAAACGCCTTACTGAAATCCAATGAATGCCGTCATTCTGCTCCTAAACCCCATGAAAGACGTGCGGGTCGGTAAGTTAGCCGACGGCTGCAATTTACCTACAGTGTAACCGGGCGTTCAATGTATGATGGACACGCGTGGGGCAATGGGATTGGGAGCTGGCACATTCTCGATGGGGCGAACGGCCTTTTCCTCTCTTGTGGAAATCAATCTGTCGAATGCGTTTAATCTTCACTATTCACAGCAGCGCACCTTCGCCCTGTGCTACCGACCTGCCCGAACCCCCACACTCCTCCCGCCCGCCCCAAACCTCCCGCCAGCCCGCACCCCTTCCCCACATCCCCACATCCCCCCCCCCTCCGCGGCCATGCGCCCCCCCGCCCCCCCCCCCCCCGGCCCTTGCCCACCTCCCGGCCCTTGCCCACCCCCGCCCCAGCGCCGACCACTCTCACAGCCCCAGGATCTCTGTTCGTTTTGAAGTATTTACTTGGACAGGAACAAATGCCACAGGTATCAGAATCCCCGGGAACAGCTCCAGCAACCAGGCACGCGCTGCAGAAGCTTCCAGAACATGATTAGGAGCTGGCTCCACTACCGCTGGAAACTTGGATGGGCTGTGGAATGTTGTCATTGTCCCGGCGCCGAGCATCTGGCAGCAGTCGCCGAGTGGCTGGCAAGTTGCCACTTGTCTCCGGAACAGCACAGTCCGGTGTGGACATGGCCGTGGGTCAGAGATCAGAACAACCTCCCCTCGCTGGCCGCTCCGGCCTGAAACTGCTCTGCGTCTCTCTCTGTCTCTCTCTGACTCTCTCTGTATCTGTGTGTGTGTGTGTGTGCGTGTGTGTCTCGCTGTGTATCTCTCTGCCTCTGTGTCTCACTGTGTGTGTCTCTCCCTGTCTCTCTGTGTCTCTCTCTGTCTCTCTCTGTCTCTCTCTCTCTCTCTGTCTCTGTTCGCTCTCTGTCTCTCTCTGTATCTGTGTGTGTGTGTGTCTCATCCTCGTGTGTGTGTCTCTGCTTGTGTATCTCTCTGCCCTCTGTGTCTCACTGTGTGTCCTCTGTCTCTCTCTCTCCCTCTGTCTCTCTCTATCTATCTACTGTCTCCCTCTCTGTCTCTCTCTGTATCTGTCCACCCTCTCTGTCTGCCTCTGTCCTCTCTCTGTCTCTGTCTGTGTCGCTCTCTTGTCTCTCTCTGCATCTCTCTCTCTGTATCTCGCTCTCTGTGGTGTGCGTCTCTCCTCTGTCCCTCTCTGTCTCTCTCTGTCCCTCTCTGTCTTCCGCTGTCTATTCGTGTCTCCCTCTGTGTCTGTCCTCTCTCTGTGTCACTCTCTTTCGTGGTTTTTTACAGAGGATGTTGGTCGATATCGTACGTTGTTTAACCCAATAAATTATAAATGTTTATAAAATAAATTTAAAACCCTCCAATTAAGACACGACCAGGCAGCTGACACCGTTGTCCGTTGGGAAGATCCAGCGTTATCGTGCCCCCCCCCCGCTCCACACCAAACCGGGTACCATCATTTCCGGGGGGAGGAGTACCCAGGGGAAAACCCTCTACGACACAAGAACCCCCCCACCCCCCACAACACACACACACACACACACACACACACACACACACACAGACCACCACACACACAGATACACACACACCCACAACACCCACACACATACACACTCCCACACACACAAACACACACACACACACAATACACACACACACACACACAGATACACACACACAACCAACACACCCACACACACACCACACCCACAACCCCCCCCCCCACACACACAAACACACACACACACATCCACACACACAACCACTATCCACACACACATCCACACACACACCCCACACAGATACACACAACACACACATCCCACCCCCCCCACCAACCACACACTCACACCTACCCCGGAGGAGGTACCCCCGGGGAAACCCTCTACGACACAAGAAGAACCCCCCCCCACCCCACACACACACACACACAACACACACACACAGATACACACACACCCACACACCCACAACACGCCACACAAAGCAAACAGCAAACAATCCTATCACCACATACACAACTCACACACACTCACACACACACACACACAAACAAACAAAAAACACACCCACACTCACAACAGACGACACCCACCCAACACCCACACAGATAACACACAACACACACCCACACACCCACAACACACACACCCACACACACCACACCCAGATAACACACACCACACACACACACACAGATACACACACACACACACACACACACACACACACACATTCCCTCCCCCCCCCTACCAACCACAACACACACTCCCCCCCGGGACATCCGCACCTGCCCCCCCCCCCCCCCCCACACCCGACCTGCCGTCAAACGGCAACGATGAGTCAGGCCGCTGGGCTGCGGAATGTTCTGCCTCTCCCGGGCCGTGTCCGGTTACCGACGGCTCGTCGCCCGCTCTGTTTACCGCCCGTGGCCGTGGCGCCTCGTTAACCGCTGTCAAGGACGCGGAGAGGCTCTGAGTGGGGAGGGGGGAAGGGGGGAGTGGGGGAAAGTCCTGATACCGGGAACTCTCCCCCCAGACGCTGCTCGACCTGCTCGGCAATTTCGCAATCTTCACGAGGGAACAAAACCTCCTTTCCCCATCTCGGCACATGCCAGACTGCCATCCCCTTTTTAACCCATCCCACCGCCCCCCCCCCCCCGCCCGTCCCCTCTAGACTCCCCCCGCACCCCGACCCCCCTAGCCCCCCCCCGCCCCACCGTCCCCCCTCGACTCCCCCCCCCCCCCCGTCCCCCCCCACTCGGAGGACTCGTAACGGGTCCTCGTACTCGTAGCGGTCCTCGTACGGGTAACGGTAGGTACTCGGGAAATCCGGTAAACTCGTGACGTTTTTTCAACACTGTGAAAAATGTCCACGAGTAAATAAAAACTCGTGATGAAAACATTTTTTACTCGTACGAGCCCCGACGTACCCGCTACGTACATGACACGGGCTCGAATCAGGGGAGAACTCGGGAGAACTCTTGAATTACCTCGTACAGTGGGACAGGCGGCAGATGTAGCAAACAGTGGTTCCCGGCCGTTTCATTCTCATTATGTTCACAGATCCCAGTTCCTTTCGCCCCCTCCCCCTTCAAACTCTCCCTCGGCTGCCCATTGATACCTTCTCCCCCACCCCTCCCCCCCCCCCCACACACACACACACCATCAGCCCTCGCCACGCGTGGGGCGATTCACGGCGGCCAAGTGACCCACGGGGGAGGAAACCGGAGCACCCACCTACCACCGGGAGAGCGGGCAAACTCCACACCGACAGCCTCGCTCAGACCCTGAAAACCGGAGCTGTGCAGTTGTGCTGCGGCTGACCTCTGAAAGTCAGAGGCGGGGGATCGCGGGTGGGACCCAGACTGTGCGAGATTGAGGGGATTTGAGGGGGGGGGGGGGGCGAGCGTCGGGCTGGAGCGAGAGCGGGAGCGGCGGGCAGCTGTCGGGCCAGATGTGTAATTGCGTTTACGCGTCTGCTTCAGCAAACTCCGCCACTTACTCACAAATGGAGGGAATATAAAGTTAGTGTGTGTTTTATCCCCTGGTTGTTTTGTCCTTTGCGCCCGCGCTGCGCCCTTTCCAGCGCTCACACCGTGATCCCAAGGCGACTGCGCACGGTTGTAAGGAGACAGATAGTTCGGCGTAGGATTGCAGAGACACAGTGGGCCGAGCGGCCGCCTGACACCCTCACCGCCTCCCCATTAGCTGTGCGTCGCGCCAATCTGACAGGATCCGCGACAGCTCCCATTGAACTGGCGACAGCGCCCGGAACCGTCACATAACCTCTGCTGCCCCAAACGCAAGAAGAAGCACAACTCATCGTCCAAACCCAATAACGTTTATTAGAAATAAATCACGATCGATTACAAAAATAAATCATCAAACATCTACAAAGATAAACAAAGTTCCCCGGCACTTTCCACACGCCGCCGCCGCCGCCACTCCCGCCGTCACATCCACGCCTCTGTCCCCGCTTCCAAGTCCGTCTCCGCCGCCCCGCTCCCAACCTGCCCCCGCCCGCCCACCACCGCCCGCCCGCCACATGCCGGCTCCTTGCACCGTCCGCCGGGGTCAGGCCCGGGCAGCTCAGCCCCGCTGCGCTTCCTGTGACATGGAGCGCGACAGGGACCTGCGGGCCATGTCCGGCTTCTTGCCCAGGGACGCGGGCTGCATGAGTGGCGGCAGCTCTCTGGTGATGGCCGAGATCTCCTTCTTGTCGCGACAGACGCCGCTCGGGCTCCGCGACCGCTCCCACTCCGCCTCGGGCCGCTCGCTGCCGCCGCCGACGTGCGCCGGTGTGAAGATGGGCAGCGGCAGGTGATACTCGGTCAGCTCACGGCCAAGGATCCCCGCCCGCAGCCGCAGGTCCGGGCCGCGTTGCAGCAGGTAGCTCACCTGCCCCTTTCTCGCGTAGCTCTCCCCCCAGCAGCCGCTCTTCTCCGCCGCCGACCACCTGCCCCCGGAAAGAGGCGCGTTAGACCGGGTAGCCCGGCGCACAACCTCGCCGCTCGCAGATCACCCCCCCCCCCTCCTGCACCAACACCCCCTACCCCCGACTCCCGCGGACCTGTAACCCCGACCCCCCTGCACCGTGCCACGCTGTAACCCTCTCTCGCGTCTCTCTGACCCTCTCCTGCTCTCCCTCCTCCCCATCTCTCCCCTCTCTCGCTCTCTGTCTCTTTATAAAATCCTTCACCCTCGTCTGTCGCTCGCCACCTCTCTACCCCGCGTCTCGCCCCTGTCATAGTCACACAACATGAAACAGCCCCCCCCCCCCCCCCCCCCCCCCGGCCCAACTCCTTATGATACCAACAAGCCAATCTACACAAGTCCCACCTGCCCGCGTTTGGCCCATATCTTACTCAAGTGTCTCTTAAATGCTGGGATAGTCCCTTCCTCAACTACCTCCCCCGGCAGGTAGTTCCCCACCCCCCCCCCCCCCTCCAGGACCCCTGCCTCTCTGCTCCTCCTGCCCCCGGGCTTCGGCCCACCACTCACCGGTCGTGGGGCCGCGTTTTCAGGGAATCAGGTCCCCCCCCCCCCCGTCCCATTCTGCCGAGTAAAACTCCCTCCGCCGCGGGTCCTCCTCTCTGACAGAGGCGATGAGAGTGGCATCAGGCAAAAGTTTCATCTTGTCTCCCACAGATACCCGTGTCCGCTCGGTCAAGTCTCGGTGTCCGGTCTGAGCGCTGCCCGCTCGCCTCTCCTTTAAGTACCCACCCGCCGCTATTCTGGGCGCTGTTATCACCGGCTAAACCCACGATGAGAACTCGCTGAGGAATTGGTGACGTTCCCGCCGCATTCCAGCTGTCAGCACTCACCGGCCGAGCCAAACACACGTCCCGGCACAACGGCGAGGGACAGGGGATGTGCGCCGCGTTGTAGAGGGGGGGGGGCAGTAGTGAGGGAGCGCCGCGTTGTAGAGGGGGGGGGGGGGGCAGGATGTGAGGGAGCGCGCCGCGTTGTAGAGGGGGGGAGCAAGTACTGAGGGAGCGCCGCGTTGTAGAGGTGGGGGGCAGTAAATGAGGGAGCGCCGCGTTTGTAGAGGTGGGGGGGGGGGCAGTAGTGAGGGAGCGCCGCGTTGTAGAGGTGGGGGGGGCAGGAGTGAGGGAGCGCCGCGTTGTAAGGGGGGCAAGTACTGAGGGAGCGCTGCAAAGTGAAGGCACAGGAGAGATGTATTGTATTTTGAGTAAGAAGGGACTGCAGATGCTGGTTTAAACCAAAGATAGACGCAAAATGGCTTGATATTTAAGACCGGGGTGTTGTTCGTGCGGAGGGGGGGGGGGAGGTTCTAGTGCCAGCGGGCGGGAGCAACAAGTAGAAACCAGGCAAGCTTCTGCCTTGTGCGTGCTCCAGTCTACACCCACCCCGTCCCACAACACTGCCCCCTGCACTCGAGCACAACTCGCTGACTTTCTCCCTGCCCTCGTTCACCCCCCCCCCTTTCTTTAATCTCTCCCTGTCTCCATCATAGGTTGTTGACCACGGCCCCCCCGTCATAAATAGTCAACAACTGCGGCCCGCGAACCCGTCTCCGAGGGTCTCACCCTTCAGGTAGTCCTGTCCCCCACACATTGAGGACAGGCTATTGACCGGATCTGTGGACCTACAGACTCCCACAGTTATCTGGACGACACGTCACCCATCCTGCCTTTTGCAAAGATGCTATCCCATTCTCTCAACTCCTCCGTCTCCCCCCCCCCCCCCCCCCCCCGCTCGTCTCCATCCAGCGAGTCCCCCTCGGTGAGACAGAGGTCCACATGCACCTCCAGTAACCCCGGTTGTGCCCTCCTGTACATCGGCGAAACCCACTGCAGACCCGGCGACTGTTTTGCTGAACACCTGCGCCCGGCCTCCCGGCTGCTAACCATTTTATCTCCCCCTCCCATTCCCACACCGACCTTTCACTCCATAACCAGAGTGAGGTCACGCGCAAACTGTGGGAACAGCACCTCAAATTCCACCAGGACAGCTTACAGCCCTGCGGCATGAATATTGCATTCTCCAACGTTAGATGACCACTAACAACACACTCTCTATACACCCCCCGCCCCCCCCCCCCCCCCAACCATCACCTCGCCTGTGTTCATCTATTACCTGCCACTTGGAGCTAGCCTCCCTCCCCCACAAGCAGTCACGGTGGCGCAGCGGTAGAGACGCCGCCTTTCAGCAAAATGCAGCATCAGAGACCCGGGTTCGATCCCGACGCTGTCTGTACGGAGTTTGTACGTTCTCCCCGTGATCTGCGTAGGGTTTCTCCGAGCTTCGGGTTCCTCCCACACTCCAAAGACGCGCGGGTTTGTAGGTTAATTGGCTTGATAAAAAATGTAAAATTGTCCAAGTTGGCGATATGCAGAGTACTGCCCTGCCGATTACAAAATTCAGAAGGTTTAAAGAAACGTCTCCTGGGATGCTGCCCGCCCCACTGAGTTACTCCAGCTCTCCGTGCCTTTTTGCCTGTAGGTTTGGTTGCCAAGAGGGTCCAAGGGCCAAAGAGATGTTTCTGTGTAGTTCAGTTGCAGGCCACCTGTTATCGAGGCCGCCCCAGGTGGGCCTGCCCTTACCTGTCCACGGTTCATGATCATACAGGCGTACACTGATACAGCGCGGAAAACAGGCCCTTCGGCCCAACTTGCCCACGCCTATTAACATGCCCCACCCACACCTGCCTGTGTTTGACCCATATCCATCCAAACCTGTCCTATCCATGTACCTGCCCAAATGTTTCATGCACGTTGCCATAGTCCCACTGGGCAACCCAGAGTAGATTGGCTGGGCTAATTCCTGGATATGAGAGCTGTCCGTTCAAGGGGGGCTGCCTGTCCCTTTTCCGGGGTGACGCCGCGCGGGGGCGGCGTTAGAGGGGGATACCGCGCGGTCCACGGGGGCCCTGGGGATTTCCGGGAGCTTTGGACACCGCGTGTGGTGGAAGTCATCCTGGATGGGGATTGTAATCTACTTGTTTAGGAGTTTATTTCGTACATTTGTTTGACGTGTTATCTGGTGGTGGGTTTTGTGCCGTTTTATATTTTGCTGTAAATATTATTTTTCATAATTGATTACATTATTTTTGGTTAAAAGAAAATACGGGGCGTGGAAGTGGCGGCGAGGGAGCGCCGCGCTGTGGGGGGAGGGGCTGTGAGGGAGCGCCGCGCTGTGGGGGGAGGGGCTGTGAGGGAGCGCCGCGCTGTGGGGGGAGGGGCTGTGAGGGAGCGCCGCGCTGTGGGGGGAGGGGATGTGAGGGAGCTCCGCGCTGTGGAGGGGGGGGGGGAGGGGCTGTGTGAGGGAGCGCCGCGCTGTGGGGGGAGGGGCTGTGAGGGAGCGCCGCGCTTGTGGGGGGGGAGGGGGCTGTGGAGGGAGCCTCCGGCTTGTGGGGGGGAGGGGCTGTGAGGGAGCGCCGCGCATTGTGGGGGAGGGGCTGTGAGGGAGCTCCGCGCTGTGGTGGGGAGGGGCGGTGAGGGAGCGCCGCGCTGTGGGGGAACGTGAGAGAGAGCCGCTCTGTGGGAGGGGCGGTGAGGGAGCGTCGCGCTGTGAGGGGGCGGTGAGGGAGCGCCGCGCTGTGGGTGCGCTCCCCTAGACTGGAGCCCAGTGGGTGCGCTCCCCTAGACTGGAGCCCAGCGCCCGGTGGGTGCGCTCCCCTAGACTGGAGCCCAGCGCCCGGTGGGTGCGCTCCCCTAGACTGGAGCCCAGTGGGTGCGCTCCCCTAGACTGGAGCCCAGTGGGTGCGCTCCCCTAGACTGGAGCCCAGTGGGTGCGCTCCCCTAGACTGGAGCCCAGCGCCCAGTGGGTGCGCTCCCCTAGACTGGAGACCAGTGGGTGCGCTCCCCTAGACTGGAGCCCAGCGCCCGGTGGGTGCGCTCCCCTATGGGGGGGGGGGAGATGAGGGAGCGCCGCGCTGTGGAGGAGGGGTGGGTGAGGGAGCGCTGTAGGGGGGGCGGGGGGGGGGGGGGGTGAGGGACCGCCGCGCTGTTAGAGCCGCGTATTTAGTTCCCATCAACAACAAGCAGGCAGGCGGGGATGAGCGGATGCCGTCTGTATTTATAACACAACCAACAACATAAATGACACATCGCCGGTCGGCGCCGCGTTGGTCAGTTTGTTCCGTGATTTATCCGCTCGCCACGTTGTACAAAGTCTGCGTTTCCCGGGCGGGCGGACACGGGGTTACTGCAGTCCCGGCCCCAAATCAAAACTCCAGCGAGGTGGACAACGCGGCCTCCTCGTCCACTTCCTCCAGCTCCTCGCCCGTCGCCAGCCCCACCTCGTCCGCCTTCACCAGCACGGCCACGTCCCGCGCCGAGCCGCGCCCGGGAGGGAAGCAGCTCTTGGCTTTCGACACGAAGTCCTGGGCGGCGTCGAGCGAGATGAGGCAGTCCTGAAACAGAGAGGCGTCAGCGGCTGCAGCCGCTCCCCGCACCCCAACCTCCCTACCGCCCCCCTCCTCCCCCGCACCTCCCCCTGCCCCCCTCCCCCCTGCACCTCCCCCCCTGGTCCCTACCTCCCCCCCTCCCTCTGCACCAACCCCGGCCCCTACAGCCTCCCCCCTCCCCCCTCCCCCCCTGCACCTCCCCTGCCCCTACCGCCTCCCCCCCTCCCCCTGCACCTCCCCCTGCCCTCTACCCCCCCCCCTCCCTCTGCACCTCCCCCCTGCCCCTACAGCCTCCCCCCTTGCACCACACCCCTGCCCCTACAGCCTCCCCCTTTCCCCCCCTGCACCTCCCCGTTTTTTGCCCCTACCGGCCTCCCCCTCCCCCTGCACTTCCCCCTTCCCCTCCCCCTCCCCCTGTTCCCTACCGCCTCCCCCTCCCCCCTGTCCCTGACCAGAAGCGTCACCTATTTAATTTCCCCAGAGATGCTACCTGACTCGCTGAGTTACTCCAGCACTCTGTGCCATTCTTGATTCTGTCCTTTCTTTCTCTCTCTCTCTCTCTGTGTATCCCCCCCCCCCCCCCCCCCCCCCCCCCCCCCCCCCCCCCCCCTCCCCCCCCCCCCCCCCCCCCCCCCCGTCCCCTGTCCGCTCACCAGGACGTAGATGTATCGCTCGGCCGGCATCTTGTTGTCGAAGATGTTGCTCTCCTGGGCGAGGGTGTGGAGGAGCCGTTCGGCCTCGAGAGCGTTGCGCAGGTTACTGTACGATGAAGTCGACGTGACCGTCAGCAGCGCGTCCGCTTCGGCCCCGAACCCTGCGGAGACAGACCGGCTCAGACAGGGGTCAAATCCGGCCATAACCCAGACCAAACCCTGCGGGGCAAACCCGTCCAAAAGCTGGTCCAAATCCGGCTCAAACCCGTCCCAAGCCCGGCTCAGACCAGGACCTGACCCGGCCTAACCCAGGAGGGGCTAAGAGTGGAAATGTGGTTTGGACGGGGTGACGGGAGAGGGGCGGGGTTGGTGCCAGGGGCAGTGAAGTGAGATGGGACTGGATGTAGTACTAGTGGGACTAGTGCAGACCCTCACTCAGCACTATGATGGCGGTGGACGTACTAGCCGGGATGGAGATGCATCTTTGTATATGTGGATGTTTCGGAGATCTCTGATGCTGGCTACTAGGGTATTCCAATCCCTCGCTGTCTGGAAGAAAAAAACAGTTACAAGTGCCGTGCGGAATGAAATAATGTCCAGGTTGGCAGCTTCTGGGAGACATGTCTGTCTGTGGCCGCTTGGATTAACTGGACTTGGTCCCCCCCATCGTTAAATCAACAGCGGTATTCTTGTGTGATGAACCTGCGACGAGCATTGGGTGGATGAAGTTTAAGGCGCCTTTTCATGCTGGAGACTGAGCTCTGCCTCTTGTAGTTGTCGGATATGAACCTTGCTGCTCTGTTTTGCACTGACTGCATCTTATTGATGTTCCCTTGAGTGAAAGGATCCCACACGGAGCGGCAATGTTCAACATGCGGACTTACAAGGCGTTTATCTGCTTGGACCTTACCTTCTTTAGGTGCATTTTGCAGATTGCGGCGTAGAAAGCCGATGCCACTGCTGGCTTTGGCTGTTGCCCCTTCCACACGCTTGTTCCATTTCATATGGGCAGGGCAGTGAGGGGAGGGGAGGGGAGGTTTTAAGTGTGCGGGGTTGTGGTGGGGAGTGGGGGGAGAGGGGGTTCTGGGGGCAGGGGAGGGGAGAGGAGGTATGGTGAAGGGCGAGTGTGGAGAGGAGGGAGCCCCCCCCCCCCCTCCCCACGGGTAAAGCAGACAGGAGTAGATATGAGTGAGGGGGGGGGGGGGTGCAGATGAGAGGACGGGGTGGGTTTGCCTCTATTTCTTACCCAGGCTTTCTAGAATGAACTTCCACTTGTCCAACACGTCTTCGCGTTCCTGCAGCGCCGACTGGATGTCGAGGCTCAGACATGACGGATACCCTTGGGCAGAGGGAGCAGCGATTACTGGCAACAATGGAGGGTGATGGTGGTTTGGATGGTGACCCGACCACGGCTGACTCCAGAGACACCGACGGAACTCTGACCCCAGAGAAACCGCCTAACCTCTGACCCTCGGGGGCACTGAATCACTTATGTCCAGATTTGTAATTGAGGACAGATTGTTCATTGTTGGTTGGGAAGAGTAATCCCCCCCACGAAAAGAACTGCCCCGAACCAATTTTAGTGCCCCCCCGACCCTGCCCCCCGTAGGCCCACGCTGAACCCCACAGACCTGCTATACCCCCAGACCCTGCCCCCAGGCCCTTTTTATGCCCCCCACGACCATGCCACCCCAGACCCTGCCCCACCAGGACCCTGTCCCCTACCGACCCTGCCACCTAGACCCTGCCCCCCACCGACCCTGCCCCCCCAGACCCCTGCCCCCCAGACCTGACCCCCCAGACCCTGCCCCCACCGACCCTGCCCCCACCGACCCTGCCCCCAGACCCTGCCCCCTACCGACCCTGGACACCCTAGACCTGCACCTGCCACCCCACCGACCCTACCCCCCACATATACTCCTAGACCCTGACTCCCCCCCCGACCCTGCCCCCCCAGACCCTGCCCCCCAGACCCATGCAGACTGTCCCCCCGACCCTGTTCCCCCCCAGACCCCCCCCCCCCCAGACCCTGCCCCACAGACCCTGCCCCACAGCCCCCCCCAGACCTAGCCCTGCCCCCCTAGACATTCCCCCCCAGACCCTGTTCCCACCAGACCCTGCCCCCCAGACCCGGGGCCCCCCCCCGGCCCCCCCCAGACCCTGCCCCCAGGACCCCCCCCAGGACCCTGACCCCCCAGACCCTGCCCCCCAGACCCTGCCCCACCCCCCGGACCCTGCCCCCCAGACCCTGCCCCAGACCCTGCCCCCCCCCCTGGGGAAACCCTCGGCCCCAGACCTTGCCCCCCCAGACCCTGCCCCCCCAGACCCTGCCCCCCCAGACCCTGTCCCCCCAGACCCTGCCCCCCCAGACCCTGCCCCCCCAGACCCTGCCCCCCCCCTGCCCCCCCAGGTCCCTGTACCCCCAGACCCTGCTCCCCAGACCCTGCTCCGAGTCCTGCACCCCAGATCCTGACCCCAAGACCCTGCCCTCCCCAGACCATGCCCACCACCCAGACCCTGCCCCCCCCCGACACTGCCCCCTCAGACCCTCACCGACCCTATCCCCCCAGACCCTGCCCCCCAAACCCTGCCCCCCCGTCCCTGCCCCCCAGACCTTGCCCCCCCCAGACCCTGCCCCCCCAAACCCTGCCCCCGGTCCCTGCCCCCCAGACCCTGCCCCGCCAGACCCTGCCCCCCAGACCCTGCCCCCGCCTCCCCCTCCCAACCATTGCCAAACTCGGGCGGGTTCGGACCTGCGATCCTCTCCTGGTCCTGGCGCGTCTGTGCAGCAAGTCGCGGAGTTCCTCGTCGTCCCGCTCCTGCTGGGTGATGCCGCGTATTTCGCTCCACATGTTGGGTAGCTCCGAGCGCCGCCGCTGCGCCTCCTTGGCGAAGTAGATCAACGTCTCGTTGCTGGACAGACCGGACACGTCAGTCAGACCAACGGCAACGCGTCCCTCTCCACACACGCTGCCCGAACCCGCCGCCACCCGCAGCGTCGCCGAGACAGAGGCCTGACCGACCGGATGGATGGACAGTGACAGGGCATGCAGGCGGCGGCGGAGTGGGGGAGAGGGGGATTATAGGGGGGGGGGGGCGGTTATAGGGGGGGGGTGGGTGGGTTTAATGGGGGGGGGGCGGTGGTGGTGGGGGAGTTATAGGGGGAGGGGGGTTATAGGGGGGAGGGGGGTTTTATAAGGGGGGGCGGTGGGGGGGGGGTTTAGGGGAGGGGGGTCGGTGGTGGGGGGCTTATAGGGGAGGGGGGGTTTATAGGGGGGGGGTTATGGAGGGGGGAGGGGGGGTTATAGGGGGGGGAGGGGATGGGGGGTTATTGTAATATAGGGGGTTTTTGGGGTGGGGGGGTTATAGGGGGGGGTGTTGGGTTATGGGGGGAGGGGGGGGGTGAGGGGGGGGGGGATATGGGGGATTGGGGTGGGGGTTTATAGGGGTAGGGGGGGTTATAGGGGGGTTGGGTGTTATAGGGGGAGGGGGTGGGGAGGGGGGTTATAGGGGGGGGGGGTGCGTTATAGGGGGGGAGGGGGGATTATCGGGGGGAAGGGGGTTTATTGGGGTTATAGGGGGGTGGTTATAGGGGGGGGGTGTTATAGGGGGGAGTGGGTGGGTGTTATAGGGGGGAGGGGGTGTTTATAGGGGGAGGGGGTGTAAGGGGGGAGGGGGTGTTATACGAGGGGGGATATGGGGAGGTGGGGGTGTTATAGGGGGAGGGGGATGTTATAGGGGGAGGGGGGTTATAGGGGAGGGGGGAGGGGAGGGGATATGGGGAGGGGGTTATAGGGGGGAGGGGTATAGGGGTGGCGGGGGGTTATATTGTTACTAGGGGAATCGGGGGAGGTGTTATAGGGAGGGGGGTTATGAGGGGGAGGGGGAGGGATAGGGGGAGGGGTGTTATCGTGGGGAGGGGGGTTCTAGGGGGGGGGAAGGGTGTAGGGGGAGGGGGGATATAGGGGGGTTATGGGGGGGGAGGGGGGTTATAGGGGGAGGGGGTTATAGGGAGGGGGGGGTTATAGGGGGAGGGGGTTATGGGGTTATAGGGGGGGTTATGGGGGTTATAGGGGAGGGGGGTTTATAGGGAGGGGGGTTATAGGGGATATAGGGGAGGAGGGTTTTAGGGGGAGGGGTATTAGGGTGGGGAGGGTGGTTATAGGGAGGGGGTTTATTTAAGGGGAGGGGGGTTATAGGGATGGGGTTTATAGGTGTGGGGGGGAGGGGGGTTATAGGGATGGGGGTTATAGGGGGGGTTATAGGGAGGGGGTTATAGGGGGGAGGGGGAGGAGGGTTATAGGGGGAGGGGTATAGCGGGGGGGGGGTTATAGGGGGGAGGGGGGTTAGGGGAGGGGGGGTTATAGGGGGGAGG
This sequence comes from Okamejei kenojei, assembly GCA_035221665.1. Classification (NCBI taxonomy): domain Eukaryota; kingdom Metazoa; phylum Chordata; class Chondrichthyes; order Rajiformes; family Rajidae; genus Okamejei; species Okamejei kenojei. Next base: position 14,675,217 of record CM069161.1, read on the forward strand.
GGGTTATAGGGGGTATAGGGGGAGGGGGTTATAGGGGGAGGGTTATAGGGGGGAGGGGGGTTATAGGGGGGGAGGGGGAGGGAGGGGGTTATGGGGGGGTTATAGGGGGGAGGGGGTTATAGGGGGGAGGGGGTTATAGGGGGTGGGGGTTATAGGGGGGAGGGGGGTTATAGGGGGGTAGGGGGAGGGGTTAGAGGGGGGGACGTTTTTTTAGGGGGAGGGGGTTATAGGGGGGGAGGGGGTTATAGGGGGGAGGGGGTTATAGCGGAGGGGGGGTTATAGGGGGGAGGGGGGGTTTGGTATAGGGGGGGTTCGGCACGGGAGGTACGAGAGGTTTTAGGCGGGTTGGTGGGTGGTGGTTAGGGGGGGAGGTTGGGGGTGGGGTGGGGGGGGGGGGGTTATAGTGGGGGGGGGGAGGGGGGGATATGCGGGTTAAGGGGGGAGGGGGTATGGGGATATGGGGAGGGGGTTATAGGGGGGATATGGGGGGGGGGGATATGGGGGGGGGAGGGGATAGGGGGGGTTATAGGGGGAGGGGGAGGGATATGGGGAGGGGGTTATAGGGGGAGGTGGTCTATATCGCGGGCGGCGAGGAGGCGCGCATTGTTTGGGTTGTCGCCCAAGTACATCGACAAACTTTGTGCGCCATCCAGTGACAGTAACGACTCGACGTGATTATATTCGTCCACAGTGAACAGATGTGGGGTAAAGGGAACGACATTCAGTGCAAAGATATTACATTGAAGTCCTGGATTAAAGATAGTCCGAGGGTCTCCAATGCGGTAGATGGGAGATCAGGGCGGCTCTCTAGCTGGTGAGAGGACGGTCCAGTTGCCTGATAACAGCCGGGAGCAAACTGTCCCTGAATCTGGAGTTCTTCTGTTCTTGCCCGATGGGAGAGGGGAGAAGAGGGAGTGGCCGGGTGAGACTGGTCCTTGATGATGCTGCTGGCCTTGCCGAGGCAGCGTGAGGTGTAGATGGTCAATGGGAGGGAGGTTGGTTTGTGCGATGGTCTGGGCTGGGTCCACAACTGTCTGGGCCTTGGACGGGGCTGTCCCCACACCGCACTGTGGTGCATCCGGACAAAACACTGTCTGCGGCGCATCTGTGGAAGTTGGGGACAGTTGTTGGGGACTTGTCGAACTTCCTCCGCCTTCTCAGGGAGGTTGAAGGTTTGGACAATTTTACGCATTTCAGTCCACTTATGTAATGCGAGTGATGTCACTGGCGGACTGTGGGAGCTGGTGTTTCTGACAGCGAGGGGGGACAATCTCCTTCCCAGCTCCCGCCACCAATCTCACGCACCCCGTCCCCCCCCTCCCTTTGGAGCCGCGGGCCAGCGCCTGTTCCACCCCAGCCAGCGGAAGCTTCACCCCGACCACTGGTAGCCCGGGCCACTGGAAGCCCGGGCCACTGGCAGCCCCGGCCACTGGCAGCCCCGGCCACTGGCAGCCCGGGCCCCTGGCAGCCCCGGTCACTGGCAGCCCCAGCCACTGGCCGCCCCAGCCACTGGCAGCCCGGGCCACTGGCAGCCCCAGCCACTGGCAGCCCCGGTCACTGGCAGCCCCGGCCACTGGCAGCCCCGACCACTGGCAGCCCCGGTCACTGGCAGCCCCAGCCACTGGCAGCCCCGGTCACTGGAAACCCGGTTACTGGCAGCCCCGGCCACTGGCAGCCCCGGCCACTGGCAGCTTCACCCCGGCCACCGGCAGCCCCGGTCACTGGGAGCCCCAGCCACTGGCAGCCCCGGCCACTGGCAGCCCCGGCCACTGGCAGCCCCGGCCAGGGGCAGCTCCACCCCGGCCACTGGGACCCCGGTCACTGGGAGCCCCAGCCACTGGCAGCCCCGGCCACTGGCAGCCCCGGCCACTGGCAGCCCCGGCCACTGGCAGCCCCGGCCAGCGGCAGCTCCACCCCGGCCACTGGGAGCCGCGCCGCGCTACCTGATGATGGGAATCTTCTCCTCGGTCTCCTCGCCGTCGCAACACGAGCAACACACCCAGCTGAGCGCGGTCCAGTCCCCCATCTCCCCGCTGGACACGCCGGCGCCAGGACGCTGGGCCACTGGGCGGACACGGTGCGGGGCCTGGGTCGGGGTCGGGGTCGGGGTCGGGGTCGGGGTCGGCCCGCGACGGAGGTTCCTACAGTGCGGGTTGTGGACGGTTTGACTGTTTGCTCTGGAGAGGGCCAAGTCATGGGTGGTCATGTGAGCTACGCTGTACTTAGCTCTCGCCTCCAGCGGTACAACACACACACACACAAAGCCACAGAGAGGCTCGTGGCCAAACTGCCGGTCCAGCAGGCAGCTCCCATTTGCTTCAAGAAACATCGGATCGTTCAGGAACAAACACGGCATTGATGTGGAATGGGGCGCTGGGACTGAGAGATCGCCTCCTTGTCCAGAGGTGGGGCTTCGTGAGTCTGAAGAAGTGTCTCGACCCGAAAGGTCACCCATTCCTGCACTCCAGAGATGCTGCCCGACCCGCTGAGTTACTCCAGGACTCTGTCTATCCTGAGCCACAGAGTTGATGGTCGGGTTTGGCCACTCACTATGCGAACCCTCGGCAGCCGGGGGCAGGGGGACGTGACTGGGCAACTCCCGGGAAGGAGTTGTCACGAGGTGCAGGGGTGCGCCCCGCCGTAGGGCCAGTGATACATTTCCAAGCCAGGATGTTGGGGAACCTGTAGGTGGTGGTGTTCCCAAGGCTGGTAGGTCTCAGTGGGATCGGGCGTGGGGTTTGAGTGGCGCCGTGCGGTGATCTGGGTAAGTAACTGCAGCGCACGTTGTGGACGGCCCGAGGGCCGGCGGTGGAGTGGATGGCCAGAGGCCCAGGGACGATTCCATCCCTCCAGCCAGTTGATGGGGTGTCAGGGGCTGAAGCACTCGCTACAAGCCGCCCTGGCTCTGAGCTGCTGGCGGTGCCAGCGTTTACAGCCTGGTCCCTCGTTCATGGAGAGGCTCCGGATATTGGTCATGCTACTGAATGGACTCTCGTGCTGGAGATTGTCATCGCTGTGGTGAATGTCACCACTAGTCACCACTGGTTACCACTAGTCTGAAGAAGGGTCTCGACCCGAAACGCCACCCATTCCTTCTCTCCAGAGATGCTGCCTGTCCCCCTGAGTTACTCCAGCATTTTGTGTCTGCCTACGATTTAAACCAGCATCTACAGTTCGTTCCTACACACTAGTTACCATTAGTTGAATATCATTTACAATTCCGCAGCCAATGAAGTGGCCCATGCCTGTATGTGGCAAGGTCGAAACAACTTGAAGGTAAAGCCTGACTAGTGGTGACTAGTGACTAGTGGTGACTAGTGGTGACTAGTGGAGACTAGTCACTACTAGTCACCACTAGTCACCACTAGTCACCACTAGTCACCACTAGTCACCACTAGACACTACTAATCACCACTAGTCTCCACTAGTCACCACTAGTCCCAACAACTCACCACTAGTCACCACTAGTCCCAACAACTCACCACTAGTCTCCACTAGTCACCACTAGTCAGGCTTTACCTTCAAGTTGTTTCGACCTTGCCACATACAGGCATGGGCCACTTCATTGGCTGCGGAATTGTAAATGATATTCAAGGTTACACAACATCAGTGAACATCCCCACTTCTGACACTTTCTTTCAATTTCATCAAGACAAAGGAGACAGTGTTCGACTTCAGGAAGTGAAGCGGTGGCCATACTCCAGTTTGCATTGATGGCACTGAAGTAGAAACATAGAAAATAGGTGCAGGAAGAAGCCATTCGGCCCTTCGAGCCAGCACCGCCATTCATTGTGATCATGGCTGATTGTCCGCAATCAATAACCCGTGCCTGCCTTCTCCCCATATCCCTTGACTCCACTAGCCCCATGAGCTCTATCCAACTCCCTCTTAAATCCATCCAGTGATTTGGCCTCCACTGCCCTCTGTGGCAGGGAATTCCATAAATTCACAACTCTCTGGGTAAAAAAGTTTTTTTCTCACCTCAATCTTAAATGACTTCCCCTTTATTCTAAGACTGTGGCCCCTGGTTCTGGACTCACCCAACATTGGGAACATTTTTTCCTGCATCTGGCTTGTCCAGTCCTTTTATTTATTTCATATGGTTTCCATAAGATCCCCCTCATCTTAAATGACTTCTAAACTCCAGTGAATACAAGCCTAGTCTTTTCAATCTTTCCTCATATGACAGTCCCGCCATCCCAGGGATCGACCAAGTAGAGATGGTTAAAATCTTCAAATTCCCAAGAATCGATTTCGGCAATAATTCTCCTGGACCAGTCAAATCGCTGCTTCTTTAGAAGGTTTAGGAAGTTTGCCACAATTCTCACCAACCTCCACAGATGCGCCATAGAAAACATCTTACGAGATTGATCACAGCTTGGTTTGGGAACAGCTCCATCAATTTCGCGTCCAACAGAAATTGCAGTGAATTGTGGACACAGCCCAGACCTTCGCATAAACTAACCTCCCTTCTATTCTCCATTTAAACCTCATGCAGCCTCGGCAAGGCCAGCAGCGTAATCAAGGACCGGTCCCACCCCGGCCACTCCCTCTTCTCCCCTCTCCCGTCGGGCAAAAGGTATAGAAATGTGAAAATGCACACCTCCAGATTCAGGGACAAGCCATTGAACCATCCTTCTACAACTGGAGAATAGCCCTGAGCTACTATCTACAGCATCTCGTTGTGGAGACCCTCGGGCTATCTTTGATTGGACTTTGCTGGCTTTATCGGGCAATAAACGTTATTCCCTTTGCCCTGCATCTATCCAACGTGAATGGATCAATTGTAATCGTGTGCAGTCTTTCCATAGACTGGATAGCACGCAGCAAGGTTTCTCACTGTACCTTGGCACACGTGACAGTCAACAAACTGTTGAAGATGTTTGTGCCCAGGCCTCTGGCCACAGGATCCTACCTCCTGCAGCGATGTCCTGGGATGGTGGACAGCCCGCAGCCACAACCAACCTCTGTATTGTGATGTATGACCGCAAGCAAGAACCAGCAGTTCCCGGCCTACCTGGTGTTCTGGGCTCTCTGTCTCCACTGAGGCCAGAGTGGTCCCTGAACTCCGACCTCCGCGCCTTTGGCATCAGCTCGTCCACAGCCCTAGTGAGTTGCAAGTTGTCGCTGAGTCTCAGTGAAATCAAGTGCAAAGCCACGCCAGAGAGGACTGGGCCGCCAGGAGCAACCCAGCCTTCCCTGGCACCCTCCCCCATGCCCACCCTCACTGGTGTTCCCCCCCCCCCCCCAACCCAGCACCGCTCCCCCATTACCCACCCTTACCCAGCACCACTCTCCCTGGTGCCTCACTCACATACAAGTGTGTGCCAGTAGCCTGGGGCATGTTGTTATTTTGAACTCACCTCAACAATACCGACTCTGTTCCATTCACAGCTTGTCACTGGGTTGCTATTTGAATCTCAGATTATCTAAAATTGGAAGAGTCTTCAGAGAATCTCATGATTCTGGACATGTTGTGATTTGTTGTGTTAGTGTTGTGTCCCATGGAGAGAGGGTTGGGGCCGGTGGGACGTTTGCCCCAGGTTTGGGGGTCTGTCTGTACCTGGGGGGCCGGATCCACATTGAGGTGGCGCCAACATCAGACAGACACCGTGGGCCGGGCAAGGTTTGGGGAACAAAACAATCCTCAGTCACCAGGAGAGAGGGGGAGGAGGGGAGAGATGGAGAGGGGGATGTGGAGGGGGAGTGGGGAGAGGGAGAGGGGGGAGACGGGGCGCTGGAGGGGGGGTAGGGAGAGGGGACGATAGGGGGAGGGAGGGGATGGAAGATGGGGCGAGATGGAGAGGGGAGGGGGAGATGAGGGGAGGGGGAAGAGAAGGGGGGAGGAGAGGGGGGAGAGAGGAGGAGATGGGGAAATGGGGAGAGGGGGAGGGGAAGAGGCGGAGAGAAGAGGGCAGGGGGAGATGTGGAATGGGGGAATGGGGAGAGGGGGAGGAGGAGAGGGGCAGGGAGGTGAGGCGAGAGGGGAGGTGAGGGGTGATGGGTGGGAGAGTGAACAGCCAGTGTCCAACAGGTAGTCAGTCATACAGATACAGGGCTGCACAGCACAGGAGCAGGCCCTTCGGTCCACCTTGTCCATTCCAACCCAGTTGGTATTCTATGCTAGTCCCATTTCACTGCATTTGCCCACAGCCCTTGAAACCTTCCTATCCATAGATCTGCCCAATCGTCTCTGCTGACGACTCATCTCAAGCTCAAGGTGGGAAACTGTGGGCTGGATTACTGTGTGAATGGATTGTGGGCAATGCTGCACGGTGGGAACTCTGTGCAGGGGCAGGGGAACGCGGACTGGGGCTTATCCAGTCTTTCCAGGGTAGTTCAGCGTTGCCCACCTTGGCGAGTCTTGTATACAAAGTCACACAGCATGGAAACGGGCCCTTCAGCCCAACTTGCCCACGCTGACCAACATGCCCCATCTACACTGGTCCCACCTGCCTGTGTGTGGCCCGTATTCCTCTCACCCTTTCCTATCCATGTACCTTTCCAAATATTTGTTTAAATGCTGCGATAGTGCCTACCTCCTCCGACAGCCTGTCGTCCTTTGTGCCCCCCCCCCCCCCACCCCATGTTCCAACTCCCCCCTCGCCTTAAACCCGTGTCCTCTGGCCCTCGATTCCCCAACTCTCAGTAAAAGGCCCGATCTATTACTCTCATGAATTTGTACAACTCTATTAGATCACTCCTCATCCTCCTGCGATCCAAGGAATGAAGTCCACACCAGGCTGAGTTGCTGCTCTGAAGGAGGTTAAACAGGTGTTCGTGAGAGGAGAAAGTAGACAAAAATGCTGGAGAAACTCAGCGGGTGAGGCAGCATCTGTGGAGCGAAGGAATAGGTGACGTTTCGGGGCGAGACCCTTCTTCAGACTGATGGAGAGATGTCCTGGTGCCTTGTTGTTGCTCAGCACAGAGGTTGTATGCCCAGATTGTGACCCGCACAGCTACACTTGAACCTGGCCTTCTGGGTCATGAGCACTTGGCCCTGGGGAATAATCAATGCTCTGCACCAGCCACTGGCTACACCAGAGGGGCATCACAATGCTGCCTGCATCGCAGGGTGTTCGCTACAAGTTGGCCAAACTTGCATCATTCGCTCTGCTCTATTGAGACCAGATAGAAGCTTATAACGTTCTGAGTGGCGTAGATAACGTAGACAGTCAGACCTGTTTGCAGGATGGAAATATGAAAGGCTAGAGCTTTGAGCTACGTAGGATGGCAGGATGGTGATGGAGGCAGATGCGATCGTGGCGTCTAAGATAGGCACGTGGATATGTAGGGACTGGAGGGATATGGATCACGTGTGGGCATCGTGTTCGGCATGGACAGTGTGGGCAGAATGGCCTGGACGCGGCTACACTATTCAACATTCTACGTGACATGTGTTGCGTGGCAGTTACATGGAAACACTTTCTCTTCCAACACAGATGTGGCCGGTGTAATACAGGCACCATTACTGGGTCGAGATATCCACCTTGTAGAGGCGGGTGGTACGGCACGACTGCACTAGTGCCGGTGGCCACTGGACCGGACATTACATTGAATCATAAACCTTCAAGACAAACAGGTTTCATTATCAAACAGATTTTTACTTCACACAAAAGCAAGTACATAGAAGCTCAACAAAACGGCCTTGTGGCTGAGAGTTCAGTGGGGGCGAGTGCATGCGTCTCCTGTCAGGCTCAGTGTTCCCCAGGTTGTGGACCCGAGACACTCCCCATGGACGCTGCCTGACCTGCCGTGGGTTTCCCGCTGATGGCCCTCTCCTTTCCTCACCCTGACCACACGCGCTCTGGTGGGCAAGAGGTCACGGGGTCGCCGGGAATCTGGGCCGGGGTTCACACCAGCAATGGTCTCCTTGAATGGAGAGGACAGGCTGGAGGGGCCGAGTGGCCCACTTCCTCCTGGTTCACAGGTTCATAAAAGACGAAGCCACAGCCACAGCCGATCTCCGACAGCAAGCAGTGCTGTCCCGCAGCACCAGGGACCTGGGTCCCACACTGAACCAGGGGTCTCACACTGAACCAGGGGTCCCACAGTACCAGAGACCCCACTGAACCAGGGGTCTCACACTGAACCAGGGATCCCACAGTACCAGAGACCAGGGGCCCCACATTGAACCAGGGGTCCCACACTGAACCAGGGGTCCCACAGTACCAGAGACCCCACACTGAACCAGGAATCCCACAGTACCAGAGACCCCACACTGAACCAGGGATCCCACAGTACCAGAGACCCCACTGAACCAGGGATCCCACAGTACCAGAGACCAGGGGCCAACACTGAACCAGGGGTCCCACACTGAACCAGGGGTCCCACAGTACCAGAGACCCCACTGAACCAGGGATCCCACAGTACCAGAGACCAGGGGCCAACACTGAACTAGGGGTCTCACACTGAACCAGGGATCCCACAGTACCAGAGACCCCACACTGAACCAGGGGTCCCACACTGAACCAGGGGTCCCACACTCACCAGGGGTCCCACACTGAACCAGGGATCCCACACTCACCAGGGGTCCCACACTGAACCAGGGATCCCACACTGAACCAGGGATCCCACATTACCAGAGACCAGGGGCCCCACACTGAACTAGGGGTCCCACACTGAACCAGGGGTCCCACACTGAACTAGGGGTCTCACTGAGCCAGGAAACTGGCTCCTGGTTAAAACAAGCACCCCGAGTGACTCGGGCAAGTCCAGTGGCCTGACACTGGGGACGTCCCCAACACAAGCAACAACATGTGTACAACGATGGACCCGCTCTGCATCACAATGGTTTTGTTCTCCTTGTGATGGGGAGAGGGGTTCAGTCGGTGGCCTGGCTGACCCGTGGTTCTGGGGCAGTGCCCTGCGGGCAGACGCCAGGTCCTGCGCAAACAGCGGGATCGGACGCTGCAGACACCGGGGGGGGGGGGGGGGGCGAGGGTCACTGGCATACTGTCTCGCCCATCCCCCGCACTCGCTGTCGCAGGTGAGCCATGAACTCCAGCATGGTGGCCGACAGACTCTGGTGGATCAGGTACCGCGGGAGCCGGCCCTGCAGGGGGAGGGGGGGGAGGGGGAGAGGGAAGGGGGAGGGAGGGGGGAGAGGGAGGTAGGAGGGGGAGAGCGATGGGGGGAGGAGGGGAGAGGGAGTGGGGAGAGGGAGGGGGAGAAGGGAGGGGGAGAGGGAGGGGCAGAAGGAGGAGGGGGAGCAGGGGGGCCCTAGGGAGGGGGAGAGGGAGAGGGGGGGAGACGGGTGAGAGGAGGAGACAGGGAGGAGGGGGAGGGGGCGAGAGGAGGGGGAGGGGGAGAGGAGGGGGAGAGAGGGGGAGGGGGGGGAGAGAGGGCGGGAGAGGGCGAGGGGGGAGAGAAGGGAGAGAGAGAGAGGGGTTAACCAGAGAGGGGGGGGGGAGAGTCGGGGGGTGTCCAGGGGTGGAGAGAGCGAGGTGGAGGAGAGGAGAGGGGATCGGGCTAGGCGGGAGGCAGAGGTGGGGAGAGAGAGATGAGTGGCGGGAGAGGGGGAAGCGGGAGAGGGGAGAATCGAGGGGAATAGGGGGAGAGGGGAGCGGGGAGAGGTTGAGAGAGGGAGGGGAGATGGTAGGGTGGAGACCAGAGAGAGGCCATAAGTGTAGGAGCCATTTTGCTGCATCAAGTCTACTCCACCATTCATCATGGTACAAACACTGATCTATCTCTCCATCCAGGCCGTAACCCATTCTCCGGCCTTCTCCCCATAACATCCGACACCCGTACTAATCGAAAGTCTATCTATCTCTGTCTTTAAAAAAATCCACTCTTGGCCTCTCCAGCCGTCTGTCGCAAAGAATTCCACAGATTCACCGCCCTCTGACTGAAGACATTTCTCTTCATCTCCTTCCTAAATGAACGTCCTTTAATTCCTAGACACTCCCACCAGTGGAAACATCCTCTCCCCACCCACTCTGTCCAGGCCGTTCATTATTCTGTACGTTTCAATGAGGTCTCCCCTCATTCTTCCAGACTCCAGTGAGTACAGGCCCAGTGCCGACAAATGCTCATCATCGGTTATATGGGTTAGACTCACACTCATTCATGCGATCATTCTTGTAAACCTCCTCTGGATCATCTCCAGAGCCAGCACATCCTTCCTCAGATATGGTGCTCAGAATTGCTCACAATACTCCAAATGCGGCCTGACCAGCGCCTTATAGAACCTCAGCATTACAGAGAGCCCCCCCCCCCCCCCCCCCCCCCCCCGGACTAGGAATGACCAGCGGCCACAGCTGCACAGGGGCGCATGGAGCTCGACTCACCTCTTCACCCCTCCCCCCTCCACAACCATCTGCATGGTGCCACAGGTGCAGAACACCAGGCTGGAGGGTCAGTGTGGCGTCTACACCCAGCGTCTGCCCCATGGCCCCGACAGTGACAGCAGCCAACTGGTGGCAACTCCTCCTCCCCTCACAGTTCATGGTGGACGCTCACATCCTTGTCCCCAGGGTGGAACGTCAAAGACGGGAGGGAGGCTGCAGCTTCCTCTCCGGCCATTACCTACTCCTTCTCTCCAGAGCTGCTGCCTGACCCGCTGAGCTACTCCAGCACTCTGTCTGTCTATCCCTGGTCCCAGTCGATCAGGTCAAGTAACTGAGGCCCACACTTACCTTCAGGTCTGTGTTCAAGATCCAGATGAAGGTGCAGACACTGGGGTTGCGGACAGACTTCATCACCACAAACCCTCCTGGTCCATTCTCACCCCTGCAGGGAATTGAAGGGGAGACAGTGAGAGCCAGTGACAGGAGGTGGAGAAACATATACAATTATAAAAGGACTGGACAAGCTAGATGCAGCAAAAAAGTTCCCAATGTTGGGCGAGTCCAGAACCAGGGGCCACGGTATTAGAATAAAGGGGAGGTCATTTAAGACTGAGGTGAGAAAAAACTATTTTACCCAGAGAGTTGTGAATTTATGGAATTCCCTGCCACAGAGGGCAGTGGAGGCCAAATCACTGGATGGATTTAAGAGAGAGTTGGATAGAGCTCTAGGGGCTAGTGGAGTCAAGGGATATGGGGAGAAGGCAGGCACGGGTAATTGATAGCAGACAATCAGCCATGATCACAATGAATGGCGGTGCTGGCTCGAAGGGCCGAATGGCCTACTCCTGCACCTATTTTCTATGTTTCTATGTTTGTGGAACACTCCCATCTGCTGGCCAGCAAAGGGGTTGCAATCAGATCCTGCCTAGCACCAAGCAGAGCGAGAGCAGTGTGTGTAACAAACCGTGCAGGTAGATACATAGACAATAGGTGCAGGAGGAGGCCATTCAGCCCCTTGACCCAGCACCGCCATTCAATGTGATCATGGCAGATCATCCACAATCAGTTCCCCGTTCCTGCCTTATCCCCATATCCCTTGATTCCGCTAGCCCCAAGAGCTCTATCTAACTCTCTTTTGAAAGCAGCCAGTGAATCGGCCTCCACCGCCCCCTGAGGCAGAGAATTCCACAAATTCACAACTCTCTGAGAGAAAAAGGTTTTCCTTATTCTCAGTTCTAAATGGCCGACCCCTCATTCTTAAACTGTGTCCCCTGGTTCTGGACCTCCCCAACATCAGGAACATGTTTCCTGCATCTAGCCTGTCCAATCCCTTTATACCAAAGATACACACAAAATGCCGGAGTAACTCCGCGAGACAGGCGAAGTTTTGGGTCAAAACGCTTCTTCGGACTGAGATGTGTAAGAAGGAACTGCAGATGCTGGTTTAAACCGAAGATAGACACAAAATGCTGGAGTAACTCAGCAGGACAGGCATGGGTGTGGAGAGAAGGAATGGGTGGTGTTTCAGTCTGAAGAAGGGTCTCGACCCGAAACGTCACCCATTCCTTCTCTCCAGAGACGCTGCCTATTACTCCAGCATTTTGAGTCGGGAGTGGGAAACTAGAGATATGAAAAGGGACAAAGAACAAATGAATTAACGCTATGCAAAAGGACAAATCAAAGCCAGCAACGGTGATCAAGGAAAGGTGGAGCCCACAATGATCCATTGTTGGCTGTGGAGAAGGTGATTACAAGTGGCTACAACAGTGAAACTCAGCTGTAATTGCACTTCTGGGGATGAGTAAACTTGCCCAGAGTCTGGGAATCCCAGTGGACTGTAAACCAGTGAGAGTTGAAGAAATGAAGAGTTGATTGAGTGGGTAATTTGGGAGAGGTGCACTGGACTGTGTGTGTGTTGGGATTTCTCAAAGGCATTTGATGGGTAACAAGTTGCTGAGGGGAGGAGAACGCAAGTACAGATGGATGAGGCAGGGTCTTTGTCGGGGTCGGGGGGGTCATTGTTAGGGGGTTCAGTGTCGGGGGGGGGTCAGTGTTTGGGGGGGGGTCAGTGTCGCGGGGGGGGGTCCAGTGTCGGGGGGGGGTCAGTGTGGGGGGGTCAGTGTCGAGGGGGTCAGTGTCGGGGGGACAGTTGTCGGGGGGGGGTCAGTGTCGGGGGGGTCAGTGTCGGGGGGGTCAGTGTATTTGGGGGGGTCAGTGTCGGGGGGGGGGTCAGTGTCGGGGGACAGTGTCGTGGGTGGGGGGTCAGTGTCGGGGAGGGGTCAGTGTCGGGGGGGACAGTGTCAGTGATGGGGGGGGTCAGTGTTGGGGGGTCAGTGTCGGGGGGGTCAGTGTCGGGTGGGGTCAGTGTCGGGTGGGGTCAGTGTCGGGGGGGGGGGGGGTCAGTGTTGGGGGGGGTCAGTGTCGGGTGGGGTCAGTGTTGGGGGGGTCAGTCCGGCTGCAAGCTGCACAAAGGGGGTCCCAGCCAGACTGTAGCTGTGTGCAGCGCGGGCCAGGGTGTGAGACGTTGCCGCGTACCTGATGAACTTTTTCACCGGGGGCCGGGAGTCGTGTATGGTCGACATGCCTGACGACACGTACATCTCCTTCCTCCTCTCGATACGCCGCACATTCACAAAATCCCTGCAAACGGCAGGTGGCTGAGTTAGACACAGAAACACACGGGGCCCCTCCTCCACACACGGGGCCCCTCCTCCACACACGGGGCCCCTCCTCCACACACGGGGTCCCTCCTCCACAACACGGGAGGCCCCTCCTCCACACACGGGGCCCCTCCTCCACACACGGGGCCCCTCCTCCACACACGGGGCCCCTCCTCCACACACGGGGCCCCTCCTCCGCACACGGGGCCCCACCTCCAACCGCACACGGGGCCCCCTCCTCCACACACGGGGCCCCTCCTCCACACACGGGCCCCTCCTCCGCACACGGGGCCCCTCCTCCGCACACGGGGCCCCTCCTCCACACACGGGGCCCCTCCTCCACACACGGGGCCCCTCCTCCACACACGGGGCCCCTCCTCCACACGGGGCCCCTCCTCACACACGGGGCCCCTCCTCCACACACTGGGCCACCACGGGGCCCCTCCTCGCACACGGGGCCCCTCCTCGCCGCACACGGGCCCCTCCTCCGCACACGGGGCCCCTCCTCCACACACGGGGCCCCTCCCCTCCTCCAAACACGGGCCCCTCACACACGGGGCCCCTCCTCCACACACGGGGCCCCTCCTCCACACACGGGGCCCCTCCTCCACACACGGGGCCCCTCCTCCACACAGGGGGCCCCTCCTCCACACACAGGGGGCCCCTCCTCCACACACGGGGCCCCTCCTCACAGGAGGCCCCCCTCACCCCCCTCCACACGGGGCCCCTCCTCCAACACAAGGGGGACCCCCCCCTCCGCACACGGGGCCCCCTCCTCCACACAGGGCCCCTCCTCCACACACGGGGCCCCTCCTCCACACAGGGGGCCCCTCCTCCACACACCACACACGGGGGCCCCCCTCCCCACACGTGGCCCCTCCTCCACACACGGGGCCCCCCTCCACACACACGGGGCCCCTCCTCCACACACCGGGGCCCCTCCTCCACACGGGGGACCTCCACACAGGGCCCCTCCTCCACAAACGGGGCCCCCTCCCCACACCACACACCCCCACACACACCACACACACACACCCCCCACACACACACACACACCGACACACACACACACATCGACCCCACAACACAACACACCGACCCACACACACACACCGAACCCCACACACACACCGACCCCCACACACACCACGACCCCACACACCACCCACACACACACCACACCGACCCACACACACCCCCCACCACACACCGACCCCCACACCACAAACCGACCCCCCACACACACACACACCGACCCACACCACACTGACCCACACACACACACACCGACACACACCACACACCGACACACACCACACTGACCCCACACACACACAGTTTTCCTGACCCCACACACACACACACACACCGACCCACACACACACACACACCGACCCACACACCACACACTGACCACACCACCACACACACGACCCACACACACACCGACCACACACACACCGACACACACACATCCACAACACACCGAACCCCACCACACACACACCGACCCACACACACACACACACTGACCGACCCCACAACTACACACACACCGACCACACACACATCCACCGACCCACACACACACCGACCCACCACACACACCGACCCCACACACACACACCACACACACACACCGACCCACCACACACACCACACACACACACACCGGACACACACCGAACACACACCACACCACACACACACACCGACCCACACACACACACCGACCCACACACACACACACCGACCCCCACACACACACCGACCCCACACACACACACCACCCACAAACCACACACACACCGACCCCACACACACACACCGACCCACACACACACACACCGACCCCACACACACGAACACACCCACCACACACACACACCGACCCCACACACACACACACACACACACCCACACACACACACCGACCGACCCCACACACACACACCAACACACACACACACCGACCACACACAACACCGCACACCGACCCACACACACACACACGCCCACACACACACCGACCCCAAACACACACCACCACACGACACACACCACAGACCCACACACACACCGACCCACACACACCACCACGGACCCACACACACACACCGACCCACACACCACAACACACCGACCCACACACACACACCACCCACTCACACACACACACACACACACACACACCGACCCCCCACACACACATACACCGACCCCACACACACACACCGACCCACACACACCGTGACCCACACACACCGATCCACACACACACACACACACCGACCCACACACACACACACCGACCACACACACACACACACCGACCCACACACACACACACCACACACACCACACACACACACACCCACACACACACACCGACCCACACACACACACTCCGACCCACACACACACACACACCGACCCTCACTGGGGGATGGGTCCATAGACGGGCTGGAGGCAGCAACATTTAAGGTGAATGCTGGAGGCCTGGACCAGGAGGTGGTAAATGGGCTAGTATGGATGGGTACAAGTGGTGGGCAGGGTGGGCCGAAGGGCCTGTTCCTGGGCTCGAGCTCACTGTACAAGGAGGGAGCGAGGGTGCAGCCCTCACCTGGCGGATATCACCCCTCCCGCGGCTCCAGCAGACACGTCATACGTGATTAGTGTGTTGTCATCAACTCTCTGCAGAACCTGGAGCACAACACAGTGTCAGAAGCACCACTGCTCAACACGTGAACACGGGACAACACGCGGGACACGCAGACAACACGCGGACACGCAGACAACACGCGACACGCAGACAACACGCGGGACAAGCAGACAACACGCGGGACGCAACACTCGCGGGACACTCAAAACACGCGGGTCACACAGACACGACACCAGACAACACGCGGGACACGGGACACGCAGACAACACGCGGGACACGCAGACAACACGCGGGACATGCAGACAACACGCGGGACACTCAAACACGCGGGTCACGCAGACAACACGTGGGACACCAGACAACACGCGGGACACCAGACAACACGCGGGACACGCAGACAACACGGGGACACGCAGACAACACGGGGGACACGCAGACAACACGGGGGACACACACACACACGGTTCACACAGAAAACACGTGAACACGTAAGCACGTGGGATAGGCACACTACACTGTAAACCTGATGGTCACTGTGTGTGGTGCTCATCCCCCAGTGTGGGTCAGTGTGTGAGTGGGTCAGTGTGTGTGTGGGTCAGTGTGTGTGTGGGTCAGTGTGTGTGTGGGTCAGTGTGTGTGGGTCAGTGTGTGTGTGGGTCAGTGTGTGTGTGGGTCAGTGTGTGTGGGTCAGTGTGTGTGTGGGTCAGTGTGTGTGTGTGGGTCAGTGCGTGTGTGTCGGTGTGAGGGTCAGTGTGTGTGTGGGTCCAGTGTGTGTGTGTGGGTCAGTGTGTCAGTGTGTGGGTCAGTGGTGTGTGGGTCAGTGTGTGTGTGGGTCAGTGTGTGTGTGGGTCAGTGCGTGTGTGGGTCAGTGCGTGTGAGGGTCAGTGCGTGTGAGGGTCAGTGTGTGTGGGTCAGTGTGTGGGTCAGTGTGTGTGTGGGTCAGTGTGTGTGAGGGTCAGTGTGTGGGTCAGTTTGTGGGTCAGTGTGTGTGGGTGAGTGTGTGTGTGGGTCAGTGTGTATGTGTGGGTCAGTGTGTGTGTGTGTGGGTCAGTGTGTGTGTGGGTCAGTGTGAGGGACAGTGTGAGGGTCAGTGTGTGTGTGGGTCAGTGTGAGGGTCAGTGTGAGGGTCAGTGTGTGTGTGGGTCAGTGTGAGGGTCAGTGAGGGTCAGTGTGAGGGACAGTGTGAAGGACAGTGTGTGTGTGGGTCAGTGTGTGGGTCAGTGTGTGGGTCAGTGTGTGGGTCAGTGTGTGGGTCAGTGTGTGGGTCAGTGTGTGGGTCAGTGTGAGGGACAGTGTGTGGGTCAGTGTGAGGGACAGTGTGTGTGTAGGTCAGTGTGTGGGTGTGTGGGTCAGTGTGAGGGACAGTGTGTGTGTAGGTCAGTGTGTGGGTCGGTGTGTGGGTCAGTGTGAGGGACAGTGTGTGGATCAGTGTGTGTGTGGGAGTGTGTGGGTCAGTGTGAGGGTCAGTGTGAGGGACAGTGTGTGGATCAGTGTGTGTGTGGGTTAGTGTGTGGGTCAGTGTGTGGGTCAGTGTGAGGGACAGTGTGTGTGTGGGTCAGTGTGTGGGTCAGTGTGAGGGTGAGTGTGTGGGTCAGTGTGTGGGTCAGTGTGGGTCGGCGTGACGGTTGGCGTGAGGGTCAGAGTGTGTGAGGGTCAATGTGTGTGTGTGGGTCAGTGTGTGTGAGGGTCAGTGTGTGTGTGGGTCAACGTGTGTGACGGTCAGTGTGACAGTCAGTATGAGGGTGGGACCAGTTCCGTGTGGTCCAGTACTGTGTGTATGGTGTGGGGGGGGGGGGGGGTCGGGGGTGAGTGTGAGTGAGTGTGTACACTGAGGCTGAGTTCCCGTACTGGGATGGGCCTGGGTTTACTGTGCTGTGGGGCACGAGGTGCTGTGGGTGAGTGAGTCACTGTGGGAGGGTCGGGGGTGTGTAGGGGGGGGGGGGGGGGGGGGGGGTGGGGTGGCGGTCCACGGGTACCTGACACGCAGCAATAGTCCGGTTCCACATCGTCATCTTCTCAGGCTGAAGGATCACCTCCTGGTAAACCAGCTCAGCCGGACACTCCAGGAATGCCTGGGGAAGACATGGACACCAGGCTGGTCACTAGGGGTGGAGAGTGAGGGGGGGGAGAGAGCAGAGGGTTAGACTGTGGCAGGAGAGTGGGCGGCTGGGGGCAAAGCGGAGGGGAGCGCGGGGTGGTGCGTGGAGAGAGGGAGGAGGGAGGGGGGAGCACGGGGTGGTGCGTGGAGAGGGGGGTGGGAGGGGAGCGTGGGGTGCTGTATGGAGGGGGGGAGGGGAGCACAGGGTTGTGCGTGGAGGGGGGGGAGTGGGGCGTGGGGTGCTGCGTGGAGGGGGTGGGAGACTGGAGCGGGACAATGGGCGCCAACAGGAATGGTCATGCGGCAGAGGCTCCAGTGGTCGGGGCCAGGCAGAGTGCGGGTGCATTCGCTACGGGCAACCAGGGGGCATCTACATCGACTGAATCACGTTTTCCCCTCACCCATGTCCACACAGCTCACACATTCTCACCTTTAGAATGAAGCTCTTCCCGTGATATGGGATTTCAAAGGTGTAAACTGCGTCGGTGCCCTGCAACAGAGGTGACAGATTAGTGGGCGTATTCCCTCAGATAGAGTGTGATGAAGGAGAGGGATATTTCAGGACTGGGGTCAGAACAACTGCAGATCAGTCGTCTAAGTAAGCCACAACCTCTGGCCATTGGTGCTGGTGTGGTGTGGGGGGGCCGGGGTGACTGGGCATCGGGTCAGAGGTCCACCACACACCTTGCCCAGCCAGCAGGTACAGGGGGCAGGACACCTTGCCCAGCCAGCAGGTGGCATTTGTAAACAAGCCAGTGGCTGCAGGAGGGACCAGGGATGGACTCTGCTCCAACTGCAGGTATTAGGGTCAGCAGTGCAGTCACCGCCAGACGCCCAGACAGACAGACACTGAGACACCCAGACAGACAGACACCCAGACAGACACAGAGACAGACACCCAGACAGACAGACACCCAGACACCGAGACAGAGACACCGGGACACAGACACCGTGACAGACAGACCCAGACACCGAGACAGAGACAAAACCGGGACACAGACACCGGGACAGCAAAACACCCAGGCAGACAGACACCGAGACACCCAGACACCGAGACAAAGACACCGAGACAGACAGACGCTGAGACAGACAGACACCCAGACACCGAGACAGACAGACACCGAGACAGACAGACGAGACAGACGGACAGACAGACAGACACTCAGTCAGACAGACAGACAGACAGTGAGCAGCTTCTCACCACCCCAGGGCTCGGTGTCGTTGTGGGTCTGGGCTGGGGGCAGACGTGTGGCTCCCACCGACACAATAGTCAACAACACATTATTTTCGGAAGTGTTTTTGTGCCTTTTGTAAATTTAAAACAGGTTCATTTTGTCAAATGGACATTTGCAAGTGCTGTGCGATTGGTTAAATCGCATAAAAATCACACAGATCACACAAGGTGCCAGGGTAAAACTGGACATGCTGAACACGCTCAGCGGGTCAGGCAGCTTCCGTGGAGAGAGAAACAGGCTTAACATTTCATGCTGATGACTATTTTTCAGAACATACAGCTTCTTCTCCTCTCCGCAGATGCCGGCTGACCTGGTGAATAGTTTCAGCACTTTGTTTCAGATTAGCGGCATGTGCAGGATGTTATGTTTGTGGGATGTGTGTGCATCACAGCACACGTGTGTGACTCCGATCCACGGTTGCAATGGTGGATAAATAGCACACAGAGCCCGTGGGAACAAGAGGCAGCGGCTTCTCACGGCCCACAGACTCACAACTTCTTTCTCCAGCTTCCAGTACTCCTCCTGCCGTAGTATTTGTTCTAGGACCCCCATGGCCTCTCGGCCCTGACGTACGTACTCCTTCTCCTGCGGAAACAAACTGACAGTGAAACTGTCCTTGCAACTTTGCCAGTCTGGAAATGGTCATGCAGAAAAAAAGCTGTCTTGGATTTAAACAGTTTCAGAGATAAAACTTCAGTTTCCCACTGGCTGCAGTAATCAGACAGCTCTGTCACAGGCTGGCAGCCACGGAAACCGACAAGCGATCGCTTGTATTAACGGCACTCCGTTACACAATATAATCGTCTTTAGTACTTCTAGCTGCAGTAATAAAATACTCTTATTTCCATTGAAGAGATCTCTAGTTTGAAAATCCTGCAGGAGCATTAGTGAATCTGAGACCGCCTTTCTGCTGTTGACACAAATGTCGTTTACATGCAAATGTTACGCGTTGTTTCTTTGGAATATATCTTTGGTTTACAGCAGCAATACACAGGCAGCAGTGACTGCAGACAGGAGGCAGAGCGGTGGGTCAGACACCATGCTGACCGGTGGCTGGGTGACCCCTGGACCAGCTCTGGAGCCAAGGCTTGGGTCGCTGCTAACGGGCTTTGGCCAAAGCAACGGGCAGAATGACCAGGAGGTGTTCTTGTTTGTGGGGTGAGATTGGAACTAATTTCTCCTGATGATTACTGTGTGTGGGCGGGGGTCACCGGCCCTCGTCACAGAGCGGACCACAGCGGTTAAGCGAGCAGCTCAGCACCGGGTCGCGGGGGCCGGACGGTCAGGGCCGGCTTGGCCGTCAGTCAATGCTGGCGGCCTGCCCAACAACACCTACAGGCTCCGTGGGGCAGACAAACGAGACAGAACAGTCCTCTCCTCACGGACAGCCCTTGATGACAACTCGTACCTGAGGTGTGGCTGCAACCCGCCCAACACCTTCCTCCTCCAGCTCATCGTCAGACCCTGCAGCAGGAAGCAAAGTACATCACTCAGAGCAACGGGTAACACACAACTCACTCACCTAGAGCCACAGGTAGCTCCTCACCCACTCACCCACCTACACATACACTGACTGCGACAGGTAACTCACAACTCGCCCAGAGTGACTCATTCACTCACACACCGACACAGCAGTGGCAGGAGGCCATTCAGCCCATCATCCCTGCTCCAGCAGTCAATGAGATTATGGCCGGCATTTTACCCCAGCCCCAATTTCTGCATTAACCCCAAACCCTAACCATATCCCTGCAACTGAATATCCAAACCCTCTATCACTTTTGTCAATGCACTGTCTCTGTCGCCCTCTTGGGCAGAGGGGTCCACTGATGTCCCCTGCCCATGGTCCTGCATCCACCCACTTGAGGCTTTGTTTAATGCCCGCTAACTTGCTCCATTCACCCAGATGACCTGTGACTCCGTACCCTCACTGCAGTCCCAGCCTCACCTAACAGCAATACTCTGCGTACCGCTCCACCCCACCCGCTCTGCGTGTTAAAACTAACTCGGGTTCACTTTTCCCCCGTGCGTCTCTCCGCAGATGCTGCCTGACCTGCTGTGTTTCCCTGTAGTTTGTGGGTGGGCTGTACTGAGGAGAGGTACCTGCGAGGGACTCTGGCGGCGAATAGAACTGTCCCTCTGACACAGCGCTGGGGTAGAGCAAGCTCGGGCCTCCGAATGCCGTCTGCGGTGCCTGGAACACTGAGGCAAAGACAGGTTTCATCACCACCTCACCTTCACGCTCAGTCGGCAGGTTGCAAAGATGAGGCCGATTTATCATTGCAAGGGCCAGGTGACAACGCGCTCACAAGAAGCAGCAGGTTGCGTGGAATTTATACAATTTGAAATTTAAAAAAAAAATCATAGCTTGCATCAGAGATTACGGAGGTTAAGGAACTGGGCAGCACAGGGGCAGCAGCAGTATAGTTGGTGCCTCAGAGAGCCAGAGACCTGGGCTTGAACCTGACCATGGGTGCTGTCTGTACAACGTTTGTACGCTCTCCCTGTGACCGCATGGGTTTTCTCTGGGTGCTCCGGTTCCCTCCCGCACTCCAAAGGAATGCATGTTTGTAGGTTAATTGACTTCTGTAATATTATCCCTAATGTAGGATAGTGTTAGTGCACTGGTGAGCACTGGTCGGTGTGGACTCGGTGGGTCGAGTGGCCTGTTTCCACGCTGTAGCTCCAAAGTCTAAACCCTCGTGACTATAGCCAGTGCCAGAGGCTGGTGGTGAGCAGAGAGAGGTGCTGACAGTAGGTGCATGCACGGCTGCAGCATTGTTGTGGCATTGGAGGGTTGCACATTCCAGGGTCAACCCAGGGAAGTTGGCATGGTGATTTAACAGGAACCGAACCAATAACCGGTGGGAATTTTAGGCATTGTTGGGAGGGTTGAAAGCAGATTGATGGGGGGGCTGGTTACCCAGAGGAGGCAGTAAAGCAAAGCTGCAATAGAAGGGGCAGCAGCAAGCAAGGATGCCAAGTGTGCATCAGGAAGGGCATTGAATGCAGGCATCAGACAGCTCCAGAAATAGAGCAAACAAGAATAAGAAGATAAAATTAAAAGCTCTTTATCTGAGCGCACCCAACGTCAGGAGAGTACTCGGGCTCCGGAACTGCAGCCATCTTGTAGCACGGAGCACAAACAAGAAATAACGTAGAAAGATACTGTCGATAAATCGGTGATTTAAACTTTTATATTGATCGCACAAATCGTTCATGGTGTGGTATACAGGGTGGTTCTTAGAGCAACTAATCGTGGAATGGGCTGCTTTAGATCTGGTGCTGTGTAAAGAGAGAGAATGAATGAACAATCTCAGTGTCAATGATCGCGGAGGAAGGGGTGATCGTGGCCTGCTGGAATTACACGTTTAGTTTGAGGGTGACACACTAGTGTGCTATACTATACAGTAATTACAATCATTTGCAATGATTATTAGAACAAGGAAACAGAGGGAAGGATAAGCTGCAGATCAGAGCGCCGTTATTCTAAACCACCCGAGGTTTTGATGCTAATTACATGAAAGGAGATATTTCATAAACCTCAGCCAACGTACGGTGCAGGGAAGGAGAGACACTGACCCAGGAGGGTGTACCGCCCACGGCTGTGGGAGGGGTGCAATCACATTACAATCAAGTGGCAGACAATGGCTGAAGGTTAGTGGTGGGACAGAGTCTGGGAAACATCGAGTCATAGAGTGATACAGTGTGCAACCAGGCCCTTCAGCCCACCTTGCCCACACCGGCCAATATGTCCCAGCTACACTAGCCCCACATGCCTGCGATTGGTCCACATCCCTCTAAACCCGTCCTATCCATGTACCTGTCCAACTGTTTCTTAAACGTTGGGATAGTCCCAGCCTCAACTACCTCCTCTGGCAGCTCGTTCCATACACCCACCACCCTCTGTATGAAACGTTTAGAAACAAGCAAAGGATGAATAAAAAACTTTTAATGAGATACGGTGTGAGAGTTACAAATAATAAACAGACAGATAATGTTAAGAGTTGTATAAAGGGAGAAGCTGAAGCAAAGATGGTTACTCCAGACAATGAGAGTGGAGAGATAATGGGAAATAGAGAAATGGCAGAGATTCTGAATAATTCAACTATATCCCAATTCACAACAAGATATTAAGAATATCCTGATCATAATAGATGGCCAGGGGCTGGAGAAAGGGCGGAACAAATCACTGTCATTAGACATGTAGAAACACGGAACTGTCAATACTGGTTTACAAAAGAAGATACAAAGTGCTGGAGTAACTCAGCCGGTCAGGACAAGGTGGATCGGTGACGTTCAGGTCCGGGCCCCTCTTCAATCTGAAACGTCGCCTATCCATGTTCTCCACAGATGCTGCCTGACCCGCTGAGTTACTCCAGCACTCTGTGAAACGTCGCCTATCCATGTTCTCCACAGATGCTGCCTGACCCGCTGAGTTACTCCAGCATTTTGGCCACGTCCAGGCTGCAGAGACACTGGGTGCACTGGATATACCCTGGGGTCGGGAGAGGTCCAGAGCGTTGGGTACTGCTAGATCATCGTCACTATTCATAAAAGCAGCGTGCACACATTCCTTGGCAGAACAACCTTTCCCTATGGGTGTAACAATTCCATGTATTATTTTAAGTGGAATTTCGACACCTAAAGGAAGCAGGAATGTGGGTCAAACAAAGTGCCTTCCACAGGCAGTGACTGCTCCAGCCTGTCCTCTCCTAGCAATCGCTGGACGCTTATCAGTTGATGCAAGCAGCAGGACTGTACACCACACCCCGAGAGGGGGAGCGAGATGGGGGGGGGAGGGGGAGAAGAAGAGAGGGAGAAAAGAAGAAGGGAGAGAGAGGGGGGGAGGGGGAGGGGGGAGAGTAAGGGGGAGAGAGAGAGGGGCGGGGGGGCGGGGGGGGGGGGGGGGAGGGGGGGGGGGGGGGGGGGAGAGAGGGGGGGAGGGGGAGGGGGAGGAGGAAGAGAGAGAGGGGAGGAGAGAGGGAGAGGGGGGAGAGAGAGAGGGGGAAGGGGTGAGAGAGAGGGGGAGGAGGGGGAGAGTAGAGGGGGAGGGGAGAGAGAGGGGGAGGAGAGTAGAGGGAGGGGGAGAGAGAGGGGGAGGGGGAGAGAGAGAGGGGGAGGGGGGGGAGAGGGAGGGGGAGAGAGAGGGGAGAGAGAGAGGGGGGGGAGGGGGGAGGGGAGAGGGGGGGATGGGGGGGGGAAGAGAGAGACTGCGGGGAGGGGGAGAGAGAGGGGGAGGGGGAGTTGAGGCTGGGTGAGAGGAGGGGGAGAGCCTCGAGGAGTTGTTTGTCGTAGTAAAGGTTCTTCGAAATATTATTTCAGATCCCACAAAAAATCACCGACAGCGACTATCATCTCTCGTCCTCTGCCTCTTGATTAAATACTTTGAAAACGAGAAACCAGGTCTCGAGCCAGACGAGGATGAATGGAGAACGATGGGCAGCACGTAGCCCCAAACGCCTCTGCTCTGAAACTGACAAAAGGGATGGAGAACTGAACAATATTGCTGCCCCCGCACGCCAGGGATGGTCATGGTCACTACAGCACCAACACGCACACACACACAGGACCATAGACACACACGCACACTGAACCACACACACTGACCCACACACACACTGAACCACACACACTGACCACACACACACTGACACCCCTCACACACAGACCCACACATAATACTGACACTCACCACACTGCCCCCCACCACACACACACTGACCCACACACACACTGACACCCTCACACACTGAACCCCCCCCCACACACACACAGACCCCCCCCCACACACACACTGACACCCTCACACACTGACCCCCCCCCCCCCCCCACACACACACACTGACCCCCCCCCCCACACACACACACAGTGACCCCCCCACACACTGACCCCCCACACACACACTAACGCACACTGACCCCCTCCCACACACTGACCCACGCACACACACTGACCCCCCCCACACATACTGACACACACACACTGACCCACACACACACACTGACACACCAGTGTGTGCAGGGAAGTAATCCACAAGCTGGGAAAACTGATGTGAGAGAACCAAAGTGATCCAAGACAGACCCTGTGTTGGCCATGATTGATGCCACTGGCAACTGGCAGCCCCCCCAGTTACACAGCTCCTGCTCCCCGCCCCCACTGGCCCCCTCTGGCCCCTGTGAACATCGACTGGGGCTGGGGACTGCTGTGTGGTGCCGAGGGGTCCGTGCCCGCCCTGGGTGAATGGAGAGAATGAAAGAATGACAGACCAAGAGAGATTTTTTTTTTTAAACATTAAAGATAAATCCCCTTTACCTGTATTAAGAGGATGACTTTCACGATGAGAAAGCCACTGGTGATTAAAGTGGTGACCTGAAAGAAAAGACCAGTCGGTGACGGCTCCTCACGAGACTGAGGCCAACGAGCAGTAGACCCCCCGTTGCCACCCCCGCTACACACCCCTCCCTGGGCAGAGCAGCAACACAGGATAGGCACAGAGTGCTGCAGTAACTCAGCGGCTCAGGCAGCATCTCCGGAGAAAAGGAATAGGTGACGTTTCGGGTCGAAATACTGAGTCAGGGGCGAGGGAAACTAGAGATATGAAAAGGTTCAGAACAAATCAGAGCCAGCACCCATGACCAAGGAAAGGCGGAGCCCACAATGGTCCATTGTTGGCTGTGGAAGAGGTGCTATCAAAGGGATATTTGGATGGAAACAGTGGAAGTCTAGGGTAGGGGAGAGGCGGGGAGAGGGGAAATGCAGGGTTTATTTGGATTTGAGAAATCAACATTCATACCACTGGGTTGCAGGCTGCTCCCACCCCCCCTAATCGGCCCCACCCACCCCCAAGTCTTCCCCTTCTCTCCCCCCCCCCCGAGGCCTTCGAGCCCCCCGCCCCTCTCTCAAGTAGTCTGTTAACACACTCCGCTAGGCTCTTCCCCCACTGCAATGCTGCACGCACGCACGCACGCACGTCGCCCACCTGCCCCACGCCCTGGCAACTGGAAGTATCCCATTACCCGCACACTTTCCAACTACTCCCAGAGGGGACGCCAAGGTAGGAGATGATTCAGAAAAGACTAGCTATGGAATAGTAATGAATCTGCAGGCCAGCCTGACCACAGTGAGTGAGCCGAGCCTCGGGGTAAGACTGAGGAGTGTTGCACATACAGTCTCCACCCTCTCCCACTACATCTACTCACTCAGATCAAGAAGGAAACACACGCATTCATGCCAGAGGGAGATATGATCTCAACTCTTCAACGATATTTGGACAGATCTGTGGATAGGAAGGGTTTGGCCAAATGAGACTGGCCCAGAATGCCAGCTTGGTCAGCATGAACAAGTCGGGCTGAAGGGCCTGTTTCCATTCAGTACAGCTGTATAACTGTATGATAAGTTCGTAGGAGTCGGGACACCACACAGACCAGGCACTCATCGACCCTGCATGTTTGGCACTGGGCACATTGGCATCGATCACCCCACACACAGTGCTGGTGCAGAGATCCTGCTCCCTCTCATTCCCCTCATGGACCAACTCTGCCCAGCTACATCCCAACCCCGGATTAATCACAGGCTGGTTTTGTCCAATCCGGCAACAATCCATGTTCTGGACAGAGCTTTCAGTCCCGTCAGAACTTGTCAAGCGTTTTTGTGATTGAGGCAGTGCAGCGTCGGTTCACGAGATTGATCCCTGGGATGGCGGGACTGTCATATGAGGAAAGATTGAAAAGACTAGGCTTGTATTCACTGGAGTTTAGAAGGATGAGGGGGAATTTTATAGAAATATATAAAATTATAAAAGGACTGGACAAACTAGATGCAGGAAAAATGTTCCCAATGTTGGGTGAGTCCAGAACCAGGGGCCACACCCTTGGAAAAAAGGGGTCATTTAAGACTGAGGTGAGAAAAATCTTTTTCACCCAGAGAGTTGTGAATTTATGGAATTTCCTGCCACAGAGGGTAGTGGAGGCCAAATCACTAAATGGATTTAAGAGAGGGAGATAGATAGAACTCTAGGGGCTAGTGGAGCCAAGGGATATGGGGAGAAGGCAGGCACGGGTTATTGACAGGGGACGATCAGCCATGATCACAATGAATGGTGCTGGCTCGAAGGGCCGAATGGCCTCCTCCTGCATTTATTTTCTATGTTTATATGTTTCTATGTTTTCAAAACCGTGTGGTCATTAAAGCAACAGCCAAGGTCTTGTGGAAACATGTGCTGGGACTCTGCAGGCAGTGTGCGCCTGTCACAGAGAGCAGACTCTTCAATGGTTTGGGGGTGGGGGTGGGGGTGGGCCATCGTGGTATGGGGGCCCAGCAGCCCAGTCCCAGCTCTGTGCAGAAGCACAAACACCGGCCACTCTCCCAGCCAATGCACTGGAGATAACGCAGCCTTCACCTTCTGCCTCTCTCCTCTCTCTCTCTCTCTCTCTCTCTCCCCCTCTCTCCACGTGGCCCACACCCACAGTTTAACCAGCGGGGGCTGTGTGCAGGCCAGCCAGAGAGTGAGAGGTGTCGGCATGCTTACCGCAATGACCCACCAGTGGCGGAGTCGCAGGAGGGCATAGCACAGCAGCAAGACCAGGAAACGAAACACAGCCAGGAACTGGAGGAGCACAACACACATGGTTCATTGTTCGATGTCGTTCGCGTGTGAAGCAATGGAATTCTGCTCAGATACGTGGACACAATACTTACAAAAATGTCAAAAAATGAAGTTCTGAAATCATAATCTATTATTTCATCCTTCAGATTTTTCTCAATACCATCTTTTGTCTGGGAAACAAAGAACATGTTAGGGTTTCAGACTCAAGTCATTTTTCCGAGGGAGATGCAGATCAGAGATGGTCTTGCCCGAGCCCCCCTGCCCACTCACTGCGACTCTGGACTGAGGCTGTGGAGCTTCCAGCATCTTGCATCACCTCCGCACTCCAGCCAGACCGTGAACTGAGAGATGCCATGGGCGCTCGGCACGGCTGGGGGTGGCCTGGAGAGCAGTGACGGACCGCTGGAGGCTGCAGAGGATGCACTGCAGCTGCGAGAGGAGAGACTGACAACTCTCCCAACCCACATGCAGAATGCGGAACAGTACAGCACAGGAACAGGCCCTTCTGCCCACAATGTCTGTGCTGAACTTGATGCCAGGTTAAACTTTATGATCCATATCCCTCCGTTGCCTGCACCTATCTGGAAGCCTCTTAGACACGATTATCGTCTGCCTCCACCACCACCCCCGGCAGCCCGTCCCAGGCCCCCACCACCCTCTGTTCCCCACGAAGACCCCACAAGGACCACGTGAGCATCTTTGGGGACTCGTTATGTTGTGACACAGGGGCTACATTGTGCACAACACGATAGAGGGTAATAAACTAACGATGAGCAGACTAGTGGGAGATGGATATTGGCCCTGTGATACTGTCCTCCCCCAGGGGCCAGGCAAGCCCATCGCAGCCCACCCCACTGTGGAGAAAGTCAGCAGTCCCTCATTATGGCCCCTCCCTCCACCTACCTGTGCACCGATCCCCCAGCATAGGTTAGTTTAGAGATGCTGCACTGAAATAGGCCCTTCGGCCCACCGTGTCCGCACCAACCAGCGATACCCGCACACTAACACAATCCTACACCGGCTAGGGTCAATTGAACCAAGCCAATTAACCTACAAACCTGTATGTCTTTGGAGTGTGGGAGGAAACCCGCGATCCCGGAAAAAATCCACGCGGTCACGAGGAGATCGTACAAACTCTGTACAGACAGCACCCGTAGTCAGGGTCAACCCCGTTCTCCGTCGCTGTGAGGCAGCAACTCTACCGCTGTGCCACTGTGTGAGTATCTGTGCTGGAGCAATCCCATTGACGCTGCGTCCATGTACAGCCTCTACTTGCTCAGCTGGGAAAGCAACTTCAGCAAGTCTCCAATGACTCGTCACACTTTCTACAGAGGCAGCGTACAGAGCACGCTACCCGATACCTCACTGCTCTGCCCAGCCCAGCCCAGCACTACACCAAACTGCAGGCAGTTGTGGACGTAACCCAGTCCCTCTCCCCAGCTCCATCACCATGTACACCACACTGCCTCAGGAGAGCAGCCAACTTAATCAAGGACCACTCACTCGCGCCCCCGGCCATTCTCTAGTCTTCCCTCTCTAGTCAGGCTGAAGATGCAGACGCTTCTCCCCCGCCACCAGCTTCTCCCCACTGTTATCAAACTCTTGATCGTATGTCTCACCTGTTTGGTGGCCTGTCAGCTCCAACACTCTTCCTCATTTCCCCAACCCCCACAGCTCACCACCTGACTGCCATGCTGACACGTGGGTTTACACGCGCTCACGTATATACGGTTCCTGAAGCCGCTGTCGGTAACATACAAACTGTCCTTATTGTAACTTGGAGTGACCACTGGCCCCACAGCACAGTGACCACTGGCCCCACAGCACAGTGACCACTGGCCCCACAGCACAGTGACCACTGGCCCCATAGTATAATGACCACTGGCCCTACTGCACATTGGCAGCGAGCCGCCACCCCCACCACCCTCAGCCCTCGCCCAGCCACACAATCATCACCCACCCCAACATACCCCCCCCCACCATCAAGTCCCAGCTCACCCTCAACACCCCCCCACCGTTAATCCCCCCCCCCATCAGCCCCCATTCCTCAAAAGGCCCACGTCCTCGCCCAAACAACAGTGTGGCCTTAAACACGGGAGCCCGCTACCACCGGCCTGATGTATCATGCTGCCTTATTTAGTCAGAAAACAATGGCCACAATTAATATTCACACAATTCACCCCCCCCCCCCCCTCACCATGATGGTAGTTTACACAGGTACTGCACTGCACACGCCCTTGCTGAAACAGAAAGTGACTTGTTGTACAAAAAGACAGACCATAACCCTGGACAAGACGCTGAACTGTGGAGCAAGTGAAGCAGTAATCACGTCATTTTGTCCCTGGATGATCAGTGTCTAGCAGTAACAAAGGACACGATCAAATCACATCTAATCTCAAAGGTTCATCATTGCAGAGGAGCGTTGTGTGCGGCCAAAGTTTTTCTGCATTAACAGTTTATATTTGGAGATGAAGACATGACGATAAACACGCAGAGAGGAAGCAGCAGGGGGGGGGCCCCCCCCAGGGGGGGGTTGCTGAGCTGGGCCGCTTTCAGTGCCTCTTTCTCTCAGCCATTGCCAGATAGGAAACACTTACGTTCAACTCAATGATCCACAGAAGCGGAACAAACAAACAGCAGGTCGAAGGTGACGAAGAGGCAGAAGGTTCTGCGCACATGGGAGAGGGTTTACTCTCCCCTAGCGTGGTTACGGGGCCGCCAATGATCGTTGGCACCTGTGCGTAGTTGTAATTGATCGAGGCGATCGGTGGCAGACTCTGTTCCAACCCGTCCATCCTCCCTCCCTCCTGCCCAGCATCAGGTGCAAGACACGAGCACTAGAGAAAGAAACGTCAGTTAGCATGGCAGTGGTGCAGAGAACGCACAACAAAGTGCC
Source organism: Okamejei kenojei (assembly GCA_035221665.1). Lineage (NCBI taxonomy): Eukaryota > Metazoa > Chordata > Chondrichthyes > Rajiformes > Rajidae > Okamejei > Okamejei kenojei. The sequence goes on from CM069161.1 coordinate 14,705,667, forward strand.
GGGAATCATAGCCTTTGCCCAGCTGTCCCAAAACACAGTCTGCCGCTAACACAAGCAGGACTTTCCCATACAGGGTTCTCCAGGCACCCAGCTCCAACATTATCAACTGCTGGTAATTCAAGTTGATAAGTTACTTTGTAAATGTAGCTGTCAAAATTAATAGTTGCCTTTTGACTCATTTGGTAAATTGCTTGTCCGCAGTGTCAGTGACAAGTTTCACGTTTCGACCTCCAGACTGGGGTTAACTGCTCGAGGCAGGGACAGAGTGGGGACAGTCTCACCTTGGCTTGTCATGATTGAATTAGCCAGAGGATCAGATCTGCGATGCCCAAAGCTGCTGGTGCTCTCTCAAACTCCTCGTGAGAGGAATCGTGACACAGACAACACGGATCCAAAGTACACAGAAAGCAAGTAAACGAGAGGCTCCTGGCAAATGGAGAGGAACCCATGACACAGCGTCCACTGTCTAGTGGCTAGATAAGAGGAAGCAGGGATATTAAATATCTAAAGATAACATTGGGTGAAAGCTCACTGCACGACATACTGTGTAAATAAAGTACAGATAAACTTAATCCCACACAGGCCAGCGGTGAGACTGAAAGGGCGAGACAGCTAGGGCCTGACCACTGTGTACACACACACACACACACACACACACACACACACACACACACACACACAAAACACTCACACCACACACACACACACCACACACACCCCATCCCCCCCCCAAACCCACGGTCTACTGTCCCATGCTGCGGGGCCAGTGGTCACTGGGCTGCGGGGCCAGTGGTCACTGCAAGTTACAATAAAGACAGTGTGTATGTTACCGACAGTGGCTTCAGGAACGTAAGTAGTGACGGAGTGGGTAAACCCACAGGACGACATCAGCTGCCCTCAGTTCCCCGACCCCGTCCGCTGCAGCACGGCCGGTCAGGCAGCTGGCCTCTGGGGTGGGGGCTGGGGGTGGGGGGTGGGGTTGGGGTCGGGGCGCGGATGGGGGCTGGGGATGGGGCTGGGGCTGGGGGATGGGGTGGGGGCTGGGCTGGGCTGGGGGCTGGGGCTGGGGGATGGGGGCTGGGACTGGGGGCTGGGGCTGGGGTGGGGGGCTGGGGCTGGGGGCTGGGGTGGGGGCTGGGGATGGGGGTGGGGATGGGGGCTGGGGATGGGGCTGAGGGATGGGGGCTGGGGGCTGGGGATGGGGATGGGGGCTGGGGCTGGGGACTGGGGGCTGGGGCTGGGGGCTGGGTGGGGCTGGGGGCTGGGGCTGGGGATGGGGTGGGGGCTGGGGATGCGGCTGGGGTGGGGTATCTGGGGGCTGGGGCTGGGGGTGGGGGCTTGGGGATGGGGCTGGGGGGCTGGGGGCTTCTGGGGCTGGGTGGGGGTGGAGGGGCTGGGGATGGGGCTGGGGCTGGGGCTGAGGATGGGGCTGGGGCTGGGGGCTGGGGATGGGGCTGGGGATGGGCTAGTGGGGCTGGGGGCTGAGGAGAGGTTGGGGGCTGGGGATGGGGGCTGGGGCTGGGGGCTGGGTCTTGGGGGCTGGGGCTGGGGCTGGGGAGGGGTGCTAGGGGATGGGGGCTGAGGATGGGGGCATGGGGCTGGGGCTTGGTCTGGTGCTGAAGGGCTGAGATGGGGTGCTGATGATGGGGTGTCTTGGCTGGGGATGTGTGCTGGGGATGGTGGCTGGGGAGGAGATGGGGGCTGGGGTGGGCTGAGGATGGGGGCTGGGGCTGGGCTGAGGATGGGGGCTGGGGCTGGGGTGGGGCTGGAGGATGGGGGCTGAGGATGGGGGTGAGGATGGGGGCTGAGGATGGGGGCTGAGATGGGGGCTGGGGCTGGGGATGGCGAGGATGGGGCTGCAGAGGGGGGTGGGCGATGGGGCTGGGGCTGGGGATGGGGGCTGGGATGGGGCTGAGGAATGGGGCTGGGGATGAGGGCTGGGGAAGATGGGGCTGAGGGAGGATGGGGCTGGGGATGGGGGGTGGGGATGGGGCTGAGGATGGGAGGCTGGGGCTGGGGCTGGGGCTGGGGGCTGGTCTGGGGATGGGGCTGAGGATGGGGGCTGGGGCTGGGGGTTGGGGATGGGGCTGAGGATGGGGGCTGGGATGGGGCCTGGGGCTGGGGGCTGGGGATGGGGCTGAGGATGGGGGCTGCTGGGGCTGGGGCTTGGAGGGCTGGGGGTGGGGATGGGGCTGAGGATGGGGGCTGGGGGCTGGGGATGGGGGGGCTGGGGATGGGGGCTGGGGAGGGGGCTGGGGATGGGTCTAGGATGGGGGCTGGGGATGGGGCTGGGGATGGGCTGGGGATGGGGCTGAGGATGGGGGATGGGGATGGGGGCTGGGATGGGGCTGAGGGCGGGGGCCTGGGGATGGGGGCTGGGGCTGGGGATGGGGCTCGAGGATGGGGGCTGGGGGTGCGGGGCTGGGGATGGAGGGCTGGGGATGGGGCTGAGGATGGGGGCTGGGGATGGGGGCTGGGGATGTGGCTGGGGATGGGGCTGAGGATGGGGGCTGGGGATGGGGGTGGCTGCTGGGGGCTGGGGATGGGGGCTGGGGAGGGGCGAGGTGGGGGCTGGGGATGGGGGCTGGGGATGTGGCTGGAGGATGGGGCTGGAGGATTGGGGGTGGGATGGGGGCTGGGGAGGGGCTGAGGATGGGGGCTTGGGAGGAAGGGCCTGGGGATGGGGGGCTGGGGATGGGGTGGGGGGGAAGGATGGGGGGCTGGGGCTGGGGGCGGGGGATGGGGGCTGGGATGGGGTGAGGATGGGGGGCTGGGATGGGGCTGAGGATGGGGGCTGAGGGCTGGGGGCTGGGGATGGGGCTGGGCTGGGGATGGGGGCTGGGGGGATGGGGGGCTGGGGATGGGGCGGGGGATGGGGGTGGGATGGGGGGCTGGGGATGGGGGCCTGGCGCGGGACGAAAGCGGGCAGATCCCAGACCCGGCGGTTGTCCGGCTCCCACCCGGGCTCGGCAAACACAGCTGCCCGGGTAGAGGGGTCGTCGGCGGCGGAGTGGGAGGGGGAGGGACGGACGGGGCCCCGGGGCCCGCTCACCTTCGCCGCCGCGCCGACGCGTTCCGGAGAAACCCGGAGCCGGCCGCAACCCGGAAGTGGATCCACGCGAGCTGGTTGCCGGCGCGCGCCCGCGGCTCCCCAGCCAGCGAGTTTGTGTCAAGCCACACGCCTTCCCCCGGCTTCCGGCCAGCGCCGGCACCAGAGATGCTGCAGCGGAGCCTTGTACCTGACCCTGACCCTGGCCCGACCTGACCTGGCCCTGATCCCTAGGCCCCGCACCTGGCCCCGACCCCTGACTTTGGCCTCTTACCCCGACCCCGACGTTCAGCCCCTCGGCCTGGGGAACAAGGAACTGCAGGTGCTGTTTACCCACTGACAGGTACAATGTTGCTGGAGAACAGCGTTGCGGCCAGCGTCAATGGGGTCAGGATCCGTCCTCTCACCCTTCTCCCCACTTCTCGTCACTCTCTCCCACTCTCACTCTTCCTCACCCTCTCTCTCCACTCCTCACTCTTCCCCCACTCCTCACTCTCCTCACTCCTCCCTCTCTCCTCACTCCTCACTCTCTCCCCACTCCTCATCTCTCCTCACTCCTCACTCTCTCCCCACTCCTCACTCTCTCCTCACCCTCTTCCTCACTCCTCACTCTCTCCCCATCCTCACTCTCTCCTCACTCCTCACTCTCTCCCCAAACTCCTCACTCTCTCCTCACCCTCTCCCCTCATCCTCACTCTCCCCTCTCTCCTCACTCTCTCCTCATCTCACCTCTCTCCCCCTCCTCACTCTCTCCTCACCTCTCCCCTCACTCCTCACTCTCCCCTCACTCCTCACTCTCTTCCCCACTCCTCACTCTCGCCCCCCCACTCCTCCTCACTCTCTCCCTCACTCCTACTTCTCCTCACTCTTCCCTCACTCCTCACTCTCTTTCGCTACTCGCTCCTCACTCTCTCTACTCCTCACTTCCCCTTATCCTCACCTCTCTCCCCTCCTCACTCTTCCCTCTCCTCACTCTCTCCTCACTCCTCACTCTCTCCCCTCTCCTCATTCTCTCCTCACTCTCTCCCCTCTCCTCACTCTCCCCTCACTCCTCACTCTCTCCCCTCTCCTCACTCTCTCCTCGCTCCTCACTCTCTCCCCTCTCCTCACTCTCTCCCCACTCCTCACTCTCTCCCCAAGGAGACCAAAGAACCACACCTCCCTCGCTGCCAGGGGGAAGAAGGTATAAGAGCCTGAGAACCATGACCTCCAGGTCCAACTGCAGCATCTTTGCAATAACCACCAGGCTGCACAACACTGACCATAGAAACACAGAAACATAAAAAATAGGTGCAGGAGTAGGCCATTCGGACCTTCGAACCTGCACCGCCATTCAATATGATCATGGCTGATCATCCAACTCAGTATCCTGTACCTGCCTTCTCTCCATATCCCCTGATCCCTTTAGCCACAAGGGCCACATCTAACTCCCTCTTAAATATAGCCAATGAACTGGCCTCAACTACTTTCTGTGGCAGAGAATTCCACAGATTCACCACCTTGTGTGAACAAAAAATTCATCTCGGATCCTGTAGACTTACCCTTATCCGTAAACTGTGACCTTTGTTTGGACTTCCCAACCATCGGGAAACAATTTCCTGCATCTAGCCTGTTACCCAACTTCCTTAAGAATTTTGTACGTTTCTATAAGATCCCCATCAATCTTTAAAACTAGCGAGTACAGCCGAAAAGGTCTATCCTCGCAACCATCATCGCCATGAACCATGTACGAAGGAACGGCAGATGTGGTTTAAATCGAAGTAGACACAAAATGCTGGGAGTAGTAACTCAGCGGGACAGGCGCATCTCTGGAGGGAAGGAAAGGGTGAGGTTTTGGGTCGACACAGGAAGAAGGGGTCTTCAACCCGAAAACATGGAGATGTGGATCAGGACCATTTTGAATCAAAGAAAGGTCCAACCTAAAATGTTCATCAAGCCTTTCTCTCCACAGTTGAGTTCGAGTTTATTGTCACGAGGACTGAGGACCCTGGGAAAGTTTTTATTGCATCTAACCAGTCAGCGGAAAGACAATACAGGATCCGGCCTGATCCGCTGTTCAGCCAGCACACTGTTTCATTGTGCCATTCCAGGTGCATATGACAATTAAACAATCTTGACTCAAAACTGTATACCATATTTAAAGTGTACTCACCAAAGCCCCATGTAATTGCATGAAAACATCTTTACTCCTTTGCTCAATCCAGTTTTAATAGGGTTAGAGAACATGGATAGGTGACGTTTCACATTGTGCTGGAGTATGGAACAATCCATGTTCTTCAGTGATGCTACCTGACCCGCTGAGTTACTCCAGCACTGTGCAACGTCACATATCCATGTTCTCCACAGATGCTGCCTGACTCGTTGAGTTACTCCAGCACTCTGTGAAGCGTCACATATCCATGTTCTCCATAGATGCTGCCTGACCCGCTGTCCTCTGAAGCGTCACATATCCATGTTCTCCATAGATGCTGCCTGACCCTGCTGAGTTACTCCAGCACTTGTCCTTTAGTGTATTAATCAGTATCTCCAGTTCCCTGATTCTACGTTTAAACTGACGTCAATTGTGTGATTGTGTTGGTCAGACTCCAACATCAGGCTCCACAAGATCTTGGGCAATAGTTCTGTTGCTAAACCCTCACTGCAGCGTTGGTGCTTCAAGTGGGTTTCTTTGTCTGTGTGACAGCTCTGATCCGGGATTAGTTTCCAAGCAGCGACTGACACTCCTCTCTGCTGCTGCGGCCTAAGTAATGAGGAAAGCTGATCTCACCAGCTCACTAATTGCTTCAGACTCACAAGAGCAGAAACCCGCGCTTCATGACTCAGTCAGGAGGATTGTGAAAGAGTGACGCTGAGTGGAATGATTTGGACCTGGAGATTGTACTGAGATAGAGAGATAGTCCTCTCTCTCTATCTGGCAGAAGGCTGTGTAGTTGGAGTTTGTTAACCGTAAAAGCAGAAAGGTTTGTTGATGGTTTTAGCATAAACACTGAGCAGAGGTGGTGAGATGATGGAGAGATGGGTCAGTGAATACTAGATCCTATACCCAGCCCAGGGGGTGCACAGGGCTCAAGGAGTGGAATGCGCTGGACTGATTTGTCCATTCAATCTGAGGTGTAGGAAGTATCTGCAGATGTCGGTTTACATCCAACATAGACACAAAATGCTGGAGTAACTCAGTAGATCAGGCAGCATCTCTGGAGAAAAGGAACAGGTGACATTGTGGGTCAAAGCTCTTTTTCAGACATGACTACAGTATGGGAGGAGGCCTTGTGACATAGTCTTTGGTGAGACTACACTTGTGTCAGTCGCTGCTGCTGTATGTTAGACCAGGCCTAGCGAGGCCAGTCCCAGTCCCATCCTGCAACACTCTTTCCTTCCAGATACTTTGTGAAAACCACAACTCAACTGAATATCAACTGGCGTTTATTATAAACCCACTGATTTCCCCCACCAATGTAAACAATTTCTTCTCAGGCTGCTTCCTGTAGAGTATCCCCTACTCCCAACTACTCTGTCCACGTCGCATTGAATTGAATTGAATTTATTTATCATTCAGACCTTTCAGTCTGAACAACATTTTGTTCCCCTGCAATCTTACATATATTTTTTTTAAATGACAGAAACACACAATAAACACAATTTTAACATCAACCACAGTGAGTTCACCAAACACCTCTTCACTGTGATAGAAGGCAAAGTCTTAAAGTCTCTGAGCCCAAGATGAGGTGTTCCATACCACGATGTGAGATGTCCTCATTCTTTAGGGAACGAGGGTTCCCCTCACCCGTCATAGATCGCTGATCGGTCCCGCTGAGTTACTCCAGCATTTTGTGCCTATCTTCAACTGGATCAATCTCCCGTACATCAACCCACATCCTACCCTAAGCCACACTCCCCCCCCCAACCCCACCCCCACTTTGGTGAATCTATTCTCCATCCTCTCCAAAGCCTTCACATCTTTCCTAAAGTGTGCCGACCAGGACGGGACCAAGTACCTGGTCCTGGCTGGACCCGGCTTTACAACATTTCATGGTGATGCTCTGGCGTTGTTCATGTTGCTTCTACGTGGTGCGCCAAGGTTACAGTCTCCTGCTAACCTGAAGGAATCTTCTCCCGCGGGCCTGTTGTGCTGAACCATTGTCAGGAAACGGGGTGGGACGCAGTGGAGACTGGTTTAATTGTTGGATGCACGAACAACAGAATAATACATTCTTTCTCGCTGCAACTTCAGTTCAGTTTATTGTCACATGTACCGAGGTGCAGTGAAAAGCTTTTTGTCGCGTGCTAGCCCGTCAGCAGAAAGACTGTGCATGATTACAACTGACCCATTTACAGAGTAGAGATACATGACAAGGGAATAACGTTCAGTGCAACTTAATGGGCTTCTAACACAATAATGTACAGCTAAATATATAATATAGGTGTGTTACAAAACACCTTCAGCGGCGCTGCACTTCTGTCACTGGCCGTGTGCGCGACTTTGGCACCTTTGAGGGTGGGGGGGGGGGGGGGGGCGGGATTAAAATGCCGTTTTCTCCTGCCTCTCCGAGATGTATTTTCTCGGGCTACTACTTGTTGCTGAATAATCGTCCCGACTGCCGTTCTGTGAAATTTTTGTTTTAAACAGCGGGACAATTTAAGCGCTGGAGTAAAATAAAAATCTACTTCTGACGCCGACAACGCTGACAACGGGACGGATCTCACGTACGGGACAAAACTTAAGGTAAGTTGTTTATTTTACATATAAACTTGTTTCTTAGGATTACTTTAATCAAAATCTCATCAGCGAAAATATGATTATTTAAATATACGAACCGGCAGTGTTTTTCCTGCCGATATGGGGTTTAAATTCACCGCAAACCGCAACATTCCAATCGATCGCGTTCCACAAAATCTCACTCGCAAGATGACTTAAATGGCCATTAATTTACGGGAATGAAACACTAAATTCCTTCCATTTGGCCTATAAATTCATGACAATGAGATTTAAAAATCATGTTATATTGTGAATTCTTGTGTGAATGTTATTTGGACACTTAGGCTATTTAAAAATGTTAACCTTTTCTTAAGAAATGGATCAATGTTTAGATCTAGTAATTGAATTTTGTAATTAGCTGCAATTAGGTAACAAAATAATTATATGCTTTAAATTCAGGTCATCCAAGTAAGATTGTTTCATATTTGTTTCGGAATGCTTTATAATAACTGAAAATGTAATTCAGTTCTCTTAATTTTTAAGGAAGTTATGGGCTTTTGACTGTCCTCGATCACAGCTTTTGTGTTAATTCAATGGAAAAGCAATGGGGAACAAGATGCTAATTTCCGAGTATGAAAATGGCCATACCTTTTTTAATACTGAAGATATGAAAGTGAATTAAGTGTCACATTAAACTTCTTTTTATGCTTTATCTGATGGGATAAATTGCAGACTTGATTTTTAACATCTCAAAATTTTGTAACATTGCTATATAATAACCAAAAATACAATGTTAATAACCGTAATACTGGGTAACCGTAACAGTGCAAAAACCAATGTTGCGGGGGGAGCCCCCCCCCCCCCCCCCCCAAAGACACCGTCCGTAGAAGATCACAGTTGCTGAGGTCAGTGTGGTGCAGTGTTCAAGAGCATGATGGTTGCTGGTGTGAGGGATAAAGTGATTAAACCCCACTATTGTAAGGGGCTTTAAAGAGGATTCAAACTGATAGGGGCCAGGAGAGGGTTCTGACACAGCTGTGTATAAAAGTTACCAGACCCATCCTTGAGTAAGAAGTGATAGCATTGTATAGCGGTAGAAGGGAGTGATGTAGATAGATCCCTATCAGTAGAATGGGGTGATAGATGGGACCCTTGTCACTATAGCTTAGCTTTAGTGCTGATATAGGACTGAGAGAGTTCACTTGGAGGTGAATAAAACTATGAGGATAGGTCATGAACAACTGAGCATGCTTAATAAAATAAAATTGAATATTACAAACATCACCCCTGGTCAAGAAACTGCCTCATTACCATGAACATGCGATGTATGATGTGGGAGGTACTGGGGGGACGTACCTACAGGTTGTCCACCTCAGTGTCTGATTGGAGCGCGGTCCAAGGAGGGGAGGTTGGATGTGGAATTATGTGTATAAAGGGGGATGACTCTTCTGACTTCGGTGTATCTCAACTTGGAGAGGCACCCGATTCTGCAGACTCGAAAATAAAGAATCTCTTGCTTCCAAGATTTAGTCTTTGAGTAGTGATTGTGAGCACATTGCATATCTCACACTGGGAAGAAGCTGCTCATGAGCCTGGAGATCGCGGTTTTTAGGCTCCAGTACTCCAGTTGGATGATGCTGGCTGCCTTTTTGAGCAGCGACTCCTGCAGATGCCTTCGATGGTGGCGAGGTCAGCACCTGTCATGGCGGTGTCCATCACTCTCTGTCGTCTCTCGGTTTACGAGTCCCCATGACCCTGCGGTGGGAATGGGCGGCTGGCTGTGTGGGTGGGTGGGTGGGTGTGTGTGTGTGTGTCTCTCCCTGAACCCGGGCACATTCTCAACAACTAAACCTCACCAGCCACCAGTAAGAGGTACAGAAGTGTGAAAACCCTCACCTCCAGATTCAGGGACAGTTTCATCCCGGCTGTTATCAGGCAACTGAACCGTCCCCGCACCGACTGGACAGTTGTCCTGTCCTCCCATCTACCTCATTGGAGACCCTCGGACTATCTTACAAAACAAACCGGGCTTTTTAACTGAGACATATACCGCACCTAAAGTTCGTCCCTTTATCCTAGACACATTACAGCGGCGTTTATTCTACACAATGTACAGAGAGTCACTGGTCAGCTGCTTAAACAGATAGCGGAATATTGGGGCGGGTGGGAGGGAGGGGGAGAGGGGGGTGAGGGGAAAGGACGTTGGAGGTGGGAGTGAGGGACAGAGGTGCAAGGGCGGCGGAGGTGCTGGTTTCTTTCCCAGGGCCGGTTACATGCGCGAAGACGGCGAGCCGAGGGAGATTTGCCGCTGTTCCGTGTAACACCCCGACTCCTCTTTTACCAACTTCGGATGGCCAGCTTAGACATTGTGGGCCGAAGGGGCTGCTATACTTCTTAGACCTCGTTAACATATTCTCTCCGCCTATTCCCCACCCACAATCCTCTATCTCTCTTCCATCCCCCCACCCCTCCCTCCGCACCGTTCATGCCCGTTACTCCCTATACCTCCTCCTCTCATTTCAAAAACCACTCCCCCAGCCTCAGCACAACCCCCCACCCCCACCTTTGGTCAGTGCGAGGAGGGGGGGGGGGAATGCAGGGATCTTCAGCACCAGCGGCTCGGTAGAGAGCCAGGGGATGGTGAGCCAGCTTCGGTCCCTCGATCTACCGTGCTGCCGGTGTCTGGGTAGGGGGGCGGGCGGGGGGGGGGGAGGGGACCCCTTGGGCTTCACTTGGTGGGCCCCGGATGCCCAGCCCTCTCTGACGGCCCCTGGGAGAGAAACATCGAGAAAGATTGAAAGCTTTTTACCAGTAAGTTACCAGAGCAGAACAGCTGAACCCTATCTCCCCTGACGCTGCCCCCACCACCCCGCCGTCCCAATCCCCCCCAACCCCCCTCTCCCTCCCCTCCCCTCTCCCTTGCGTCCCCCCCCTCCCGCGCCACCCCTCCATGCGCCCCCCCTTGCCCCCGCCCACCTGCCCCCCCCTACCCATCTCTCCATTGTTGCCTCGAGAAGAACAAAACGGGATTAATGTCGAACGTGCATGGGGGGTGGGGAGCGTGGGGGGGTGGGGGATGGGGGATGGGGGGCTGGTGTGGGGGGGTGGGGGGTGGGGGGCTGGAACGCGCTGCACGGGGTGATGGTTGGAGGAGGCCAGACCGATAGCGGGCTCTCGTGCACCTAGAGACTTTTTAGACGGAACACATGTGATATGTAGGGAATGGAGGGATACGGATGCTGCGTGCGATAAGAGAATTGCCTTTTCACGCTTCTGCCGAGACTCGGAGGGGGGGTGAGGTATTCCTGTCCACTACGATCCCCACAGACGCTGCCTGGTCCGTAGTTACTCCAGCCATTTGTATGTGTCTATCTTCGGTAGGTAAACACAGCATCTGACAGTTCCCTCTGGCTCACTGCCAGAGCCGCCGCCGGGTTATCACCGCGTAATCCCTCTCTAACGCGGATTTGACCATCGCGGCAGGATGCGCATCTCGGCGTGATCGTTCATAAGGGGGTCGGGTTTCGGATGGAGGAACATGGGGCTGTGCTCAGGTTGGGGGGGACGCTGCGGCAGATAACTTGAGGGGTTTACATGGTGGACTTACCGGTGACCCTGCAGCAAGTCCGGGGTTTGCGGGCTGGCCGGGGTGGGGGTGGGATGGTGGGTGAGGGGGGGGAGAGGGGGGGGCTGTGGGCTGGTGGAGGGGGGAAGGGGGGGGGGGGGGGTCGGGGGCGCGGGGTGGTATGGCGGGCAGGCAAATATTACCAGAGCGTTTGCGAGACTGTAGGATACACTTGGATATGCAGCGACATCGGTGTAAGGTGAGAGGGGAAATATTTAATAAGAACCTGAGGGGCAAGTGTTTCACACAGAGGGCGGCGGGTGTATGGGACGAGCTGCCAGAGGAGCTAGTGGAGGCCGGGACACCCAACGCAAGCCACTTGGTCTTTAGATGCCGTTAGAAGGTGCGCGCCGCGCTCTCACCCACCGCTGTTAACAGCTGCCGCTGCCGTTGCCGCTGGCCCGGGGTGGGGCCGGGGCCCCGGAGTCGGGTTGGGCCTCTGATCCTCGGGGTCCGGCTGTGGAGCACTGCCCCAAACCCGCTGGCAAACCCGGGGAACCAGCTTCATCTGGGTTCAGCTCAACGTCCTCAGCAGCTGGAAAACAGCAGGGCATCGCGAAAACTTGGGGGAGCCACCTGGAACCGGCCATCGCATCGCGTCCGGTTCACCAGTTACCCGCGATGGTGTCGGGTTTGTGCAGTGGTGGAGGGGAGGGGGTGGGGAGGACTGGGCAGGGGGGGTTGGGGCGGACCGGGGGGAGGGTGCGAGTGTGGAGCCCGTTACCTTCGTCTCTGTTCTCCAGTTTTTTGGTGGGGGGGGGAGGGGGGAGGTGGGGGTGGGACGCCACGACCCCTGCAGACGGGCCTGGAAGGGGGGTGTCGAGTATTAGAGGAGTGGGGTCAGTGCGCGAGCGGCCAACTGAAGTTAGGTTCCTGTGAGACGGATGTCCCGGGAATCGCTGCAACGCAGCCGCGAGTCGGTCTCCGTCTTGGATTGCGGCGAAAGGCAGGCGGTTACTTAGGCGATGCCCCTCTGCCTCACTCTCTGACCCATATCTCTCACCACCTCATCACCACCCGCTGAACCCCCCCCCCCCCCACACCACACACATAAACCCACAAACCTGACTCCCTTTCCCCCGTGTTCTCACCCTCGCCCCCGCGAGGTGGGAATCAGCGCCACGGGGTCCGAGCTGCGCGGTGGAGGAAATGGGGGGGGGGGGGAGGGGGGGGAAGGGGGGGGTGCGAGGGAGGAAGAGAGGGGGGAGGGGGGGAGAGGATGTGGAGGGGTTTGGGGTGTGGAGGGAGTGGATAGGGCGAGAGGTGTGGGGGGTGTGTGGAGGGGGGAAGGGGGAGATGGGGCCAGGTGGGGGGAGAGATGTGGAGGGGGGATGGAGAGGGTGAGGGGGGTTGGGGAGGGTGGGGATTGCGGAGCGGGGGGAGGGGAAGCGATGGGGCAGGGGTGGGGGGGAAGTGGGGAGTGGGGGCGGGGAGAGATGAAGGAATGAGTAGGCGGGGAGAGATTGGGGGGAGGGATGGTGTGGACCTGGGGCAGAGTGGGGGAGATGCGGCAGAGTGTGGGGGAAGAGGGGGGAGGGAGGGTAGAGAGATGGGGGAACAGAATGGGGGGGGGGGAGATGTTGGAGCCCCGGGCTCCGGATTCACCCGCTCCCCTGAGCTGGCGCTCGGACTGTCGCTCGCGGACGGGACCAAGAACTTGATCCGTCCTCCTGCCCTTGGAGCTTCCTGTCCCGGTCTCCCAGTTCTGCCGCCGTTCTATCCGGTCTCGGTCTCGCCCGGGTCTTCCCTCATGGTCACAGTCGCGGTTCCCGACCTGGACTGTCCCACATCCCGGTTTGTCTGCCTGCCGATTGCCACCTGAGATCGCCTGAGACACCCGCGCTGTCCCCGCGGCAGAAGGGGCAGTCGGTGCTGTAGCGGGTCGGTAATGAGCAGTGGCGCGCGGAAGGAGCGGATCCCGCGGCGCTTCTGGTCACGCCGGGAGGCGGATTAGCGGAGCGGAGGGGATTGGACGCTGATCCTGGCCGCCGCGGGAGCCGCAAATTAGAGCCGCAAGCGACGCCGCGCCCGCGCCATTTCGCCCTGCATTTCCCCGAAAGGCGGAGGGCGCGAGCGGACCCGCCATCTGGTGCGTCAGCCCACTTCCCACAACCGTCCCCCCCCCCCCGCCCGTCCGCCCCCCCCTCCATCCCCCTTCCTAACCCCTTCCCCCCGTAACCCCCCTCCAACCTATTACCATCACAGCACGGATGCCATTCGGACGAGTATATCCGTGTTGACCGAGGAGTTTCTCAGGCCACCCCGCCAAATTACGCCGCCTCGGTTCCTAGTAAACACCCCAGGTCACAGGCAGTTACCGGCTTTTCGGCCCACCATGCCAGGGCTGACCACTTGTTAATCCCAATACCCGTGCAGGAAGGAACTCAGATGCCAATTTACACCGAAGATAGACACAAAATGCTGGAGTAACTCAGCGCGGCCAGGCAGCCATCTTGGAGAGAGGATGAGGTGACGTTTGCGATCGAGAAGATGGGAAAGAGGTGGGCCAATGGGAGGACACTGGGAAATGGGAGAGACTGGGAAAGGGGGGGAGGGAGATGGGCGAGGTGGGAATGGGATGGGGGTATGGGGATAATGGTGGGATATGGGGGAGAGCTAGGGATGGGTGGGGGTAGGTAGGGCGGGAATGAGGGGTAGGTGGGGATGGGAGGGGTATGGGAAGGTGGGGATGGGGGATGGGGATGGGGGGAGAGGTCGGGAATGGTGGCGGAAATGAGGGGGGGGCGAGGTGGGGATAGGAGGGGGCTGGGAGAGATAGGGATGGGGGAGAGGTTGGGGAAAGGGGGTGGTTGTGGGTGGGAATGAGGAGAGGTGGGCGGCAGGAGAGAGTGGGGCAAAAAACACGTCTTCTGATCGCAACTGGCTGCATTGTGCTCGTCCAATAATCCTGATTTGGATGCGCCGTGCGGGAGAGGATGTTTCCCGTAGCTCGCCTGGCCACGGTGGGGGGCGCGAGTGCCGGACCTCGCTCCTCAGTCTTGCCTCCACCTTACATTGTAGCATCTTGATAAAATTTTAGATTTAAATTATTGCACCGAACAAATTGCACTGTGTATTTGATGTTCTTCATTTGAATGCTAGATTTATTATATAGAGGATTGGGTGCTGTCAATTTACCCACTCTGTCATTAAATTTTATACATAAGACTATTCTGAAAAACTAAACGATCATTTAAAGAACAATCTTTGATTTTATCGTATTTTTTCTCAGTCATCGATATTTCTTAATCCTCTGAAAATGTTCAAGTGGAAAGTTTACAATAATGTGATGATCAGTAAGGTCTGCCAGGATGGTCTTTATGAGCTGACCAGATGCGGCTTTAATCGAAGGTGGACCCACAATAATGCTGGGTAACTCGGGGACAGGCGAAGTCTTTGGAGACCAGGAATGGGACGAGTTTGGGGGGTCGAGACCCTTCATTCAGACCTTTTCTTGACCAGAGCCTACCTGGTTTAGCGTCTGGATTGGCCTTTTTTGCTCGGCCAAACCACCACGCTGCTCCAATCAATACGCGGGATTGGAAATATAATCTCAATCCGAGGACATCTCTCCAATATCGAGCCATATGACATGTGATTGGGGGGATGATCAGCCATGATCACAGTGGAATGGCGTTGGTGCTGGCACTGAAGGGCGATCTGGCCTCCGTACTCTGCCACATTGTCTATGTCATATTGTCTTTTATCTGAGGGGGCATATGTTTCCACACGATGGGTGGTGGATGTATGGAACGAGCTGCCAGATGGAGGCAGTTGACGCAGGGACTATAGACACTCATTATATACACATTTTGGACAGGTAACTATGGACAAGAAAGGTTTAGAGAGTTATACGGAGTCAAACGGGGTTTGGTGGGTATTTTATTGTAGACGGGAAATCATCTTGGTGAGTGTGGGCAAGGTGGGCCGAAGGGTCTGTTTCCACGCTGAGTGACTCTTGACGCAATATGCAATGTATCTGATCTTAGTGGGAATTTTACATTTACAAAATAAAAAAATACTTAAGCGATAGCAGAAATGTTTATTTAGAATCACAGCCATTTACACATGGCGCCCAGGCAGCTATTCGGCCCATCGGCGATTATGCCAGCCCTGTGATCAGTGCAAACAGCTGACACCCCGCTGTCTCGGGATTCGTGTGGGCGCAGTGGCGAATTTAGAAAAGTCTGAAGTTCCCAATCGGGACGTCTTACTCAGGGTCAGAGGAACAGTGGCTTTAAGTGAGAGGGGGGGGGGGGGGACGCTTATTTTTTTAAAGGAGAAAGTGCGGGCAACTTATTCACACAGAGGGTGGTGGGGACCTGCATCGCGCTTGCTGGGGTGGGGGTGGAGGCTGACAGAAGGAAACGATAATGGTGTTTGAGAACCGTTGGATATGAGCGGGAGCGGTGGAGCGGCTGAGCCTGACGTTTGGAAATTTATGAGTCGTCCTTAAAATAACAGGAAGAGGGACGCCAGAGGATTGGAGTGGTGGCAAATGTTGTTTCCTCTTTTCAAGAAGGCCGCGTGAGCTTAACAATCTGTAGGTGGAAAGGTTACTGGAGATATATTCTGAGGGATAGGATAATCAGGCGTTTGGATGGGCAAGGGATGAATGTCCTGATTAGGACAGTTCAGCTTGCTTTCTGTATGTGGGAGATGGTTGCACTGTTCTCACACATCTGATTGATTTTTTTGAAGACGCGAGCAAAAAGAGTCGGGGAATGAGGGCAAGAGCTGTAGGTGTTGTGTCCATGGAACTTTCAGTCAGGCGTTTTGACAAGATGCCGCATGGTAGGCTGCCTCTGGAAGGTTAGATCTCATGGGATCCAAGGAGGGTTAGCTGAATGGATAGCAAATTGTCTCCGTGGAAAGAAGCAGAGGGTGATGGTGGAAGGTTGCTTCTCCAACTGGAGGCCTGTGACTACAGGTGCGCCACAGGGTTCGGTGCTGGGCCCGTTACTGTTTGTCATCTACATCAATGATTTGGATGAGAACATACAGGGCAAGATGAGCAAGTTTGCTGATGATACAAAAGTTAGTGATTTTGCAGATAGTGAAGATGTGTGAACGATTACAGCAGGATCTGGATCGATTGGCCAGGGTGGGGGGGGGGGGGCTGGGGGGGGGGGGGGAGGGTGGGGGACCAACAACCTTCCCGAGTGTTTCGATCTATTCTCTGCGCCATTCGCCTGATCCGGGGCTGACTGCACCGCCCACCCCCCCCCACCTCCCCACCCCCCTCTATCTTCCCCAATACCCGCCCCCGCTCTTTGCGTGCCTTTGTTTATTCTCCAGTGTGTGCGGCTGTCACACAGGATCCTGCATCTGTTGGTACACAAAAAGCTGGAGAAACTCAGCGGGTGCAGCAGCATCTAAGGAGCGAAGGAGATAGGCGATGTTAGGAAACGTCGCCTATCTCCTTCGCTCCTTAGATGCTGCTGCACCAGCTGAGTTTCTCCAGCTTTTTGTGTACCCTCGATTCTCCAGCATCTGCAGTTCCTTCTTTAACATCCTGCATCTGTTACCAGGTTGAGATTGTGGGGAGCTGTGTGTGCAGTGGAAGGGTCCGCCCCGAAGGTGGCGCCAGTCCATGTTCCCCACAGACGCTGCCTGACATAGAAACATAGAAACATAGAAAATAGGTGCAGGAGTAGGCCACTCGGCCCTTCGAGCCAGCACCGCCATTCAATATGATCATGGCTGATCATCCAACTCAGTATCCTGTACCTGCCTTCTCTCCGTACCCCCTGATCCCTTTAGCCACAAGGGTCACATCTAACTCCCTCTTAAATATAGCCAATGAACTGGCCTCAACTACATTCTGTGGCAGAGAATTCCACACGGATTCACACTCTCTTGTGTGAAAAATGATTTTCTCATCTCGGTCCTAAAAGATTTCCCCCTTATCCTTAAATGTGACCCTTGTTCGGACTCCCCAATCGGGAACAAGCTTCCTGCATCTAGCCTGTCCAACCCCTTAAGAATTTTGTAAGTCTTTATAAGATCACCCCTCAATCTACTAAATTCCAACGTGTACAAGCCGAGTCTATCCAGTCTTTCTTCATATGCGAAGTCCTGCCATCCCAGGAATCAGTGAACCTTCTCTGTACTCCCTCTATGGCAAGAATGTCTTTCCTCAGATTAGGAGACCAAAACTGTACGCAATACTCCAGGTGTGACATCACCAAGACCCTGTACAACTGCAGTAGAACCTCCCTGCTCTTGTACTCAAATCCTTTTGCTACGAATGCCAACATACCATTCGTTTTCTTCACTGCCTGCTGCACCTGCATGCCTACTTTCAATGACTGGTGTACCATGACACCCAGCATCTCCCCTTTTCCTAATCGGCCACCATTCAGATAATATTTCCTAATCGGCCACCATTCGGATAAGCGACCCGCTGAGTTACTCCAGCACTTTGTGTCTTTTTGCTGGATACGTTTTATTTGTTCTATGTTTGACGAGGCCAGTCCTTCGCAGCTCCGCCGAAGCGTCTGAAAGCGGATAATTGACCCTGTGTGTCTCTCCACAGCCGCTGCCCGGCATGGCGAGTGTTTCTAGTCTTCCCAGTGTCTATTAAAGGTCAACACAGCGGGGAATCCTGACCCATTTCACAGCCAACGATCTAAACAGAGCGACAACTTAACAGTTGTCCCATCGCATTTGGCCCATCGCATCCACGTTACTCAGCCCTATCCCATCTCCCAATGCCGGGACTCCGGGGCTACGGGTCACAGAACCACATCCTATGGGAGTATTGGTGTCCCGCCATGGTGCGGGTCAGAGAGACGGGCCATTGAGCAAGGGGCGTGACGGCAACTACAGGCCTGCAAGGTATCTCGCTCAGGAGACAGCAGGTAAACAGGCCCTTCAGCCCAACCCTTCCGTTCATGTCAATGTTTGTCCCGTTTCACTCTGAGCCTCTCTTGTCCAATTGGCCCTGAAATTGTCTTTTCCTGCGTCAAACACGTTCTCTGGCAGCTCGACTCATTCACCCATCATACTCCGAGTGAAAGATGTTGCCCCTAGTGTTCCTGTTAAATCGTTCCCCTCTCACATAAACCGGTGCCCTTGATTCGCCAACCTGAGGTAAAAGTCTGACTGATCACCTGTCTCTGCCCTTCATTATTGTATTAACATAAGGTCCCGCCCCCTCCCCCCCCCCCCCCCCCCCCCCCCCAGCAAGTCCTACGTTACAGAGAATAAAGACCCGGCCTCTCCTTGCAGCTCGGGCCCTTCAGAGCCTCGGAACCTTTCACCGTTTCCAGGTTACTGACATCCTTCCCACAGCAGGGCGACAGGAACCGGGCGCACACTCTAGTGGCAGCGTTACCCCGCCCCGCACCGGCTCTGCGCTTTAATCTCCTTCATAAAATCTGCGGCTGGATCATCTCCCACCACCCCCCCCCCCGACGCCCCAAAAGGCCTTCCCCATCTGCCCATATCTGCAGTTCTTTGCGTGTACAGTGAAGAAATTCGGCCCCCGCTAAAACAACGCCCATTCTCTCCCTTCCCCTCCCCTCTCCCACACCCCCTCCCATCCTCTCCCACCCCTCGCTTCTCCTCTCCTAGCCTACCTCCTCACATCTTTAGTCTTCCTCTTCCTCCCTCCTCTCCCCTAATCCCTGCTTATCTTCTCTCCCTCTTCCACCCTCCTCTTCACATCTTTACATTCTAGCTCCTCTCCTCTGTTCCTCCTCACACCAGCAAGACAGGCGGATAACCCCGCATCATCCCAGCTGTCCGGCCTACAGCAGCGACTCGCTGACCGGCGTCAGGTGCTCCCCGTCCGCCCAGTGTTCTCCCTGCCCAGGCGTGCGTGACAGGACGGTGCAGAGGGAGCGTCGCTCAGTGCCTGACCCTGGCAGTGTGAGTGTAGAGGGAGCGTCGCTCAGTGCCTGACCCTGGCAGTGTGAGTGTAGAGGGAGCGTCGCTCAGTGCCTGACCCTGGCAGTGTGAGTGTAGAGGGAGCGTCGCTCAGTGCCTGACCCTGGCAGTGTGAGTGTAGAGGGAGCGTCGCTCAGTGCCTGACCCGTGCCCTGCCAAGTGCGCCGGGGTTTGACGCGCAGGATGCCACTTCACACACAGAGAGCTGGTTAGCTGAAGTATTCGGCACAGCCCAGGGTTTGTTGCCAGTGACTAAAACACAGGAGCTGCTCCACGAATGCCCTTACTCCCAGAAGAAAAAAATAAAGTTGAAACATCTGTTAATTTATAAACCAATTTAACCATGACTGGTTAATAAATGGAAAACAGCTGCCAACCCCGTCACATTCTGGCTTGGGTGAGCGAGAGACGGGGAGAGAGAGGCTGAGACTGAGACCGAAGGGGAGAGGAAAGGAGGGGGACAAGAAACAGAGAGAACAGCGTGTGAGGGGTGCAGAGCGAAACACTGTAGGGTCAGAGCAAGGGGGGTATAGTGCACGGAGAGGGGCGCGAGGGAGGAAGTGGGAGACAGGGAGAGGGGGAGAGTAGGAAGGGAAACAGGAGAGAAAACCAGATGCAGTCTGTGAGTGAAAGGGCCGAGAAGGGGCGGAAGGAGCGAGAGAGCACAGGGCCAGTGACATTCAGAACCAGCGCCTGTCCCAAAGCAACATCAGACAGCCGGTGAGGGGTCGTGATGGGCGCCGACCAGAGAGAGAGAGGGGGGCAGGATGGATGCAGATAACATGAAGTTTCTACCCCAGTGAGGGTCAGTGTGTGTGTGGGGGGGGGGGGGTGGGTCAGTGTGTGTGTGTGTGTGGGGGTCAGTGTGTGTGTGTGTGTGTGGGTCAGTGTGTGTGTCAGTGTGTGTGTGTTGGGGGTGTGTGTGTGTGGGGGTCAGTGTGTGTGTGGGGGGTGTGTGTGTATGTGTGTGGGGTCAGTGTGTGTTTGTGTGGGTCAGTGTGTGTGTCAGTGTGGGGGTCAGTGTCAGTGTGTGGGTCAGTGTGTGTTTGTGTGGAGTCATGTGTGTTGTGTGGGTCAGAGGTGTGTGGTTGTGGTGAGTGTGGGGATCAGTGTGTGTGTGGGTCAGTGTGGTTTGTGTGTGTGTTGGCGTCAGTGTGTGTGTGGGATCAGTGTGTGGGTCAGTGTGGGTCAGTGTGTGTGGTGTGTGTGTGTGGGTCAGTGTGTGTGTGGGTGTGTGCGTGTGTGGGTCAGTGTGTTTGTTGCGGGTCAGTGCGCGTGGGTCAGTGTGTGGTGTGTGGTCATGTGTGTGTCGTCAGTGTGTGTGGGTCAGTGTGTCGGGTGTGTGTGTGTAGAGTCCAGTGTGTGTGGGTCAGTGTGCTGTCTGTGTGCGCCGTGGGTCAGTGTATGTGCGTGTGTCAGTGTTTGCGTGTGTGTGGGTCAGATGTGTGTGGGGTCAGTGTGTGTGGGGGTCAGTGTGTGTGGGTCAGTGTGTGTGTGGGTCAGTGTGCGTGTGTGTGTGGGTCAGTGTGTGTGTGTGATTCAGTGTGTGTGGGTCAGCGTGTGTGGGGGGGGGTTAGCGTGTGTGTGTGAGTCAGTGTGTGTGTGGGTCAGTGTTATGTGTGTGGGTCAGTGTTATGTGTGTGTGTATGTGTGTGTGGGTCAGTGTGTGTGTGTGTGGGTCAGTATGTGTGTGTGTGGGTCAGTGTGTGTGTAGGTCAGTGTGTGTGTGGGTCAGTGTGTGTGTGGGTAGTGTGTGTGTGGGTCAGTGTATGTGTGTGGGTCAGTGTGTGTGTGGGGTCAGTGTGTGTGTGGGTCAGTGTGTGTGTGTGGGGGGGTCAGTGTGTGATGTGGGGGGGGGTCAGTGTATGTGTGTGGGTTTGTAGTATTGTGTGTGGGGGGGGGGGGGTCAGTGTGTGTGTGTGCGTCAGTGTATGTGTGTGGGGGGGTCAGTGTATGTGTGGGGGTCAGTTTGTGTGGAGCAGTCCCCAGCGACACCACACGGGGAACTGTGTACAGTTCTGGATCAGTTATTGTGAGTGAGCTAGGCCTGATAGTACAAAAAGCCAACGCCACGTGGGGACAGCGTGGTCGGGCAGAAGTTAGTGTTGTTCAGTGGTCAAGAGCCTGTTGGCTGTTTGGAAGAAACTGTTATTTTACCTGGAGGTCACTGTTCTCAGCCTCCTGTAGCTTCTTCCCGATGGCGGCAGCGAGATGAGTGGGGGGGGGGGGGGGGGGTGGTGTGAGTCATTGGAGTGTGGTTAGGGTGGTGGTGTGGGTAGGGCGGTGTGGGTCAGGGCGGTTGTGGGTCAGGGTGGTGTGGGTCAGGGCGGTGCGTGTCAGTGTGGTCAGCGCAGTGTGGGTCAGGGTGGTGTGGGTCAGGTGGTGGTGGGTGGGGTGTGGGTTCAGGGTGAGATGTGGGTCAGGGTGTGTGTCAGGGCGTGTGGGTAAGGGCGGGCGGTGTGGGTCAGTGGTGTGGGTCAGGGCGGGGGGGTCGGGTCAGGGCCTGTGTGTGGTTTGTTAGTTAGTGATCAGGGTCAGGGGCGGTGTTGGTTGTGGGTGGTGTGGGTCAGGGCGTGTGTGGTAGCCGGTGTGTGGGCAGTGTGTGGTGTGGTGGCGTCAGGGCCAGTCAGGGCGGTGTGGGGGGAGGTGGTGTAGTAGGGGGGTCAGGGTCTGGGGGTGTGGGTTGTGGAGGGTCAGTCAGGGCGGTGTGGGTCAGGGCGTGCAGAGTGGGTCAAGTCGGGAACGCTGTTGTGGGTGTGTGGGGTCAGGGCGGTGGGCAGTATCTAAGATCAGCAGGTGGTGGGGGTCAGGGCAGTCAGAGTGGGTCAGGGCCTGTGGGTCAGGGCGGTGTGGGTCAGTTTTAGTCTGTGGGTCAGGGCAGTGTGGGTCAGGGTGGTGTGTGTGGTGGAGTGGTGTCAGGGAGTGTGGGTCGTGTCAGGGTGTGGTGTGGGGGTCGTGGTGTGGGATCAGTGTGGGTGTGGGTCAGGGGGTGGTGTGGGTGGGGGTGTGGTCAGTGTGGTGTGGGGTGTGGTGTGGGTCAGGGGGGTGTGGTGTGGGTCAGGTGGAGGCCGGGCGGTGTGGGTCAGGGGTGTGTTAGTGTGATCAGGCGTGGTGTGGGTCAGGTGTGGTGTGGGTCAGGGCGGTGGGTCAGGGCAGTGTGGGTTAGTCAATGGAAGGCCGATTGTTGTGGGTCAAGGGCGGGTGTGGGTCGGGGGTCAGGGGCGGGTGTGGGGTCGATGGCGATGTGGGTCAGGTAGGTCAGGTGTGCGGTACTGTGGTGTGGTCAGTCAGTGTGTCAGGGCTGGTCAGGTGTGTGGGTCATGTGGGTCAGGGGGTGGGGTGCGAGTGTGGTCAGTGTGGGTCAGTGTGGTGTGGGTCAGGGTGGTGTGGGTCCAGGGCCAGTTTAAGGGTTTTGTGGGGTCAGGGTGGGTGTGGGCGGGTGTCAGGTGTGGGTGGGGTATGTGGGGTCAGGTGGTGTGGGTCATGGTCGGTGTGGGTCAGTGTGTCATGTGGGTGTGTCAGGGTGGTGGGTCAGGTGTGTCCGGCGGTGGGTGGTCATGTGGGTCAGTTGTGAGTCAGGGTGGTGTGGGTCAGGGTGTGGGTCAGGTCGTGGTCAGGGCAGTGTGGGTCAGTGGTCAGTTGTGGGTCAGGGTGGGGTGTGGTCAGGGAGGCTGTTGGGGCTTGTGGGGGTGGTTGGTCAGTGTGTGTGGTGTCAGGTCAAGGTGTGTGGGTCAGGGTGTGGGGGTGTGGGTCAGGGTGGTGGGTCAGGGTGGTGTGGTCAGTGTTGTGGTCAGTGTGGGTCGGGTGGGTAGGGTGGTGTGGTCAGTGTGGGTCAGGGGTCAGGGTCAGGGTGGGTGTGTCAGCGGTGTGGTTATGGGTCGGTGTCAGGGTTGGGTCAGGGTGCAGTTGTGGGTCAGGGTGGGAAGTGTGGTCAGGGGTGGGAGTGTGGGCGCAGTGTGGTGGGTGTTGTGGGTCAGGGGTGTGTGTGTGGGCGGTGTGGGTCAGCGGTGTGGTTCAGTCAGGCGGTGTGGGTTCAGGGCAGTCTGGGTCAGGGCGGTGTGGGTGAGTGAAGGGCGGTGTGGGTCATCAGGCGGTGTGGGGTCAGGCGGGTGGTGTGGGTCAGGGACGGTGTGGGTCAGGGCGGTGAGGGTGAGGGCGGTGTGGGTCAGGGCGGGCGGTGTGGGTCTGGGGGGCGGTGTGGGTCAGGGCGGTGTGTCAGGGCGGGTAAAATTATTTGTGGGTTAAGGGCTGGTGTGGGTCAGGGCGGTGTGGGTCAGGGCGGTGGGGTGGGTCAGGGCGGTGTGGGTCAGGCGTTGGGTGTGGGCGGTGTGGGGTCAGGGAGGTTTTGGTGTGGGTCAGGGTGGGTAGTGGGTCAGGCGAGGTGTGGTCAGGGCCCAGTGTGGGTCGGTGTGGGTCAGTGGGGGTCAGGGTGGTGTGGGGTCAGGGCTGGTGTGGGTCAGGGTGTGTGGGTTCAGGGCGGTTGAGGGTTTTATTTTTTCAGGCGGGTGTGGGGTCTCAGGCAGTGTGGGTCAGGGCGGTGTGTGGGTCTGGCGGTGTGGGTCCAGGGTGAGTGTGGGCAGTGTGGTCAGTGGCAGTGTGGGTGGTCAGGGGTGGTGGGTCAGGGTGGTGTGGGTCAGGGCGGTGGGGGTGTGGGTCAGGGAGGAGGTGTGGTCAGGGCAGTGTCAGGTGGTGGGTCAGGGCGGTGTGGGGTCAGGCGGTGTGGGTCAGGGCGGGTGTGGGTCAGGGCGGTGTGGGGTCAGGTCGGTGTGGGTCAGGGGCGGTGTGGGTTCAGGGCGGGTGTGGGGGTCAGGGCGGGTTATCAGGGCAGTGTGGGTCAGGGACTAGTGTGGGTCAGGTGTGTGTGGGTCAGGGGCGGTGTGGGTCAGGGCGGTGTGGGTCAGGGCGGTGTGGGTCAGGGCGGTGTGGGTCAGGGCGGTGTGGGTAGGGCGAGGTGTGGGTCAGGGCGGTGTGGGTCAGGGCGGTGTGGGTCAGGGCGGTGTGGGTCAGGTGGGAGTGTGGGTCAGGGCGGTGTGGGTCAGGGCGGTGTGGGTCAGGGCGGTGTGGGTCAGGGCGGTGTGGGTCAGGGCGGTGTGGGTCAGGGTGGTGTGGGTCAGGGTAGGTGTGGGTCAGGGGCGGTGTGGGTCAGTGGGTGGTGTGGGTCAGGGCAATTGTGGGTCAGGGTGGTGTTGTGGGTCAGAGGGTGGTGGGTCAGGGTGTGTGGTGTGGGTGGGGCAGGGTGGTGTGGGTCAGGGTGGGGCAGGGTCCCTTATTGTGCGGTCTCAGGTGTTGGGTCCCGGTGTGGGTGGGCGGTGGGGTCTCTGTATAGGCGGATTCTTGATTGGCTGCCTTGTCACTAGCCTCTAAGCGGTTTTGTATCATTCCCTCCAGTGCCCGCGATGCAGCGGCCGATGCCCGTCACTTTCTGTGGCTCATTTATTCTTGGCCATTTTAATCTCCAGTGCAGGCGTGATGTGACCAGTCCGCATGTTCTCTATACTACACTTGAAGACGTTCGATTGGGTGTTCGGTGAGTTGCCGAGTCTCCAAACGTCTAAGGAAGCAGAGGCATTGGTGAGCTTTCCTCCGGGCCGGCCGTAAGCCAATTGGACCAACTGCTCCCAATTGGGCCCGTTCACCCCCCGCGGCCGGCCCTGCATCAATGTCCAGCAACGTGGACGCAGAATAAAATGTGGAAATATAGGAGGACATTGGCAGAAAAAAAGACAAGAGTGGTGTATTTGATTTAACTGATGTGGTTGTGTGGAGATGCGAGTCCTTGTACTCAGTACACTGGTGGTGAAGCGACTCCCACAACAATCCAGGTTGCAAGCGGCATGTCAGTCTTGTGTGCAAGAGGATGTCAAGTCCATAAATCTGACTCCGGTCCACGGGCGCCGTTGTGTTCACACCTGAACCAATGGCTACAGTTCTGAGTCGTCCCCCCCCCCCCCCCCAAGGAGGGAGGAGGAGGCTCAACAGTCTTATTCACAGGACAGAGGGTTTGTGCGGGAGGAGAGATTACGCAGATCGGGCCTGTACTCTCTCGGGATTTGAAGATTGAGAGGTGATTTCATTACAGGGCGTAGAGATAGATTCAGGAGCGGCGGTTCCCCTGTTGGCGAGCGGGACCAGCTCGGTTAGGCAACTTGGTCGTTTGGGCAAGTTGGGCCGAAGGGCCTGTTACCGAGCTAAACCCCTGACAGTGGCAGAATCCGAGGGGTTACCATCCAGGAACAGGATGAGACGAGGGTGGTGAATCTGTAGAACTCTCTAAACAACCCGCGGTTGTTGTTTATTCAAGGCAGCGACCAGTTTCCGTGATATTAAAGGAAGGAGGAAATGACAAGTGCAGGAACATGGCGCTGGGATAAAAATCAACCAGCCATGCCGCCATTAAGCTACACATAAAGGGTTGAAACAGGCCCTTCGGCCCAACGCACCCATGCCAACCGTTGCCAAACCGAGTTATTCCCACGTGTCTGCGTCTGGCCCATAATCTTCCACACCTTGTGCGTGGGAAAGAACCACAGATGCCGGTTTACACCAAAGATAGACACAAAATGCATGAAACTCAGCGGGATAGGCAACATCTGTGTGGGAAAGGAATAAAGTCGCCCATTCCTTTTCTCCAGAGATGCTGCCTGACCCACTGAGTTACTCCAGCATTTTATATAAATGTCTGAACCTGTCCCTCTAAACAATTTTAATCCATGTGTATTTTAAGGGTATCCAAGGGTATTTTAATATCGTATTTCTACCCACTTCTTACGCAAACTCTTTCCGTGTAGGTATCACCCTCTGTGTGAAAAAGATTGCATCTCAGATCCTTTTACATCTTCCCCTCTCACTTTAAACCTATGTCTAATACTTTTAAACGGCCCTATCTCGGGGAAAAGATTGTGGCCATTCCACTTATCTATGTCCCTTATGCTTTTATAAATCTCTATAAGGTCACCTCTCAGTCCACTTCACTCCAGGGAATAAACCCAGTCCAGCCTCTTCTTGTGACTTAAACCATCCAGAACCGGTTCCAAATTCCTCGTAAATCCTCTTGCATCTTTCCAGTTTAATAACACCCCGTCTGATCTCATAGAATAAAATTACGGGGCGGCCACTAGGGGACGAATAATCTATTGATGATTCAATGTTGTCTTTTCTTAACTGAAAGTAAAATTCTGAGCTGCCGCACTGTCCCTAAATGACACGCACACACCAATCCCTACATCACCGGTGCGCCCCGCACAGTAATACTGGGATCTGATCCAGGGCCGGCACTTCCACACCGGTATCAGTGTCAGTGACAAGTACATCACACCGTCCATGTGGTCAGTGACTGTCTGGCGGTGAGATTCCTCCGCACTCCAGCTCCCCCTGCTGTGTGGGGACACAAGTACCTGGCCTAATTGGGGACAGGTGGTCGCCGGTGATGGCTCCACTCGCTGAGACCCACTCAATTATCAACACGGACACAAGATACTGCAGATGCTGACAGCCTGGAATAGGTGGCAACGTTAGAGAGACTCGGCAGGACTCGGCAGGTCAGGCAGCAGCGTTGCCGTGCTCATGCTGACCTCTGGTGTAACCCTGAGTAATATCCTCGGCAGCATCTCCTTGAACCGCTCCTGCCCTCTCCCATCTGCCCCCCCCCCCCCCCCCCCACCCCCCCCCCCCCCCACATCTCCAGCACTGATCTGCCAATCTGCGCATTACTGCACAGTAGACACATACCTTCAGAATGAGCGCGGTGCTGATGCGGGGCGGCGCTGACTCGAGCTGCGCCCGGCAGATGGCGAGGGATGCGGACTGCCGCCGCCTGTCGCTCTGATTGGAGGAGGAGCGGAGAGACACCATCACTCAGACACCTTGGCCCGCGACCAACTCCCGGCTGCAGGTTTCCGAAACGTGTCCCTCTCACCCTGGGGACATGTTGGTGGGAACAATACGCGTTGTCAGGGCTGAGCGCAGACGGCGCGGCTGCCGAGCAAAGGCACAAATAGGAAGCGAGGTGTCGGTGAAAGAACGGCCTGAGCTAACATCTTCACAAAGAAACACGTGCTTAAACACACAGCAACTAGCACACACGTGTTCATGTGAACATATTGTCACATGTTTACACACACGACAATCATACAACATCGTCAGAGAGATACAACGTGAAACAGACCCCTCGGCCTGACAAGTCCATGGCGACCATCAACTGCCCATTTACACTAATCCTGCATTAATCCCAATGTATTCCCCATATTCCCCCTCACTGAAACACTGGTGCACCCCACAGTGTAACACTGTAACACTAATACACCCCTCACTGTAACACAGTAACACTGGTACAACCCTCACTGTAACACTGTAACACTGATACACCCCTCACTGCAACATTGTACCACTGATACACCCCTCACCGAAACTCCCCACACCCCACACTGTAACACTGGTACACCCCACACTGTAACACTGGTACACCTCACACACCTCACTAGAAACACTGTAACACTGGTACACCCCACACTGTAACACTGATACACCCCTCACTGTAACACTGATACACCCCACACTGTAACACTGTAACACTGATACACCCCACACTGTAACACTGTAACACCCCCCCCCCCCCCTCTGATACACCCCACACTGTAACACTGATACACCCCTCACTGTAACACTGTAACACTGATACACCCCACACTGTAACACTGTAACACTGATACACCCCACACTGTAACACTGATACACCCCTCACTGTAACACTGTAACACTGATACACCCCTCACTGTAACACCAATACACCCCACACTGTAACACTGTAACACTGACACCTCTCACTGTAACACTGAAATACCCCACACTGTAACACCGATACACCCCACACTGTAACACTGATACACCCCTCACTATAACACTGATACACCCCACACTGTAACACTGATACACCCCTCACTGTAACACTGATACACCCCTCACTGCAACATTGTAACACTGATACACCCCACACTGTAACACTGGTACACCCCACACTGTAACACTGATACACCCCTCACTGTAACACTGATACACTCCACACTGTAACACTGGTACACCTCACACCCCTCACACCCCTCACTAGAAACACTGTAACAGTGATACACCCCGCACTGTAACACTGATACACTCCACACTGTAACACTGGTATACCTCACACCCCTCACTAGAAACACTGTAACAGTGATACGCCCCACACTGTAACAGTGCTACGCCCCACACTGTAACACTGATACACTCCACACTGTAACACTGGTACACCTCACACCCCTCACTAGAAACACTGTAACAGTGATACACCCCACACTGTAACACTGATACACCCCTCACTGTAACACTGATACAACCCACTGTATCACTGATACACCCCACACTGTAACACTGTAACACTGATACACCTCTCACTGTAACACTGTAACACTGATACACCTCTCACTGTAACACTGAAACACCCCACACTGTAACACTGTAACACTGATACGCCCCTCACTGTAACACTGATACACCCCACCACACTGTACACCCCTCACTGTAACACTGATTTACACCCCTTCCCCTACACCCCACACTGTAACACTGATACACCCCTCACTGTAACACTGATACACCCCACTGTAACACTGATACACCCCACACTGTAACACTGATCACCCCACTGTAACACTGGTATCTCCACACTGTAACACTGATTACACCCCTACACCCCTCACTGTTTCTTTAATACTGGTACACTCCAACACTGTAACACTGATACACCCACACACTGTAACACTGAAACACAATGATACACCCTCACTGTAACACTGGTACACTCCACAACTGTAAAACACTGATACACCCCAACCCCTCACTGTAAACCCCTCACTGTAACACTGATACACACCCCACACTGTACACTAACCCCTCACGTGTAACACTGATACACCCCTCACTGAACAACACTGTAATCCCTCACATGACTTACACCCACACTGTAAAACACTGTAAAACTTACACCCCTCTGTAACTGTACACCCCTCACACACTAACACTGATACATCCCTCACTGTAACACTGATACACCCCACACTGTAACACTGTAACACTGATACACCCCTCACTGTAACACTGATACACCCCTCACTGTAACACTGATACACCCCACACTGTAACACTGATACACCTCCACACTGATAAACACTGATCCACCCACACTGTAACACTGATACACCCTCACTGTAACATGATACACCCCCACCATTGTTAACACTGTACACTCTGTAAACTGATACACCCCTCACTGCAACATTGTAACACTGATACACCCCACACCCCACACTGTAACACTGGTACACCCCACACTGTAACACTGATACACCCCTCACTGTAACACTGATACACCCCATCACTGTAACACTGATACACCCCTCACTGTAACACACCACACTGTAACACTGATAACACACCCCTCACTGTAAACACTGATTCCCCACACTGTAGCACTGACTATACACCCTTCACTGTAACACTGATACACACTGTAACACTGATACACCCCTCACTGTAACACTGATACACCCCACGCAACATTGTAACACTGATACACCCCTCCTGCAACACACACCCCATACACTGTAACACTGATACACCCCACACTGTAACACTAGAGAGTAACACTGGAGACACCTCCTGTAAACATGATACCCCTCACTGTAACGCGTGTAGAACGGTTGAATGACCCCTCACTGGTAACCTGATACACCCCACACCCCCACCATGGTACACCCCACACTGTAACACTGATACACCCCTCACTGTAACACTGATACACCCCACACTGTAACACTGATACACCCCACACTGTAACACTGATACACCCCACACTGTAACACTGATACACCCCACACTGTAACACTGGTACACCCCACACCCCTCATTACGTCACTCTGATACACCATATAGGGACGCATTCACATTTGCACACACAATCTCCATCACAATACGTTTAAGCACATGCAAGCCACGTTATTAAATGCACAAATACCCACCGCAATATATGTTACAGTGAGGGTATCAGTGAGTTTGAAGAAGAGTCTCGACCCGAAAAGGTCACGATTCCTTCTCTCCAGACATGCTGCCTGTCCCGCTGAGTTACTCCAGCTTTTTGTGTTAACGTTAACTGTGTGTCTCTGCACAGACGCTCCCTGGTCCGCTGTGTGTTTCCTGTGCTTTATATTTACATTCCAGGCGACGCCAATATGTTTAAACTCACATCTCATCGTAACAATCTCGGTGTTAATTTGGGGACCGCTAATGATCTTCCTTGGTCCTTAACCTTGGCCCCTTCACACACAAGTGAGAAGCTCGTGTACGTCCGGGGATGTAGTTTGCACTTACAACGTGACCATCAACGTGTCAGCAGATGTGCTTGTGTGTTGGTGTGTAACTGTGTGTTGGCGAGTAACTGTGTGCCGGTGTGCATGGTGCGTATATATTAGTATGTAAGTGTGCGTTGGTGTGTGTGTTGGTTTGTATAACTGTGAGTGTTGGTGTGTTAGTGTGCTTTGGTGTGTCTGATTGTGTAACTGCGTGTCGGTGTGTAAGGGTGCGTTGGTGTGTTTGTGTGTGTTGGTGTGTAAGTGTGCGTTGGTGTGTTTGAGTGTGTTGGTGTGTAAATGTGCGTTGGTGTGTGCGTTGGCATGTAAGTGTGCACTGGCGTGTGTTTGGTGTGTGCGTATGCGTTGGCGTGTATCTGTGCGTTGGCGTGTAGGTGTGCATTGGAGTGTGTTTGTATGTTTTGATGGTACTGCGTGTTGATGTGTGTGTTGGTGTATGGGTGTGCGCTGATGTATGTGTGTTAGAGAGTAAGTGTGTGTTTCTGTGTGTTTTGGTGTGTAAGTGTGTGCTGGTGTGTGTGTGTTGGCGTGTAAGTGTGTACAGGTGTGTGTTGGTGTGTAAGTGTACACTGGTGTGTAAGTGTGTGCTGGTGTGTGTATGTTGGTGTGTAATTGTGTGCTGGTGTGTGTTGGTGTGTAAGTGTGCGCTGATGTGTGTGTTGGTGTGTACGTGTGCGCTGGTGTGTGCTTGTTGGTGAGTAAGTGTGCGCCGGCGTGTGTGTGTTGGTGTGTAAGTGTGTGCTGGTGTGTATGTTGGTGTGTACGTGTGCGCTGGTGAGTGTGTGTTGGTGTGTAAGTGTGGGTTGATGTGTGTGTTAGTGTATTAGTGTGTGCTGGTGTGTGTGTTGGTGTGTAAGTGTGTGCTGGTGTGTGCATGTTGTGTGTAAATGTGCGCTGGTGTGTGTGGTAGCGTGTAAGTGTGCGCTGGTGAACTTGTGTTGGTGTGTGAGTGTGCGTAAGTGTGCTCTGGTGTGTGCATGTTGGTGAGTAAGTGTGTGCTGGTGCGTGTGTGTTGATGTGTAAGTGCATGCAGGTGTGTGTGTTGGCGTGTAAGTGTGCGCTGGTGTATATGTGGTGTTGGTGTGTAAGTGGGTGCTGCTGTGTGTGTGTTGGTGTGTAATTGGTTTGCTGGTGTGGGTTGTGCTTTTGTTGTGTGTGTGGCTGGTGTGTATGTGTGTTGGTGTGTGCTGGTGGGGTGTGTTGATGTTTACGTGTGTGCTGGGGTGTTGATGTGTATGTGTGAATGATTGGCTTTTGTGTATCTATGTTGGTTGTGTAAGTGTGTGCCGGTTGGTGTGTGCTTGGTGTGTAAACGTGTGTTAATAATGGTGTGTGTGTTGGTGTGTAAGTGTGTGCTGCTGTGCATTGGTGTGTAATTGTGCACCAGGGTGTGTGTGCTGATGTGCAAGTGTGTGCTGGTGAGTGTGTGTTGGTGTGGGCTGGTGTGGGCTGGTGTGTGCATGTTGGTGTGTGAGTGTGCACAGGTGTGTGTATTGGTGTGTAAGTGTGCATTGGTGTGTGCGCACGCGTTGGTGAGTAAGTGTGCGCTGGTGTGTGTATGTTGGTATGGAAGTGTGTGCTGGTGCGTGTGTTGGTATGTAAATGTGCATCGGTGTGTTGGCGTGTAATAGTGCGCTGGTGTGTGTTGGTGTGTAAGTGTGGGCTGGTGTGTGTGTTGGTGTGTAAGTGTGCGCCGGTGTGTGTGTTGGCGTGTAAGTGTGCGTTGGTGAG
The DNA here is from genome assembly GCA_035221665.1 of Okamejei kenojei. Classification (NCBI taxonomy): domain Eukaryota; kingdom Metazoa; phylum Chordata; class Chondrichthyes; order Rajiformes; family Rajidae; genus Okamejei; species Okamejei kenojei. The sequence continues at coordinate 14,738,054 of CM069161.1, forward strand.
TGTGTGTTGGTGTGTAAGTGTGGGTTGGTGTGTGTGTTGGTGTGTAAGTGTGGGCTGGGGAGTGTGTGTTGGTGTGTATGTGTGCGCTGGTTAGTGTGTGTTGGTGTGTAAGTGTGCGCCGGCGTGTGTGCGCTGGTGTGTAAGTGTGTGCTGGTGTGTGTGTTGGTGTGTACGTGTGCACTGGTGAGTGTGTGTTGGTGTGTAAGTGTGGGTTGATGTGTGTGTTAGTGTATAAGTGTGTACTGGTGTGTGCGTCGGTGTGTGCATGTTGTGTGTAAATGTGCGCCGGTGCGTGTGTTGGTGTGTAAGTGTGCGCTTGTGAGTGTGTGTTGGTGCATGAGCGAGCACTAGTGTATGTTGGTGTGTACGTGTGTGCTGGTGAGTGTGTGTTGGTGTGTAAGTGTGGGTTGATGTGTGTGTTGGTGTGTAAGTGTGTGTTGGTGTGTGTGTTGGTATGTAAGTATGTGCTGTTGTGTGTGTTGGTGGGTGTGTTGGTGTGTAAATGTGTGCTGATGTGTGTGTGTTGGTGTGGGTGTTGGTGTGTAAGTGTGTGCTTGTGTATGTGTTGGTGTGTAATTGTGTGCTGGTGTGTGTGTTGGTGTGTGTGTTGGTGGTGTGTGTGTTGGTGTGTGTGTTGGTGTTGTAAGTGTTGTGCTGGCGTGTGTTGCTGTGTAAGTGTGTGCTGGTGTGTGTGTGTATGTGGTGTGTGTTGGTGATGTAAGTGCTGGTGTGTTGTGTGTGTGTGTAAGTGGTGATTGCTGTGTAAGTGTGTGTTGGTGTTAAGTGTTGTGTGGTTGGTGTGTAAGTGTAATTGTGTTGGCGTGTGCTGTTGTGTGTGTGTTGGTGTGTAAGTGTGCTGTTTGGTGTGTGGTGTGTGTGGTGTGTGTGTGTGTGGTGTGTAAGTGTGGGCTGGGTGTGTGTTGGTGTGTAAGTGTGTGTTGGTTGTGTGTTGGTGTGTGTGTGGCTGGTGTGTAAGTGTGTGTGGTGTGTGTCTTGGTGTGTAAGTGTGGTTGATGGGTGTGTGGTGTGTGTAAGTGTGTGCTGGTGTGTGTGTTGGTGTGTTAGTGTGGGCTGGTGTGTAAGTGTTGGCTGGTGTGTGTGTTGGTGTGTAAGTGTGTGCTGGTGTGGGTGTTGGTGTGTAAGTGTGTGTTGGTGTGTAAGTGTGTGCTGGTGTGTGTGTTGGTGTGTAAGTGTGGGCTGGTGTGTGTGTTGGTGTGTAAGTGTGTGCTGGTGTGTGTGTTGGTGTGTAAGTGTGGGCTGGTGTGTGTGTTGGTGTGTGAAAGTGTGTAAGTGTGGGCTGTGTTGGTGTGTAAGTGTGGGCCGGTGTGTGTGTGTTGGTGTGTAAGTGTGGGTTGGTGTGTGTGTTGGTGTGTAAGTGTGTGCTGGTGTGGGTGTTGGTGTGTAAGTGTAGGCTGGTGTGTGTGTTGGTGTGCAAATGTGTGCTGGTGTGTGTGTTGGTGTGTAAGTGTGGGCCGGTGTGGGTGTCAGCGTGTGTCGGTGAACTTGCTCCAGCCGTGCTTGTTGTTAGGAACGTTGAATGCGCTTTGTAATTGGACAATTCTGCTGCATCGCCGCCACTGCCAGATGATTTATTACTGGAAAATACCGCAGAACTAATTAGTATAGTAATTAATTAATACAAATTTGCATATTTGCATGTGCAATTAGTGCAGCCGCGTGATTACTCTGAAATGAGAAGTTTGCCTTGTCAGATGTTGGGATGAAGCGAAGTGGAAAGATTGGACCAAATGAGGACGCGCGGGGAGTCGGCGGCAGCGCTGGGCTCCCACATCACCGGCGCAGCGACACAGAGACCGCCAGCTCACGTCAATAAACGCGTTCACTGACCGGACAGAGCGAGGGTGAGGGTTAAACCCGAGGAAAACATTAAACAGCAACTCGCAAAAGCAGCGGAGTAGCAGAGAGGAAAGTTGAATGGAAATATAGAGCATTGATAACAGCCCGGAAATAACACAGATATAAAAATAATGGAGAGAGAATTGCGGGGATATTTGGACAGAATCCATTGCCTTTATTCTTCAAACAAGTGGGATGAAAGGGATGAATGAGAAATGTGAGATGAGAGAACGGTCACAGTCTCGCTGCCTGGTCTCTGGGCGCCTTGATCCCAGTTAGAATCTGTTCATCGGCGTCCAGATGAGGTTCGCATTTGGTCCATGACTCCGCTCCGGGCTTTTCATGATGCACTTTACTCCAGTCCGGACATTCTGTCAGTCTCTGATTCGGTCCGGACCTTGTGTATGGGTCATTGACTCCAGTCCAGTTCGTGTAAGGATTCCTGACTCCAGTCCGAGTTTAGTGCAAGATTTTTTTATTCCAATGCCACCTTTGAATAGGGACTCCAGTTCGGGCTTTGTCTGTTGGTTCAAACGCAAATTATTGCAGATTAAACAGCATCTATGGGAAGTAGAATGGTTAACGTTAAATCGTTAATAATGAAATATTATCAGAACAGAAAATAATAGAATTTTCGAATGAAGAGGTATTTAGGCGGCGAATCCAATAGGGATCAGGACTTTGCGCGTTAGATTCTGACTCCAGTCCGGGAGTTAGTGCGTTCGGAGTTCCGGTCCGGGTGTTGTGTGCTGCGCGCTGCAGCACCATTTGGAGATGCCATCTGTTGTGTGCGGCGGGTTGCGGTGCCGAGCAGACTCGCTGCCAGCTCGCCTGGGATTCGCTCTGGAACTCGTGCCAGTGCCAGTCACCCTAGGAACATACGGAATATGAGTGGGAACAGGCCATTGGGCCACCCGAGCCTGCTCCACCGGTCATCAGCACCACGGGACTACAAAATGCTGGAGTAACTCAGCGACACAGACAGCATCTCCGGAGAGAAGGAATGGGCGTCGTTTCGGGTCGAGACCCTTCTTCAGCGTCCAGAGATGCTGCCTGTCCCGCTGAGTTATCCCAGCATGCTGTGCCTATGTTCGGTGGAAACCACCATCCGCAGTCCCTTTCTACACAGGACGATGGTAGTGATATATTTACCAGTCACAGAGTCATTCATACATCACGGACCCCAGCCCTTCGGCCCAGCTCGTCCATGTCGACCAAGATGCTCTTAGTTCCACTCGCCTACGTTTGGCCAATAGCCACCTGAACCTTCCCTATCCATGTACCTGACCAATGTGTTAAATGCTGTGTTGTACCTGCCTCGACTACCACCCCTGGAAGCTCGCTCTATACACACGTCGCCACTGCTCCCACAGCAGAAATATATCTGAACATATTAAATAACTGAGTCCCTCACCCAGGCAACAGAACTCAAAGATGTGGCATCCTTTGGAGAAATATAATCCCATCTCAGGCACCTTGTGTACAACACCGAGTTCCAGCCTGAACAGTGAGGGTTAATATTCTGTCCACATGGAACTCTGTGTCATTGAGCCACCACATTGCACATAAACAGAAACAGACCCTCTATGCCAACCATGGTGCCCATCTCCACCAATCCCACTCGCCTGCGTTCATTCCCTGGGCTCCACTCATTCAAGTACCTCTTAAATGTTGTTATGTCCTGCCTCCACCTCCTCCTCTGGCAGCTCGTTCCAGATGCTAACCACCGTGCGTGAAACATTTACCCCTCAGATCCCCTTTAAGCCTCTCAGCTTAAACCGGTGCCGCCTAGATTTAGACACCACTGCGATGGGAAACAGAAGATAGACACAAGAAGCTGGAGTGACTCAGCGGGTCAGACAGCATCTCGGGTGAGGAGGAATAGGTGACGTTTCTGGTCGAGACCCTTAAACCAACATCTGCAGTGCTTTTTTGCAGTCTTTTTGCACTATTAATGTTTGTTTTTTACGTGTATGTATGTGTGTGTGTATATATATAACTCAGCGAGACAGCAGCGTCTCTGGAGAGAAGGAATGGGTGACGTTTCGGGTCTATTTTTGTCTGAGACGTTTCGGGTCTGAAGAAACGTCACCCATTCCTTATCTCAGAGACGCTGCCTGTCCCGCTGTTACTCAAGCTTTTTGTGTCTATATATGTACATATAGACCAGCCATGATTGAATGACGGAACAGACTTGATGGACCGAATGGCCTAATTCTGCTCCTATCACTGATGAACATGACCAACAATACTAATGCGTTGGTTTAAGTTCCCAAAGTTAATCAATTTGCATTTGTTCGAGATAAACTCCATCTGCCATTCTCTTGCCTACCTCCCCGTTTGATGCAATAACAGACAACGCAGGAGGCCGAGAGTGATCTTATAGAGGTGTATAAAATCATGAGAGGAATAGATAGGGCGAACGCATAGACGCTTTTACCCAAGCTAGGGGATTCAAGAAAAGAGAGAGCACATTATGTTTATAAGGTGAGAGCGGAAATATTTAATAGGAACCTGAAAGGCAACGTTTTAACATTGATGGGTGGTGGTGAGTAGATGTGAGCTGCCAAAGAAGGGACAGTAGTTGAGACAGGTACAATAACAACATTTAAAATACTTTGGGCCAAGTACATGGATAGGAAAGATTTAGAGGGATATGTGGCAAACGCGGGCAGGTGCGGTATCTTGGTCGAAATAGTCAAGTTAGGCTGAAGGGCCGGTTGTACGACTCTGTCACCAGCCTTTCATTGTCACCGATTTTGCAACAGAAATCCCAAAGCACAGTGCCTGATGTCGATGGTTGGTATAAGATGATCAATAACAGACATGCTGCCAGTGCCCGGTGTCTGTGCCCAGTGTCCAGTGTCCAGTGTTGATAGCCCGTGTCCGTGCCAGTGTCAGTGCCCAGTCAGTCACCAGTGCCCAGTGCCCAGTCAGTGTCCAGTACTCAGTGCCCAGTACTCAGTGCCCAGTGTCGGTGCCTACTGTTAGTGCTAAGTGTCGATGCCTAGTGCCCAGTGCCCAGTGTCGATGCCGTGTTGACGCATGGTGCCCAATGCCCAGTGACAGTGTCAGTGCCCAGTACCCAATGTCAGTGCCCAATGCCCAGTGTCAATGCCCAGTGCCAGTGCCCAGTGTCGATGCTATGATGACGCATTATGCCCAGTGTCAGTGACCCAGTGCCCAATGCCCAGTGTCAGAGCCCAGTGCCCAGTGCCGGCGCTGTGATGATGCAAGGTGCCCAGTGACCAGTGTCAGTGCCCAGTGGCCAGTGTCGATGCTGTGATGACGCATGGCGCCCAGTGTCAGTGCCCAGTGTCGGCGCCCAGTGCCCAGTGTCAGTGCCCAGTGTCGATGTTGTGATGACGCCTGGTGCCCAGGACCCAGAGTCAGTGCCCAGTGTCGATGTTGTGATGACGCATGGTGCCCAGGGCCCAGAGTCAGTGCCCAGTGCACAGTGCCCAGAGTCCAATGCACAGTGTCAGAGCCCGTTGCTGATGGTAAGTGCTGTGCCCGGTTAATAGTGAACAGTATTCAGTGTCAATATCAATCCAAGCAGCTTTGCAGCGACCGTCTGTAGCTTCATGCTAACATTGAAATAAGGGATGTTAGAATTGTCAGTTAAAAGCTAAACCTCCCGGCTTGCTTCCGTCAGAAACCCCACATGGCCAGTGATTAATGAAGATCATATTATTGTTAATCTCTTCTGTTTCGGTCCCTTTAAGACTGTATTGAGATGTGCAAACCTGCAGACTGTGGGAATATTACTAAATGTAATTCCAATCGGTCAGTTTATAGTCTTGCACATCCCAAGCGAATCCGCGTAGATTCAGTGCGGAAGGTGAACTTTACACAACATTTGCAACACAGAAGCAGGTTGTCAGATGCATCTTCAGGTTGCCCCGTGTGGGAATCGCGGCTGCTGACTGTAATCCTTTATTATCCATCAGAGGAATAAACGGTGAATGTCCTTCCTGATCACACAGAAGGATTGTGAAGAAACCAATTTCATTTCTGATGGCAGGTTTAAAGTCTCTTTTGCGCCGTAATCCTAGGAAAATCTGATCTGTGCAAAGGGACTACAAACATAAACTGTTTAATCAATGCTCACTCCAGTAACCAGCTGGAACCATTCAATGCAGTCTTTTATCAGATTGTGTAATTTAAACTTGGGACTTTAAAACACACTGCGTGCAGTGGGAGAGGGGCGGAACACGCGGCAAAGTCCCAGCGGGTCAGGCAGCATCTGTGGAAACAGGACGGCGCAAACAGAGATTGGTGAGAGACAAAGGAGAATCAAACTGGAACTGATGGTCATATCAAAGAGCAACGGATGGAAATCTGAACCAAATGAGAAAGTTGGGAAAGAGAAACTAATATAGGCCTAAAGTGCTGGAGTAACTCGGCGGGTCAGGCCGCATCTGTGGAGAACACGGATAGGTGACGTTCCACAGAGTGCTGGAGTGACTCGGCGGGTCAGGCAGCATCTCTGGAGAACATGGATTGGTGATATTTCGACTCGGAACCTTTCTTTAGATTCTGCCTGACCCACCGAGTTACTCCAGCCTGTTGTGTCTATAGTCGGTATAAACCAGCATTTGCAGTTCCTTCCTACACAGGAGAAACGCAGTTGTTACAGAAGTGGGAAAGGTTCAGACGGTCAGTCAGCATCTGGACGAGACAAAACTATCAGCTCCCGGACCGCGTTACAGGAATATTCTCACTAACGATCCAACTTCTGAAGAAAGGTCCCGACCCGAAACGCCACCTATCCTTTATCTGCCGAGATGCCGCCTGGCCTACTCAGGTACTCCAGCACTTTGCGTCTATACTTGGTATCAACCAGCATCTGCAGTTATTGTTTCTACCGGATTCATCATTCCGGATATGTTTCTCGACACTAACATCCCAGAGCCCACCCAACACATCAATTACCAAGACCAACGCGCTCAAACCAGTGTCCAAACAACCTTCCTTGAAAACCCCAACACACCAGCCTAACGCAGCACCATTATAACTGCACACCAGCCTAACTCTTCAATGACCCTACACTAACGCACCGACACATAGCCCAACACATGGACAGCAGCAAGCCAAGCCCAATATCAACCCTGCAATGCTAACACTCCAACAACTTAACCACAATATATCTATATAAACACTTTAAAACCAACGCACCTACACTCACAGATGCAGAGTCTCTTGCCCATAGCAGGGGAATCGAGGACCATAGGACATAGGTTCAAGGTGATGGGGAAAATATGTAATAGGAATCCGAGGAGTAACTTAGTTGTCGGGGAAACGCATATGGGAGGTTATAACCTGTTTAAGAAAGAACGGCAGATGCTGCAAAATCGAAGGCAAAGTGCTGGAGAAACTCAGCGGGTGCAGCAGCATTTATGGAGCGAAGGAAATAGGCAACGTTTCGGGCCGAAACCCTTCTTCAGGCTCCGGAGGTTATAACCTGGAGTGTTACGGGCCGAAGGGGGGGGGGAGGCAAACCTAAAGTTGCGCAGTCTTACATAAATAGAAGTCGAGGGATGTGATGATTTCAAGTCAGAAATGTTTCTTAAAGTCAAAGATGACGCCAAGGTTGTGAACAGTTCCGTTCAGTTGCCAGGGTGAAAAATGTTTTAGTTGCTAAGGAACGGAGTGTGTGGCGCGGACCGAAGTTAGTGGCTTCGCCAGCCAATTCTTCACAGAGATTTCTGCTGGTGCTGCCGGGTGTCCGTGCTAATGTGGAGAGAGCGGGGAGGTCGAGTGGAGCGGTGGCGAGGCAGCGCGGAACATCATCAGGGTTGCTAGTGAACTTGTTTCCGTGTGTCGTTGCCTAGCGACGCCGTGTCTGTGTGAACCGAGAGGAGAAGGTTGGAATGGTAAACCTGGCGATGCAGACACGGATCAGGTAATCACACGGGGAGGAGGTGCTGGGGTCACCCACGCCGAAGGCTCACGCCAAGGTGACCAATAGCAGTTGTCAGAGTCAGACAGGAATATCGCTGGTGATCGAAAAGTGAATAGAGTGGATGTGCAGAGGGTGTTTCCACTATTGGGAGAGTCTAGGACCAGAGGCCACAGCCGCAGCATAAAAGGACGTTTCTTTAGGAAGATGAGGAGGAATGTATTTAGTCAGAGGGTGGTGAATCTGTGAAATTCATTGCCACAAAAGGCTGTGGAGGCCAAGTGAATGGATATTTTTAAGGCAGAGACAGATAGATCCTTGATTTAGTACGGGTGTCAGAGGTCATGGAGAGAAGGTAGGAGAATGGGGTTAGGAGGGAGAGATAGATCAGCCATGATTGAATGACGGAGTGGACTTGATGGGCTGAATGGCCTAATTCTGTTCCTATGATTTTAGTGAGACGTGTCCGCCGTTCTAACGGGACGGGTAAACACATGGATTTAACATAGAAACATAGAAACATGGAAACATAGAAACATAGAAACATAGAAACATAGGAATTAGGTGCAGGAGCAGGCCATTCGGCCCTTCGAGCCTGCACCGCCATTCAATGTGATCATGGCTGATCATCCAACTCAGTATCCTGTACCTGCCTTCTCTCCATACCCCCTGATCCCTTCAAGGGCCACATCCAACTCCCTCTTAAATATGGCCAACGAACTGGCCTCAACTACCTTCTGTGGCAGAGAATTCCACAGATTCACCACTCTCTGTGTGAAAAACGATTTTCTCATCTCGGTCCTAAAAGACTTCCCCCTTATCCTTAAACTGTGACCCCTTGTCCTGGACTTCCCCAACATCGGGAACAATCTTCCTGCATCTAGCCTGCCCAACCCCTTAAGAATTGTGTAAGTCTCTATGAGATCCCCCCTCAATCTCCTAAATTCCAGCGAGTACAAGCCGAGTCTATCCAGTCTTTCTTCATATGGAAGTCGTGCCATCCCAGGAATCAGTCTGGTGAACCTTCTCTGTACTCCCTAATACTCCCTCTGTACTAACGGGGTGAAAGCAGCAGGTTCGGGAGGGGGTTTGACACATAAACAGTGCAGAAGGAGCTTTGGTGGGTCTAGAGGCCAGGGTGAGTGCCGCGGGGTTGAAGGACAAAGTTGAAGTAGAAGCATTGACAATGTCACTCACCTGGGGGTCTGGGTGGGACGTTGGCGGCTCGAGTTGGTGGATCAGGAGATCGACCCCGTGGAGAGGTCAGTTGAGATGTTTGGGAGAAGAGAGAGCGAGAGGGAATTGGGAGTAGGGGATAGAGTCTTTGCAGGAAGCAGGGTGGGAAGAAGTGTAGTCGAGATAGTTGAGGGAGTCAGTAGGTTTGTAACAGGCGTCAGTCAATAGTCGATTTCATGTGATGGAGACTGTGAGATTAAGAAAGGGGAGGGCGTTGGCGGAGGTGGTCCAAGTAAACTTGAGTGCAGGATGAAAATTGGTGGTGAAGTTGATGAAGTCCATGAGTTGTGCATGGGTGCAGGAGGTAAATCGTGTGGGCGGGTCATCAGCTGCAGTAGAGAGCCAGCGGTCCACAGCTGGAGCTGCAGTGAGAGCGACCGTGAGCGCGCACCCAACGGTTAGCGAGACAAACGGTTGTAGACTGAACTCCAAGGCGGCTCCTCAGCCCCGGGGTGGCCAAGGCCAGGGCTGTCGTTGGGAGAAGGCAGCGCCAGCGGAGGGTGAAGGGATGGGGGTCTTACCAACATGGGACTGGAAAATAAGTTTAAAACATGACTTAGAATGGACATGAAGAGGAATTTCTTTAGTCAGAGGGTGGTGAATCTGTGGAATTCATTGCCACGGACGGCGGTGAAGAATGGGGTGGAGAGTGGGAATTTCCGCAAACAGCAATCACCCGGCCAGGCTCGGTCCCAATAAAATGTCCGGTTTAGTCTCTCCTCGACTCGGACCATCCACACACTGTTTCACGAAACCCTCTCGAACACACCTAATGAATTCTACCAGTTTAAGCCTTTTGCACTGAGTCCCTGTCAATATGGTGCAAATTAAAACCATCCCCTAACACAGCCCTGTGGCTATTACACACCTCCACAATCCACTGCCGTATCTGCTCTTCTGTTAGCTGCTGGATAGCAATGCCTCGAGTACCATTCTGTATAGTGCAAGTGTATAGTACAAATATAATATTGTATAGAACGTACATACTTGTGTAGTATAAGTATAACATTGTAGACCACGTATATATACACATACAGAACAAGTATAATACTGTAATATCTGCAGTACAATCCTGTCAGAGCGAGCTCTACCCCCGTTGCCTCTGAGGGCCGAATGGGCCAAGTGATGTCCTTGGCACCAGAATAAAGGAGAACCCGAGGTATTTTATACATTCCAAGCAAGAAGGTAACTCGGCATTAGGCGGAACCAAAGATACTAGAATCTTTGTAGAGACTAGATTTCTAGTATCTTCAAAGTTACTAGAAATTAGAATTTCTGCTTGGATCAGAGGACGTCAGCGAGGTTCTAAACGGGTACATTGCGCCTGCATTCGCGGTGCGAGTTATACTAATCTACCCGGACAGTGTGAGATCAACAAGGTGATGTTGGGATCCAGAACAGCATGAAGGCGGATACATCCCCGCCCGCGGCCCGGTGGGAAGTATCGCATGTTATTGAGAGGCCACAGAGCAGATTACCGGAGTAGATCGCTGTATCCATTCAGGGTGAGGTAGCGAAGGAGGGGACAATCTCGGCCTTTTGTTTAAAAATGATAATAGAGATAATCCTACAAATTATAGGCCGATGGGCCTCATATCGGCGGAAAGGAAACTATTAGAGAGAATTCGTAGGCATAGGATTCACTCACATTTAATTTGTCCCGCACAGGGCCGAAGGCTCTGACTATTTATTGTACATTGCTCACCATATGGTACCACGTTTAGCGGCCCCTGCCTTTGTAAACTTCACGTTTCTCCCTGACGCTTCAGCGTTCCTGTCGAGCCGACTCCAGTTCCGTGCGCCTACCCCTCCCGTACCCTCTCCTCTCCCGTCCCGGCTTCCTGGCCACACCGACCACCCTGTCCACCCCGCCCCATCTCTGTCCCCCTCTCTCCCCCATGGACGGGAGCGGACACGTCCCGGCTGTCTGCGGCAATCAGTGAAACAGGTCGACTTTAGTTAAAGCTCGCTGTTGCTTCACTGGGCGATTGATTGGAGCGCTCATGCGGCGGGACGGATTGTCTGAGCCTCTAATCCGGATTATCCTGATCTCCGGATAATCGGCCCGCGCTCGCCCTCGCCCATCGTCTCAACGTCCTGAAAAGCCCGCAGCGCCGGCCGCGTTCCCGGGGACACGGCCTCTCCCGGCAAAGACGGTGGCGTCGGGTGAGGGGGGGGGGGTGTAGATGGAGGAAGTGGGGGGGGGGGGTTAGTTGGAGGAGGTGGGGGAGGGGGTAGTTGGAGGAGGTGGGGGAGTTAGTTGGAGGAGGTTGGGGGTGTGGGGGGTTAGTTGTAGGAGGTGGGTGGGGGGGTCAGTGGAAGTAGGTGGGAGGTGGGTAGTTGGAGGAAGTGGGGTGGGGGTTAGTTGGAGGAGGTGGGGGTGGGGGGTGGGAGGTGGTAATTGGAGGAAGTGGGGGGGTTAGTTTAGGAGGTGGGTGGGGGGTTAGTGGAAGTAGATGGGGGGTGGGGGGGGTTAATTGGAGGAGGTGGGGGGGTGGGGGGTGGTAGTTGGAGGAAGTGGGGGGGTTAGTTGGAGGAGGTGGGGGTAGTTGGAGGAGGTGGGGGTTAGTTGTAGGAGGTAGGGGGTGGGGGGTTAGTTTGAGGAGGTGGTTGGGGGGGTTAGTGGAAGTAGGGGGAGGGGGGGGTTAGTTTGAGGAGGTGGCTGGGGGGGTTAGTTTGAGGAGGTAGGTGGGGTGTGGGCGGTGGGGTGGGGGGGGTAAGGGGGTGGGGAGGTGGGGGGTTAGTTGGAGGAGGTGGGGGTAGTTGGAGGAGGTGGGGGGTGGGGGTTAGTTTGAGGAGGTGGGTGGGGCGGTTAGTGGAAGTAGGTGGGGGGGGTGGGGGGGTTAGTGGAAGTAGGTGGGGGGTGGGTGGGGGGGGGGGGTTAGTGGAAGTTGGTGCGGGGGGGGGGGGTACCTGGTTCGCTCTAAGTACCGCCCGTCGCCTTCCACAGATCGCCAGTCACGGGCATCCGGCATTTTCTCACAGTAAACCTTCAACTCTAGGTTTGACCGTCACTGTCGGCTCCCCGAACCGCCCCCTCTCTCCCCCCGTCACTCCCCCACCCCTCTCCTCGTCAGTCATTGACCTGATGTCCTTTCTCTACAGATGCTGCCTGACCTCCGGAACCTTTACAACAGCCGCGGTGTTTTGGTAAATTCTCCGGCGTCCCCTGTCATTTGGTTTATCGCCGCTCGATGACCTAAACATAAAACAAGCCGGATCAGACAACCAGTTAGACACAGCTCCTTCGAACAACCCGTTCTCAACCCGGCCAGGGTCCAGTGTATCGTAGACACAGTACTGTCGTCACAACATGTACAGCGTATATGATGCTGTAAGATGATACGGTTACACAGCAAGGAAATAGGCCCTTCGGCCAACTCCTCCATGCTGACCAATCTTCCCGAGCCAGTCCCATTGGCCCATTCTGTCCAAGGACCAGTCCGAATAAACCTTAAATGGTGGCCTTGTATTTCCCCAACGAGCTCCTCTGGAAATATGAAATGAAACAGGAAATGCCGTAGAATCACAACATTCATGTTTCAGATCGAAAGAGAAAAGTTAATGTCCCCGCCGCCCCTCTGAGTGAACAATTTGTCCCTCGGCTTCCTTTGAAATCTTTCCCGTCCGTCGGGTGTTGAATGAATCTGTAGAGTACAAGAGGCTAACGGCGCGGCCAAGGCCGTGCACACGCTGGGCCCTGGGGTCAGTGAGCCGGGCCACACGGACAAAGGCCCTTCGGCCCACCCTGTCGCGCCCAGCATCAAACACCCGTCCACAGTATTCACATTATGGATACAAGGAACTGCGAATGCTGTTTACGCCGTCTCTTGAATTTAAAATCACCCTTTCAGTCTCTTTCCCAGTTCGGAGCCGAAACATTAAATCTGTTTTGTTAAATCTGCTTATTTTGTTTCACGTTTCCACAGTTTGCTGTCATTGTCACTCACATTCCGGGTAGACGAGGAACAACGCCTCGCCATCCGCAATGTGTTCATAAGTCATAAGGACAGAATGAGGCCATTCCACCCATCGAGTCTACTCTATTATTCAATCATGGCTGATCTATCTTTCCCTCTCAACCCCATTCTCCTGCCTTCTCTCCGTAACATTTCACACCCGAGCTAATCACGAACGTCAACCTCCGCCTTAAAAATATTCAATGACTTGGCCTCCACAGCCTTCTGTGGCAATGAATTCCACGGATTCACCACCCGCTGGATAAAGAAATTCCTCCTCATCTCCTATGTAAAGGTGCGTCGTTCTACGGAATGTGGCAGCGCCTGAAATTCTATATCGAGTTCTCCAACTTTAGGTAATTTGCTCGTTTCCCGCTGTAACTGGCTCGGCGTTCCCGCTCTCCGGTTTCACATCCGAACCTGCTCCAACGATATGCTACCGTGGCAGACAACACAGATATCTTTGACCCTTGGCCGTGGTCTCACACAATCTCAGATACCCACCTTGTCCTATCCACCCCTCCCACCGCCTTCGCTACAACATATCCACCTTTTGCATCTTCCCCCCAGTTCGGGCCTGCAACGTTTCTCCGTTTGTTCTGTTTATAATGTTCACCATCTGCAGCTTCGTTTTAATTCCCCGTCACATTCTCCTCATCATTCGCCCCTCTCCATTCTCCTGACATCCACGGAGAAGGGGAGGAGGGGGGTCATTCCAACAGCCCGTCTTTGGGGTGTGAGAGGAAACCGGAGCACCTGGGGGAAACCCACGCTGTTACAGGTAGAGCGTGCTAACTCCACACAGACAACGCGGATCGAACCCGCGTCACTGGAGCTGAATGGATGAGATTGTGTGCGGGCAAGGGGGTTTTTGCACTGGTATTGTTGTTATTAGCTTATTTAAACGCTCCTTATGTGTATATTTATCTCTGCGTTGTGTTTACGGGCCTATTATATGGCCATAAGCAAGTAAGAATTTAATTGTGAGAATTTCATTGTGAGAATTTCATACGATAATTAAACATTCTTGATTCTTGAGGCGTTGAGCTGTTATCGGGGCTCAGGCCGCGGGGGGGAGGGGGGGGTCGGGGGGAGGGGGAGGGTTATGCTAGAAGTGTGGAGTTGAGGGGGCAGAGGCGAGGGTTCCAGTAGCCGATGAGTCTTGGACAAGGGGCTGGCAAATGCAGGTGTGCGGTGGCCAGCGATGACCGAGGGAGATCGTGTGTGGGGATTAGACACACGGGATCCGCAAATATAACCAACTAGTAGGCCGGTGCCTGAAACAACGCTCCTCTATCTAGTATCTAATCACAGTAAATAGCTGGATTGCAATCATGTATTGTCTTCCTGCTGACTGGTCAGCGCGCAACGAAAGCTTTTCACTGTACCTCGGTACACGTGACAATAAACTCAACTCAACTGAACGGTTAGAATGGTGGCGGCACCCTTCCCCGCGGAGCCGCCGGTTGTCAGATTCCAGCGCCGGTACATTATCAACGGTAAACAGATAGCGGGCAGCACGGTGAGAGGAGGATAGAGCCAGCGCCTGCGGGTAAATACAAGGATCATCTGCAAATAAACCGTATGTGTTAAATTAACGGACAATATCAATACTGCATGTCGTTCCAAACGGGGATAAAGCATCGCAAGGGATGTGTTCATTCACATGTTAATGTCAGGTTAGTAAGATATACACAGGAATTGCATCGTGTAAATGTCACGAGGCCGCGCACCACCGGGCAGGTAGCGCCAGGTACATCGAGTGCGTGACAGGAGTTCACGGCTGAACCCCTGAACAGGAGACATTATAACTACAGTGAGTCCACGGGTAGCTGGTTATTTTGTGGAGGACGCGCAGCTTGTAAAAGACAGGAATTAATTTCATGGGTGGGGGGGGTAGGTGCGACGGGCAGGCGACGGGTAGACGGCCAACGTCCGCGCCCGGGTCCGTGAGGATAAACAGCCTTAAATTCCACTGAGTAGCAGACAAACTACAAACCACAAGCACAGGACAAGTGCAAGGGGAATAAATGTCTCGATGCCGGTCTCACCATGAACAATCTGCATCGGCAATAAATCATTACAGTGTAAGGTGTGTGTGTGTGTGTGTGTGTGTGTGTGTGTGTGTGTGTGTGTGTGTGTGTGTGTGTGTGTGTGTGTGTGTGTGTGTGTGTGTGTGTGTGTGTGTGTGTGGTGTGTGTGTGTGTGTGTGTGTGTGTGTGTGTGTGTGTGTGTGTGTGTGTGTGTGTGTGTGTGTGTGTGTGTGTGTGTGTGTGTGTGTGTGTGTGTGTGTGTGTGTGTGTGTGTGTTGTGTGTGTGTGTGTGTGTGTGTGGTGTGTTGTGTGTGTGTGTGTGTGTGTGTGTGTGTGTGTGTGTGTGTGTGTGTGTGTGTGTGTGTGTGTGTGTGTGTGTGTGTGTGTGTGTGTGTGGTGTGTGTGTGTGTGTGTGTGTGTGTGTGTGTGTGTGTGTGTGTGTGTGTGTGTGTGTGTGTGTGTGTGTGTGTGTGTGTGTGTGTGTGTGTGTGTGTGTGTTGTGTGTGTGTGTGTGGTGTGTGTGTGTGTGTGTGTGTGTGTGGTGTGTGTGTGTGTGTGTGTGTGTGTGTGTGTGTGTGTGTGTGTGTGTGTGTGTGTGTGTGTGTGTGTGTGTGTGTGTGTGTGTGTGTGGTGTGTGTGTGTGTGTGTGTGTGTGTGTGTGTGTGTGTATGTGTGTGTGTGTGTGTGTGTGTGTGTGTGTGTGTGGTTGTGTGTGTGTGTGTGTGTGTGTGGTGTGTGTGTGTGTGTGTGTGTGTTGTGTGTGTGTGTGTGAGTGTGTGTGTGTGTGTGTGTGTGTGTGTGTGTGTGTGTGTGTGTGTGTGTGTGAGTGTGTGTGTGTGTGTGTGTGTGTGTGTGTGTGTGTGTGTGTGTGTGTGTGTGTGTGTGTGTGTGTGTGAGTGTGTGTGTGTGTGTGTGTGTGTGTGTGTGTGTGTGTGTGTGTGTGTGTGTGTGTGTGTGTGTGTGTGTGTGTGTGTGTGTGTGTGTGTGTGTGTGTGTGTGTGTGTGTCGGTGTGAGGTGTGTGTGTGTGTCGGTGTGTGTGTGTGTGTATGTGTGTGAGTGTGTATGTGTATGTGTGTGTTTGCGTGTATCGGTGTGTGTGTGTGTCGGTGTGTGTGTGTGTCAGTGTGTCCCAGTGTATGTATGTGTGTGTGTATGTATGTGTGTGAGTGTGTATGTGTGTGTGTGTCGGTGTGTGTGGCTGCGTGTGTGTCAGTGTGTGTGTGTGCGTGTCAGTGTGTGTGTGTGTATATGCGTGAGTGTATATGTGTGTGTGTGTGTGTGTGTGAGTGTGTGTGACAGTGTATGTGTGTGTGTATGTATGTGCGTGTGTGTGTATGTGTGTGTGTCAGCGTATGTGTGTGTGTGTGTGTCGATGCGTGTGTGTGTGTGTGTGTCGGTGAGTGTGTGTGTGTGTCGGTGAGTGTGTGTGTGTGTCGGTGAGTGTGTGTGTGTGTCAGTGTGTGTCAGTGTGTGTATGTGTGTGTGTGAGTATGTGTGTGTTTGTGAGTGAGTGTGTGTGTGTGTGTGTGTGTGTGTGAGTGTGTGAGTATGTGTGTGTTTGTGAGTGTATGTGTGTGTGTGTGTGTGTCAGTGTGTGGGTGTGTCAGTGTGTGGGCGTGAGTCGGCGTGTGGCAATGAGTGTGTGTCAGTGTTTGCCAGTGAGGGTACGTGTGTGGGTGAAAGAGAGGGAGAGACGCAGCCGCCGGCTGTAGGCAACACTGCGAGCCGGGGACTGTGTGGGGAGCGAGGGTGAGGGGGCAGGAGAAGGGGGGGGGGGGTGCGCCGGTAACCGGTGACTGAAACACGACGTGGACGGGCAAGTGTAACTTGTGTACAATTAATTGGGACGCGCGGAGCAAGTGCAGGTCTCCGGGAGGTATTCAGCATAACCCTGGACTGCACCGGGCGGGTTGGCCGCCGTTGTTGCGCTGGAAGAGTTTGTGCGGTTTGGACTTTGGCCAAATCTGAGACGGGTGCTGGATTCCATAAAGATCAAACTCACCGGATTACAGCGCAGGCGAGCGGTCCCAGTGCCGGCGCGGCTCCGGCCGGTGTGTATCGTGTTGCAAGAGATGGACAGAGCGATCCGCAGTCGCGAAGGTCAACTAACGGAGAGCGAGGTGACGGCGGGGAGCGGAGCCGGACCGGGCCAGGCGGGGCGGGGAGCGGGGGGGGATGGGGGGGGGGGGGGGGGGGGGGGGGGGGGGGGGGGGGGGGGGGGGGGGGGGGGGGGGGGGGGGGGGGGGGGGGGGGGGCGCGGTCGGGCTGTTCGCCCGCAGTCGGTGCGGGGCTGGTTGGAGCCGCAGACGCGGGGCTGCGACAGATGGCCGGTGCGCTCCCCCGGGACGCCGGTCGCTCCGAATGCGAGCGCATGTCAATCAGTGCGTCTCATGTGATGCACGCTGCCAATGGCGTGCTGGCATATGGCCTGGCACTCAAGCTGCTAGCGCAGTTTGGCGAAGCTGCCACTCTCCGCTGTCGATAGGTTGGCGATGAGCGGATTTGCCAGACGCCCAGGACCTTAACGAACCAGCTAATCCCAGAAGGTGCCGACGGAACAATGAGCTGAAGCCCGGCCGCCTCGCCCCCTCTCCCCTCAGGTAAGTCCGGAGAGAACGCGCCGCCGTCCTGCCGGCTACCGGGCGGCAAATGGGGATCGAACCCCAACCCCGAACCCGTCAAAACCGCGTTCGGTGACAACAATTATTCCGGAATTAATCTGTTTACAAAGCGGCGCGGTCGGGGCGAACGGGGCATGGAAAGGAATCTAGATAAAGATTTAGCCGGCAGCCGCTCGGTACCGTTTACTGTTTTCTTAAAGAAAGAACCTAAACAATTGGGGGAAAAATCGTTGCAAGTTTCTCCCGATCGAAGTTGAACAAATAACCGAGAGCGGGCGGCGATTTTTCCCGGAGCCGCCGCGCAGGTTTTCTCGTTCCTGCTCCAATTATTTACCGTTTGCTGCAGAAATGATATAAATGGTTGCGTGCCCGACACGACAAAGTGTAGCGAATGTCCTTACAGTCGGGCAGCCGCGTCCACCCGTGCAACCTGCGAGAAGATCGAACCGATCGATTAATTCCGATGAAGAGGGGGTGTGTGTGTGTGAGGGGGGGGGGGGGGGGGGGGGGGTGGGGGGGGGGGGGGGGGGGGGTATGTGTGTGGGGGGGGGGGGGGGCGTGTGTGTGTGAGGGGGGGGGTGGGCGGGTGCGCGAGAAATCCGCAGAATTCCCGGCGTGTTTCCGCTCCCGTCGGGGCGAGGGGGAGGAGGAGGAGGAGGGAAGGGGAATTAGACCCAAACCCCCGCTTCCCGGGCACTTCCCCGGGACGGAAGCTGTGGAGCGGGACCGGTTACCTGCAGCGGCGACATCGGTGAGGCGGGCCAAGAGCGCACCTTGTGGGGTGGCGAGGGGGGGGGGGGGGGGGGGGGGGGGGGGGGGGGGGGGGGGGGGGAGCGGAACCGCCGCGGCCGCGCCTGGATTCGAGATGTTGCCGGGGCCGGGGCTGGGGCTGGGGCCGGGGCCGGGGCCGGCTGTGGGTGGCGGCGGCGCTGCGCGGGTTCACCTCTGGCCATCTTTACCAAAGTGTCGCGATTGTCCGTTGCAGGGACCATGTTGACCAGACTGTTCAACGACTCGCCGCTGATTCCGGGCCTCCAGAAGTTCGCTAGTTGGGCGGCCGAGAGCGACAGCGATGAGGAGCGGAGCCGAGCCGAAGGCGAGGGCGACACACGGGAGACCCGGGAGAGCCAGGGCGACGACGGACTGAGCGCCACCCCGGAGCAGGAGGAAGGCGAGACGGCGATGGAGGAGGAAGAGGAAGATGATGAGGAAGAGGAAGAGGAGGCGGAAGAGGAAGAGGAAGATGGCGGCAGGCCGCGGAAAAGGGGCCCGAAGCGGAGGAAGATGACGAAAGCGCGGGTGGAGCGTTTCAAACAGCGGCGGCAGAAAGCCAACACACGCGAGCGGAACCGAATGCACGACCTGAACTCGGCGCTGGACAATCTGCGCAAAGTTGTCCCCTGCTACTCCAAGACGCAGAAACTTTCCAAGATAGAGACACTGCGGTTGGCCAAGAACTACATCTGGGCGCTATCGGAGATCCTTCGCTCGGGTAAGCGCCCAGACCTGCTGAGCTACGTGCAGACTCTGTGCAAGGGTCTGTCGCAGCCCACAACCAACCTGGTCGCCGGCTGCCTT
Source organism: Okamejei kenojei (assembly GCA_035221665.1). NCBI lineage: Eukaryota > Metazoa > Chordata > Chondrichthyes > Rajiformes > Rajidae > Okamejei > Okamejei kenojei. The sequence goes on from CM069161.1 coordinate 14,757,241, forward strand.
CAGCTCAACTCCCGCAACTTCATCAGCGAGCCCCCGCCAGACTCCGGCCGGCTGCACCCCGCCAACTCCTCCTTCCCGCTGCACCCCTACACCTATCCTTGTGCCAGGCTGCCCAGCCCCCAGTGCCAGCCAGCGGGCATGCCGGGCGCACACCCGCTGCGCTCGCACCCCTACTGCGGCCCCTTCGAGCACATGTGTGGCAACGTGTCCCCCGACTGCACCGGCTCCGAGATGGACAGGCCGCTCAGCCCGTCGCTGTGCGCCGACGGCGGCTACCCCATGAAGTCGGACTCATCGCCAGATCACGACAAGGGCTACCACTACACCATGCACTACTCGGCGCTGCCCGGCTCCCGCGGGCCGCCCCCTGGCCTTCTCTTCAGCAGCACAGCGCTGCGCTCCGCCCTGCACTCCGACAGCCTGGCGCCCTACGACTCGCTGCTGCAGAGCGACCGGCCGCCGGCCTACGAGGAAATGAACACTTTCTTCCACAACTAAAGGGGGGAAGCCGGATCGGGGCCGCCGGGCCTCTGCTGCTTCGCAAAGGGGAGCGCGAGAAGCGAGCGGCGGCCGCGGAGCGCAGATTCGACCGCTAGAGATTTGTGGAACTCACCAAGTGTTCAGTGGGGATCGCTGCCGGCGTCCTTGTGTGTGTCAGTGTGTGTGGACCTGGCCGCCAGCTCTGGCCGCGCCGCTCCTTGCCAACAACGTGTCAGGAAACGGAGCCCGCGTGATCTCCCGGTAAAGCAATAACGGAAATCTATGCAAGTGGAAATATAAAACGATTCTGTCGGCCAGGACTCACTCCGAGCAGGGCCGAACGGCCGCATGCTGTCCCATGCGAACTCGCACAGATCCCAGTTTCAATCTTCTGCTGGCGGCGACTCAAATTCTATTATTTTTCCAGGAACCTTCTGAGACATTTTCTACCCGTGAAGGACCAGTTTTATTACCGATTTTTTTGTAAGATGCGTGTTGAAAATTCTCTCATTGTGCACAAGAGAATATTTTAAAATTCTGACCCGTTCTCTCCGGTCATCTCCACACGGAATCCGCGCCCTCGCTCCAAAAGCTGCGGTTTCCGCGCGTCAGAGCAAATCTCTTCCCCTTCTTCCGTACCTGCGTCGCCCTCGGCTGTTGGCCACCGAACTGTCAACGCAAACGCCCCCTCCCCCCCCCCCCCCCCCCCCCCCGCTCTAACCTATCACCCTGGAGTAAGCGGGCACTCTGAGACCCCCTCCCCTCCCCTCCCGCCCGCCCACATTTCATCAGTGAGCCGAGCTGAGGCCGGGACCACCCGGGCTGAGGCTCCCCCCCCCCATACCCCCGCTCGACATCTCACCGGCGGCGGGTCTTCGGCCCATGGGGCGGGTGGTGCCGGATTGACCGTGACTGTAGCCCGCTATTACCGGCAGGTAGTGTGGGAGCTGGCGCGGTGTCTATGGCGATATAAATCAGGGCAGATTCTCAGCCCAGGCCCCTGGGCTGGACCTGCGGACCCGCTCTTTGGGACGGAGACTGTTCACTGGGGTATATGGGGGGGAGGGGGTCGTAGCCCGGAACTGGGTCAACTACCTTCCATGTGGGTCCAAGTGGCGAGTCTGGGGCAGGGGCTGGGAGTGAAGGGGAGAGCAGTCTGGTGGGGGGGGGGGGGGGGAGTGAAGGGGAGAGCAGTCTGGTGGGGGGGGGGGGGGGGGGGAGAGAAGGGGGATGAGTCTGATTCTGGTGGGGGGGGGTGAGGGGTGGGGATTACTGGGGGAGTGGGTGGTGAGAGGCTTGAGAATACACCTGTTTGGCCAGACTTTGTGAACGTTCGGAAACACGTCTGGCCCCGTTCTGCAGCTCCGCTCCACCCCCGAGAATGGGAAAGGGAGGAGGAACGGGGGGGGGGGGGGGGGGGGGGGGGGGGGGGGGGGGGGGGGGGGGCGGGGGCGATAGTGTCCTGGGGCGATACGACACTCTGCTTGTCCAAGCCCACAGGCCGCGCCGACAAGTTGTTGACACCTCTGGAAATCTGAGATTTAATTCAGCAAAACTTCTGTTGAGATTTTAAATATTGCCAAGTCCAACCGAGCGGCGCCTCGATGCAGCCGAGTCTGGCTCCGGCACCGCCGGTCCCCACCCATGTCCTCAATGAATCGGCGGTGGCTTCACGGCTGCCGGTGTGAGCCGAGCTGTACCGGGCCGTGCCCGGTGTGTCTGCCGTCCACGCTCACAGTTAACATTGCCGTTTGATGTTTACAAAATGTACTTTTTGGAGATGACTGCGGAGCGACTCAGCGGCTCGGAAAAGCAGCGGTCCCGGTCCCGGCCCCGAGAGCGAACGAGAAGGGGTCTGGAAACCGGGAGGATGTTTAGTAGCACATTCCCAGCCCGAATCCTGTAACAATCCATTGCGGTGGGATTACCGGATTTCGTTATATTGAGACGCTTCCTCCAGCAGACACTGCGTCGGCTTAAAATGCGATCGAATATTGAGAGGTGACTGGGTTTTAATCGACTGAAAGTGAGGGGAACGGTTTGTCACACCGACTGCTCCTCAACAAGTCGCGGGTCCGGAGCGGCGAGTGCCGGTGTCAGCGCGAAGCGGCGAGAGCGCCCGAGGTCAGGGCGGAGTGGCCCGGCCCGGCCCGGCCCGGCCTCAAGATTGGCCTGATGGGTAGGAGCCGGGCACCGTGACCAGACACTATCGCCACTACTAACGCCAGGTTGATGCCCGGACTGTATATATAGTATTTAATGTGTATGAATATTACGGAATTATGCACTTAAATATGTTTACAGCTGAACTTTGCACAGATTATGTAGTTGGATTGTTTTGTGTTCTGCATGGTTGTAACAATGTGTGCACCTATCATCGTCCGGGACTGCCCCGGGTAGCGGCGGCGCCGCCCGGACCGGTACGGTTAGGACTAGGAAGAAACCTTTACACCAGGAGGGGTCTGACTCCCGGGGGGGGGGGGGGGGGCGCTCAACGCAGCGAAAAGCCGAACTGTTGATGATGGAGTTTCCCTCTGGGCGCCATCAACCCCCCCCCTCCCCCCCACCCACACCCACTGGGCCCCCCCTCCCCTCCCCCATCCGCTTCTCGGCCTCTCTGCAGACTGGACGCAGAGTGATTCACTCTCGGGTGCCGGAGTCCCCCTCTCCCCCCCACCCCCCCCCCTCCACGCTGTTCGGACACTGCGCTCCGGACCGTTCCCTGTGCCCAGGGACAGACGTGGCGACCTGGGTTTGTCCGCCGGCGGGGACATGTTGTAAATTGCTGTTTGATGTTTAGATCCCTCTGACTCTCATCGTTTGATGTAACTGCACATAACATGGAGCTGTGAGTTTTATTTTGTAACAGGTCGGTTTGATATTTAAATGCCCTGTGCTTCCTTGCCTTAAATCTAAAATGTAAAGTTGGAAAGTTTGCGTCGTGTGTTGTTCGCCATGTTCCCGGGTCTGAGATTACTTGCCACGGACTCTGATGATTTTGGAGATCAGAGTCGATCACTGTGCTTCCTATTGGTAAATAAAATCTGGAGTCAATCTCTCCCTGCTTGCCCTTGTTCCTTCTTTATCCCTGGTTCACGGCGACTCGGACCGGCTGAAAATTCGGCCACTGACCACTCCCCCTCCTCTCCGCCCCCCCCCCTCACCCCAACCCATACCTCGCCCCATTCTCCCCCCATCCCAACCCCCATCTCGCTCCATCCCACCCCCCACCCCCAACCCCCACCTCGCTCCTTCCCCCCCCCCCACCCAACCCCCACCTCGCTCCCTCCCCCCCACCCCGAACCCCCACCTCACTCCCTCCCACCACCACCCCACCCCAACCCACGCTCCCTACCCCTCCCACCCCAACCCCCCACTCTCGCTCCCTCCACCCCCCCACCCCCCACCACCCCCACCACCCCTCCACCCCCACTCGCTCCCAACCCCCACTAATTTTCGCTCCCTCCACCCCCGACCCCAACCCCACCTCGCTCCCTCAAACCCCCCTCACCACCCCCAACCACCCCCCTCCACCCCCCCCCAGCCCCACCTTCGGCTCCCTCCACCCCCTCCTCGCACCCTCCCCCCCCCCCCCACCCACAAACCCCCACCTCGCTCCCTCCCCCCCCCCCCCCCCACCACAACCCCACCTCGCTCTCCACCCCCACCCCCACCTCGCTCCCTCAAACCCCCCTCACCACCCCACCACCCCTCCACCCCCCCCCCCCACCCAATCCCACCTCGCTCCCTCCCCCCCCACCCACCCCAACCCCCACCTCGCTCCATCCCCCACCCCCTCCCGTCCCCTGTAAACAGTTTACATTCGTCTGCTTATGTTTACCAGAACATTCTAGAATAATAATCGAGTAACAACAAGGATAATAAATAGCAAAGCAAACAGGCGGTTTATTTCGAGTCGGCAACAGGAGACGAGCCTGCGTCGGAAGGAACTGCGGATGCTGGTTTAAACCATAGATCTACACAAAATGCTGGAGTAACTCAGCGGGTCAGGCAGCATCTGTGGAGAGAAGGAACGGGAGACCTCAGACTGTCCGTTTACATCTCGTTGCACGGATTTCCGTCCGCGGGAATCAGCGATTCGTTCACTCCGATTTCACGGAGAGTCAAGGTCGCGGAGTGAGGCAGACGGCGGCTGTAAGCAACCGGACCACCGGGACATGGACGCTATTATCCATGTTGCTGTTTATGGGTACATTTCGATTACCGCAGCGATGGTCAGATCGATATAATGATGGCTATATTGTTTATTCGTTCCAGAGCCGAGGAGTCGCTGGCAACGCGCGGCGTTTAGTGTCTCCGAGCCCAGGGGCAGATTATTGCGGAGTTTCTGGCGAGTCTGCGGGTAGACGGGTAAGGTTCCTCACCTGCCCTCAACGGGTGATTTCACAATCGCGTGTTTTGTGGTTCGGTTAGAGTGAGAGGCCGAAAGATAACAAATTTATTTCACTGCTTGCATTTAAATTGTCATCCGCCGTGGCGCCGACGAATCCGTTCCCCGAATGCCCCTGAAGTGAGATTAACGACCCTGTTTGTGGATGTAACGCCAACCACAATGCCACTGCCGACCTGTCATACGGTCCTACGGCCATAAGGGATAGGAATAGAATTAGGCCATTCGGCCCATCAAGTCTACTCCGCTATTCAATCATGGCTGACCTATCTTACCCTCCTAACCCCATTCTCCAGCCTTCTCCCCATAACCCCTGACACCTGATTAATCTCTGCCTAAAAAATATCCACTGACGTGGCCTCCACAGCCTTCTGTGGCAAAGAATTCAACACTCACCACCCTCTCACTAAATAAATGTCTCCTCGTCTACTTTGTAAACGAATGCCCTTTAATTCTGAGGCTGTGTCCTCTGGTCCTAGACTCTCCCACCAGTGGAAACATGCTCTCCACGTCCACTCTATCCAGGCCTTTCACTGTTCTGTATCTTTCAATGAGGGGTCCCCCCTCATTCCTCTAAACTCCAGCGAGTACAGGCCCAGGGCCGACAAACGCTCATCATATGCTAACCGACTCATTCCTGGGGTCATTCTTGTAAACCCCCTCTGGACCCTCTCCAGAGCCAGCACATCCTTCCTCAGATATGGTGCCCAAAATTGCTCACAATATTCCAAATGCGGCCTCACCAGCGCCCTATAGAGCCTCAGCACTACATCCCCGTTTTTGTATACAAGCCCTCTTGAAATACATCGAGTTTGCCTTCTTTATTACGGATTCGACTTGCAGATTAACATTTTGGGAATCCTGCACCAACACTCCCAAGTCCCTTTGCTCCTCCGATTTCTGGATTCTCTCCCCATTTAGAAAATAATCTACGCCTTTATTCCAATGACCAAAATGCATGACTCCACACTTTGCTACACTATATTCCATCTACCAGTTCTCTGCCCTCTCTCCCAACCTGTCCGAGTCCTTCTGCAGAGTCCCTGCTTTCTCTACACTACCTGCCCTTCCACCTATTTTCGTATCGTCTGCAAACTTTGCCACAAAGCCTTCTATCCCTTTGTCCAAATCATTAATAGAATAGCGGCCCCAGCACCGACCGCTGCAGAACTCCACTAGTCACTGGCAGCCAACCAGAAAAACCCCCCTTTATTGCCAATGTTTGTCTTCTGCCACCCAGCCAACCTGCTGCCCATGCTAGTATCTGCTCCTTCATACCATGGGCTCTCGCCCTCCTTAGCGGCCTCACGTGTGGCACCTTATCAAAGGCTTTCTGAAAATCTAAGTAAACAACATCTACTGACTCTCCTTTGTCTGTTCTGCTATTTACTTCTTCAAAGAATTCCAGCAAGTTTGTCGAGCAAGACCTCCCCTTCACCGTTATTCGATGGAATGGGGACGTGACTGTGAAGGTACAATGTGTGTACGCCTCGGTCTAATATCCAGGTGCCAATGGATAGAATGCAAATCTTCACACGCAGATTAAAAAAACCCATGCCCAGCCAGTTAAATGTAGTATCAAAGAACTGCAGGTGCTGGTTTATACCAAAGATAAACACAAAGTGTTGGAGTAATTCAGCGGGTCATCCGTAAAGAAACGAAACGACCCGAAACGTCTCCTATTCCTTTTCCTCCATAGATGCTGCCTGTCCCGCTCAGTTACTCCAGCATTTTATGTACATCTTCGGTGTAAACCAGCATCTGCAGTTCCTTCCTACACATTCCCAATGTACTGCCAAGCCCCCCCTCCCCCCCTTCGCCCGCCTCGGCCGACCTGCAGCCTGAGACAGACATGGCCACCCCCCCCCCCCCCCCCCCCCCCCCCCCCACCCCAAACTCCGACCTCGCCGTATGGAGGCCGGAGTCACATTTCAGTCTTAAGTTAAGTCTTTCACTGCGCGGTAGTAAAGTGGGTCCGCTCAGTTACTCCACCACTTTCTGTGGCTTTATTCTGTAACCCAGCACCTGCAGTTCCTGTGTCTACAATTGAAAGTGGACGTTTTTGTGAAGTTGACTGGAATTAAACCCAAGGAAAATGCATATAAATTGGCCAGAGGAAGCAGCAAAGGAGGTGTGGGAGAAATGTAGAACAGAGGAGGACAAAGGGGTTAATTGAGAATGGGGAGGGGGGGGGAGCATGAAAGAAAGCTTGCGGGGAATTTAAAAACGGACTCTTAAAGCTTATTTAGATATGTAAAAATAAAAAGATTAGTGAAGACAAATGTAGGTCCCTTACAATCACAGACGGGTGAATTTATAATGGGAAACCAGGAAATAGCAGAACAGTTAAACGAGTACTTTGGTTCTGTCTTCACTAAGGAAGACACAAGCAATCACCCAGAAATACTAGGGGAACGAGGATCTTGTGGGAGGGAGGGAGGAACTGAGGGAATCCACATTAGTCAGGAAATTGTGTTAGTTAAACTGCTGGGACTGATGACAGATAAATCCCCAGGGCTTGATGGTCTGAATCCCAGAGTACTCAAGGATGTGGACCTAGAAATCGTGGATGCACTGGTGATCGGTTTCCAATGTTTTCTCGACTCTGGACCAGTTCCTGTGGACTGGAGGGCAGCCAATGCAACCCTACATTTTAAGAAATGAGGGGAAGTATAGACCAGTTAGCCTGACATCGGTAGCGGTGAAGATGCTTGAGACGATTGTTAAAGATGTTATAACAGCGCATTCGGAAAGCAGTAACAGGATCTGTCAAAGTCAGCATGGATTTATGAAGGGAAAATCATGCTTGACTAATCTTCTGGAATTTTTTGAGGATGTAGCAAGTAGAACGAAGAAGGGAGAGTGAGTGGATGTAGTGTATCTGGACTTTCAAAAAGCCTTTGACAAGGTCCCACACAAGAGATTCGTCTGCAAACTTAGAGCACATGGTATTGGGGGTAGAATATTGACATGGATAGAGAACTGGTTGGCAGACAGGAAGCAAAGAGTAAGAACGGGGTATTGATTTTAGATGATGAGCCATGATCATATTGAATGGCGGTGTTGGCTCGAAGGGCCGAATGGCCTCCTCCTGCACCTATTTTTCTATGTTTCCTATGTTTCTAAGCAGGAAAATCAGGCGCGAGAGATTCCAGGACGGGGCACGCGCGGAGCAGGCGGCCGGTGAACGGAGGCTCAGTCCCGAACCGTCGGGCGGTTCCAAACCGGCTGATCCGGTCCGCGGTGCGCCGGCTCTCTCGGCGCGCTATCTTAACGTGATCGCTACTTGGCGTGGTATTTATGGTTAACGAGTCTGACAGCACGGAAACAGGCCCTTCGGCCCAACCTGCCTGTCCATGTTCACCAAGACTAAACTAGTTCCAATTGCCCGCATTTGGCCCCTATCCCTCCGCGTACCTGTCCGAGTGTCTTTAAATGTTGATTTTGTACCCTGCCTCAAATGCCCCATCTGGCAGCCCGTTCCAGAAAGCCCACCACCCTCGGACTATCGTTAATCAGACTTTACTGGACGTTTTCTAGCACGAAACGTTATTCCCTTTATCCCGTATCTGTACGCTGCGGACGGCCTCTCTGTAATCATGTCTCGTCTTTATGCTGACAGGATAGCCCGCACACACCTCGGCACACGTGACAACAAACTGGACTAAAGTCAACCCTCTGTATGAAGCAGTTGCCCCGCGGGTTCCTATTAAATATTTCCCCGCGTCTTAAAACCATGTTGCCCGGTTCTTGATCCCCCGACCCTGGGTTGAAGACTGTGCATACACCACCAAATCCACTCATGTTCTTACACACTGGTTGTGTGTTTTCTGTCACCGTCTCTCTCCCTCTCTCTCTCTCGCTCTCTTTCTCCCTCTCTCTCTCCCTCTTTCTCTCTCTCCCCCCCTCCCTCTCTCTCTCCCTCTTTCTCTCTCTCCCCTCCACTCTCTCTCCCTCTCTCTCTCTCTCGCTCCTCTCTCCTCTCTCTTCTCTCTCCTCTCTTTCTCTCCTCGCTCCCCCTCTCTCTCTCTCTCTCTCCCTCTTTCTCTCTCTCCCCCACTCTCTCTCTCTCTCTCTCTCCTCTTTCTTTATTTCTCTCTCTCTTCTCTCACCCCCCCCCCTTCTCTCTCTCCTCTATCTATCTCTCTCTCCCTCTATCCCTCTCTTTCTTTCTTTCTCTCCCTCTCTCTCTCTCTTCTCCGGGATTTAAGGGCACCATGCGGTTCTGTGCAGAGCAAGAGAGTGCACACAACACGGGCACTGAACCCAGGGCCCGGCAGCCGCTCAGTGCCGGGGCTGCTACAGAGACCTTGGCTCCAGCCCTGCGCAATCCCGGCGCAACCAATTACACCCATTTCGACCTTCGCCACGGGGAGCCTGACCCCGGTGCACGGGTACACGGGCACCTGCTGAGTTCCTCCACCACTTGTGTTTTGCTCGACAACAGGCCATTCGGCCCGACCTGTCCGTACCGAGACTACATTTTCTACCTGAACTCGTCCCCTCGCCCAGCATTTGGCCCGTTTCCCTCTAAACCTTTTTTTTTCCCGCCGCATATTCGCTGACTGAAAGAGACGCACAAAACACAAGGAAAGGAACGAGCGAAGCTCGCAGAACGAGGAAAGCAACACGGGGGAGAGGAGACAGAGGGGGGCAAATCGGTGTGTGTTTGTGGCGGAGTGGCAGGAAGATTTTACTAACACCAGGAAATTGAAACATGAACATCGATTCATTCAGGGCACACGGCAGCCGCGGGAATTAACGGGCATTTGGGTAAAACTATGATTGAATTCCGACCGTGGATGGTTTCCGATTTAAGCGGATTTGCTTCATCCATCCTTCAGACCCTTAATCAGCCGCGGGGAATGGTGACTTTGTTTTTTACCAGCAGCATTTATTCCGAGTTTAATTGTGAACTTTTCGTTAAAACAAATATCAGTCTATTGCGAATTGACAATGGCCCGACAGGGTCTCAGCAAAAATGGTAACAATTAATTGAATGGAACTTCAGGTGATGTGCTGAATTTTATCCCAAATAAAGGCTTAATTTACCGAGTAACCGTGTTGTTATTCCGCGTGGCGTGTACACATTCAGGGCAATGTGATTTAATCAGTGGGGGTTATCCAACAATGAGGGTATAACGCAGTTGGTTGTATTTATGCAGAATTTATTCAGTATTTATTATCTCGGCATTCCCCCAGTAGTTTTGAACGCGGCGCTTATATAACGTATATTTATATTCACTAATATTGTCCTGTTGCAATATAATTACGAATTAAAACCGCGCTTACTGAGAAAAACATATATTTCTACCAATTGCCCTGCGCTTATCCAGAATAAATTCGCCGGTATTCGCTTTACACGAATGCACATCAATTATTTATTTGCGGCAGTGTATTCTTTATTCAGAATAACTGAATCCATACAGAGTGCGTGTTCATTGGGGGGAGAATTTTCGGTAAATGAAGGCAGTGCAGCAATGTATCCATGTTGGCCATTCGGGTACTGTTCGCTGTCGGTGAGAAACCATTCATTTAATGCAACCCTCTGTGTAATACTGTCATCATTTCTGCTTGCCCCAAACAGATACACAGTTTGCGACTGGATTTCAGAAAGGGTTTATTTATTCAAAACTACAAATGAATTTATAGCGAGCAACAATAATTACTCTGGACAGCGTAGCATTCATTCTGTGTTGTATTAATTCAGAGTAACTATTTATTCAGTGAAACATTTTTATTAATTTAGAATCCATTAACATTGTGTCGGGCGAGTGTATCCGCTCTGTTTACTGAGTCTCTGCGAGTTGCCTGGACGCCACGTCCATTTTACAGAGTTGGGTTGTCTGTGGGCCGGCTCTGCTGTCCTCGGCGCCTGCATTCACAGATTGCTGAGCGCCTTAAGGAGCGGGAATGGAGCGCCGTTGCTGCTGCCCGGCTCCGCTCTGCCACATCAGCGCCAGATGGTGCTTCCCTCGCCCGCCGGCGCCCTCTTCCTGTCGGTCACCTTGGTTATTGGCAGGCCGCTCCCTCTGCCCGGACCGCTGCTTCTGCCAACGTCGGGCCATCATTAGTCATGCTTCGTAAACGTTGGCGGAATTAATCCTCGTCCCAGTTAGACACGTTGTGTTCTCCTTGCGTCCGTGAGCCGAGGAGTCTGCAGCAGGCGATGGGCAACGTGTTAGAGTAACTCAGTGATTAGGTGCCGGTCGGGTAACTCTGCGGGGTCGGGCAGCATCTGGGGAGAACATGGATAGGTGCCGTTTCACAGAGTGCTGGAGTAACTCAGCGGGTCGGGACCCATCATCGCCATGTTGATGGGGAGAGCGAGTCACGGGAACTGGGACTGTTCTGTGAGCTAACACAGGACGATGGGCCAAATGGCTTCATTCACCGTGGGGAAATATGGTTTGTGTTGTGGTACGTAGAAATCAACACACCAACTAGAAGCGGGAGGCCACTCGGCCCATCGACCATGCCCGCGGTGACTAAGTTTCCCAGCTCGATCTGGAAACATTCCCAGCCCCCACTGCTCTTGTGGGGGGGGGGGGGGGGGAGTGGAGAGGGGGTGGGGGGTTGGAAGGGGGAGGGGAAGGATGGAAGAGGGTGGTCCTTCCACCCCAGATGACGTAGTCACAGCTCGGGGGTGGGGAGAGGTCAGCGACATTTAAGCCGTCACCCCTCGCCACCCTTACCCGCTCCTCCCCACCCGAACTTTCGACGGCTCCTAACTGCGCCTCGCTCCACAGTGACCGCATCCACTCCACTCCACCTCCGCCCCCCCCCCCCCCCCCCCCCCCCCCCCCCCCCCCCCCCCCCCCGCCCCCCCCCCCCGGCTCCGACAGCCCGTCTAGAGCAAGGTCTGAGGTCACCGCCCTCGGTAACTCTTTGACCCCCGACCCTCCGGAGCCGCAGCTTCTCGCCCGACCTCCCGAGGCAAAGTTTTCTCCTGAATAAGTTCACGACGCGAGCCGCCTGTTGCTGTTCCGCCTGAGGCTGAGCGCACCGGCCCAGTTCCGCCGAAGATCCGCCGGGGAGGTGGTTGATGCGCCTTTCCCTCGGGGCGAGGTTGGGGACTGGCCACAGCGTCGAAGCCGGACGCGCCCGGTGAGCCGCGGGTCCGGGGGATCGGTGCCCGGTGATCACCCCCCGGTGTCACATCAAGAACGGTTTGTCATTCACTGCACAAAGTGCTGGAGTAGCTCAGCGGGTCAGGGACTTGGTCAGGCCGCTTGGTCTCTTGTCTGCGGCCTGTCCACAGTGTGATGCTCCCATTCATTGTTCACCATCCTTCTCTTGCATTTGAAACTGTTCCCCAAAACAAGGAAGATTGGAACCAGTCTCCACAAATCCCATCCTTCACTCCTTGATCCATCCACCCAGACAAGGCGAATATTCTACGTCTGAGCTGAGCCGCATTGAAGCAACTCAGCAGATGGAGAAGCAGGTTGCGTGTCTGAACTGCCGGCACATGTTTGATAAAAAGTTTGTGACAACTAATGTAATCATCTAAAATAGGAGCACGTGAAATTAGAAACATTTCCCCATGGGTTGGGAATGGGAATTGGGTCGCAGGCAGAGAGAGAGAGGGAGAGAGAGAGAGCGGGGGGGGGGGGGGGGGGGGGGAAAGAGGAGAGCGAGAGAGTGAGAGAAAGAGAGAGAGAAGAGAGCGAGGGAGAGAGGGGGGGGGAGGGAGAGAGAGAGAGGGGGGAGAGAGGGGGGGAGAGAGAGGGGGGGAGACAGAGAGAGAGGGGAGAGAGAGGGAGAGAACGAGAGAGTGGGTGAGAGAGTGGGGAGCGAGACAGAGGAGGGAGAGTGAACAGGGTTGGATGAGAGAGAGAGGATGAGGGGATGATCTTATAAAAGATGTATAAATCTTGGAGGGAAATATAGGGTGAATACAGTCTTTTACTCAGAGTAGGGGAATCAAGAACCAGAAAATAGGTTTAAGATGGGGGTGGGGTGGGGGAGGGGGGGATTAATAGGAACTCAAGGGGAAACGTTTTACACAAAGCGTGGTGGGTGTTTGAAAGAAGAGGTAGTTGAGGCCGGTATTATCACATGTATAAAAACACACTGGGACAGGCACATGAATATGGTAGGTTTAGAAGGATATGGGCCAAACACAGGCAAGTGGGACTAGTGTAGATGGGACATGTTGGCCGGCATGGGCAAGTTGGAGCAAAGGGCCTGTTTCCAAACTGTATGACTCTAAGACTCTAAAGTGCAACACCTCACACTTGCTCGGATTAAACACTATCTGCTATTTGTCTACCGCTTCTGCAGCGGATCTATATCCTACTGTATTTTCTGACAGCCTTCCTCACTGTCTGCAACTCCTCCAAACTTACTCACCATCCCATCTACATTAACACCCAAGTCACAAACAACAGAGGTCCCAGCACAGATCCCTGCGGTATTCCACAGGGCCCAGAGCTCCAGCAAGAACCTTACACCACAACCGTCTTATCCATCTTAATGCTCTTCAAGAGCCTCAGCACCACTTCCCTCTTGTTGCATATTTGCATTCTCCACTGAGCTCACTGTCCTCCAAGTTCTTCTCCTCAATGTACTCATTGAGCACCTCAGTTAAAGCCTCTGACTCCAGGCATAGTTTCCCTCCTTTATCCTCGAGCGGTCCCACATTCTCCCTGGTCTCTCTTGTTTTTAACGTACGTATAAACATTCTTGGGATTTTTCCTCATTCCGACACCAATGACATTTCCTGACCTCTTCTGGCTGTGTTAATCGGCCATTTGAGTTATTTCCTACTCGCTTTATATTCCTCACAAATCCCTCCTGATGCCACCATCACAAACCTAATGTACGTTTCCTTTCCCCCTGACCAAGTTCACAACCTCCACGGTCATCCACTATTCCCTTACTTTCCGCCCTTATCCCTCCTCCTTACTGGAAGATGCTGACCCTGCACTTTGATCAGCTGGCCTTTAAAATATTCCCATATGTCAGGTGTGGACTCACCCAACACTGATCCCTATCTACCCTCCATAGCTCCTACCTAACTACTTTGCTCTAGTCAAATGCCATAATCAGTGCATCCAGAGCAGCCAGAGTGGAATACTTTCTAAATGGTGAAAATCTAGAGCCTTGAGAGGAATCAGGCACAGAGACTACTCCAGGAAGGTCTGACAAGGTCTTGGGATTGAAACCAACTCAGTGTCTCTTTCCCTATAAGCTGTTGGGCTTGGTGTGTTTCCGGAATGTTCTGCTTCTGTTACAGAATTGCAGATTTTGTTTTCATTTTCATTGGCGTAGGAGGGACATTGAGAGCCCGGATATGATGTCTGATGAATAACAACCAATAGGGGGTGGTGGTGCATGGTGGGTTTTATCGGCTGGAGGTAAGTGAAGAGTGGTCCCTCGGGGTCCAGTGTCCTCGGGATGTGGGAGGAATCAGGAGCTCCCGTGGGAGAAGGTGCAACCTCCACACAGACTGGTCAGGATAAAAGGTCAAGGTGTGTCACACATGGTGTGGGCGTGATCTTGTTCTGTGCTGTAACCAGGTAGGACAAGTGGCCACCGGGTGGTGAACCTTCCCTTGATGCTTTGGCTGCTCAGAGTTGTGGACTAAACGGCCTGGGTGGCTAGAAGGCACCGCAGCAACCCGAGAAGGATCCTGGCCCTTAACAGGTTCAATTGAACTGAGTGAGTCTGTGTTCCCTGGAGACTGTATGACTAACGGGTAAAATCACTGAGAAATAAGAACAGAATATGCTGGAGACACTTGGCAGGTCTATTGAGAACGTTTCTAGTTTGCCTTGCCGCTGGCTGGATAGCACACTACAATATCTTTTCACTGTACCTCAGTACACGTGACAATAAACTGAACTCAAACTCAGTGATCCTGTCTCCTCCACTTGGGGGGCAGAATGAGTGACCATTCGGCGACTGCCCTCCATGCTGTGTCCTGCGGTGACCGGGACGGGGCAGGTTGTGGGGGGTTGGACGGGGTGGGCTGGGCAGGGTGGGCTCAAGGGCAGTGCCCATCTCCCCTCTTGCTGCCGTGTTCCAGGGGGGTTGTGCTGCTTAAGTCCCATCGCTGACAAGGCAAACAGGACCCTGTTTGGGCCTTCTCCCCGGCTCCACCGTGCGGGTGGGAGACGTCTCGGTGGGTGTGGTGTTACCGGGTCTGACACCATGTTAACCTGTACCTCAGAGCGGGCGGAGGGCTGGGCACATTGTTCCTTTAGATAGTTTGCAGGGCTTAGCATTGCGAATGTTGTGTGCTTGCCTCAGTCTGAGCTGGCAGGATGTGAAGTGACAGCATTGTGTGATGGAGCCTGCGTGTGTGAGTTCCTGTTTACTGCCAGTGTTTTGTGTGCAGTGATGGGGGAGGTGCTCTATGCTGCCTCCCTAGTGACTGTAAAGCTGCCCGATTTCAATGCTGGCATCGCACCTCCATCCCATCTGCTCCATGCAACAGTGGCATTGATGGTGTCGGCACCAAGAACACACACGCCCCTCAGCCCTGCACAGTCCCCACCGACAACAGGCCATCGACTCCCCACCGGCTCTGCCAACCGGCAGCCCCGTCTTCCCCTCATCCTATCATTCCTGTTTGTAGCTGAAGGAATTGTCTCTGCTCTTTCCACACATTCCACCGCATGGCTCTGTCCCAGAAATAACCTGTTGTAACATTGTGTGGGACAGGCAGAGGGGGTGAGGTCTGATCCCAGTCACTGCCTGTCAGTGTCACCGTGTCCGTCCCACTTGGCTGCTGTTGCCTGCCTGTCGGCCCCTTGTCTGTCTGTACCTCCGCCTGTTGTTTCCCAGCTGGAGGTGCCAGTGTGACTGTGTCCCAGTCTGATGCAATCCTTTCAGCTGATTCCCCTTCTCCTTGGTTTCCCCTGTCCTTCACTGTTTCAGTGTCCACCTATTGTTGCAGTGGACCCAGCAGGGTGAGTGGGGCCTGTGAGGGTGAGTGTGGTCAGAAGCCGGTGAGGCCGGTGAGTTCAGCCTGGGTGGTGTGCAGTGACCGAGCAGTGGCGGGAGCTGGTGAGTTCCGCCTGGGCTGGTAGGTGCGGTTTGGGCCGGTGAGGCTGGTGAGTGGGGCCTCGCTCTGAGGCCTAGCAAAGGCTGGAGTTCGGCCTGGGCCGGTGAGTAGTACCGCGGCTGGTGAATGGGGCTGGACCTTGTGAGTTCGGCCTGTGCGGCGAGTGCCGCCTTGGCCGGTGAGTAGTACCGGAGCTGATGAATGGGGCTGGAGCTGGTGAGTTCGGCCTCGGCTGTTAGTGCCGCCTGGAGACAGCTAGGCCGCGGCAGCTACGTCTCTGCCTGGCACACACCTGACTCTGCCACTCACTTCCCGACGCAAGCAGACCTTGTCTCAGCAAAACAACAGCTGCGTTTATATAGCACCTTTAACAGAGAAAACTTTCCAAGCCATTTTGCAGGAGGAGATAAACAAAGAGGTTTAAGGAATACAATGTGTGGTGAGGTATGTCTGGCACGAGGGGTCGTGCTGGAATTGGGATGGTGGGTAACAGGCAGCGGAGAGGAGAGGGGGCTGCAAACAGCAGGCACTGGACTGCCATCCAGACAACAGCAGGGGGCGGGAGTCAGCAGATTGAGGGCCAATGTGGATGGATGGGCAACTGATGTGGCGGGAGTGACATAGTCACAATTCTCACTGAGAGGAGTGTGAATGGTGGAGGTTGATCTCAGCCCACTGTGGAGTTACACAAGAACATATAAACATACCGATGGAAGCAAAAGAGGCTGTCAGCTCCAGGACTGCCCGCCGTTCAATCAGATCATCCCCAATACCATAGGAATCCCATTCCACACCCTGCGACCTACACCTGCACACAACGACTCTGCTCCCATTCAGGAAGAGATCTGTGAACACTTTCAAATCTCAAGGAGATGAGTATTTGCTTCCCCATCCTAAATTGTTAGGATCTGGGGGAGTCCAGAACCAGGGGCCACAGTTTAAGAATAAGGGGTAAGCCATTTAGAACGGAGACGATGAAGCACTTTTTCACACAGAGAGTTGTGAGTCTGTGGAATTCTCTGCCTCAGAGAGCAGTGGAGGCCGGTTCTCTGGATACGTTCAAGAGAGAGATAGATAGGGCTCTTAAAGAATGTCCTTCTCCTGCACCTAATGTCTATTGTCTATTGTCTATAAATGCCTGGCCCCGTATTCCCGCATTCTAGATTACTCCACAAGAGAAAGTATCCTCCCCTCATCCATCCTGGAAAAAACATTTGTATTCTTACACGTTTTAGTCAAATTATATCTCATTGTTTGATCTCCAGTGGTTACAAGTCCAGTCAATTCAACCTCGTCTCAGTCATAGATTCATACTCCCTGGAAACAGGCCCTTCGGCCCAATTAGTCCACCGCGACCAACATGTCCCATCTACACTAGTCCCATCTGCCCACTGCCCCATATCCCTCTAAACCTATCTTATCCATGTATCCATCTAATTGTTTCTTAAACGTTGCAATAGTCCCTGCCTGGCAATTTATTCTATACACCACTCACCCTTTGTATGAAAAAGTCATCCCCCAGATTCCTATCAAATCTTTCCCCCTTCACCTTAAAATTACAGTGCATTCAGAAAGCATTCAGACCCCTTCACTTTTTCCACATTTTGTTACTACAGCTTTATTTTAAAATTGGATTAAATTCATTTTTTTTATCATCAATCTACACACAATACCCCAGAATGAAGATGTGAAAACAGGTGTTTAGAAATTTTTGCAAAGTAATTAAAAATAAATAACTGAAATATCGCATTTACATAAGTATTCAGACCCTTTGCTATGACACTCAAAATTGAGCTTAGGTTCATCTTGTGATTATCCTTGAGATGTTTCTACAACTTGATTGGAGTCCACCAGTGGTAAATTAAATTGATTGGACATGATTTGGAAAGGCGCACACCTGTCTATATCAGGTCCCACAGTTGACAGTGCATGTCACAGCAAAAACCAAACCATGAAGTCGAAGGAATTGTCCGTAGACCTCCGAGACAGGATTGTGGCGAGACACAGATCTGGGGAAGGGTATAAAACAATTTCTGCAGAATTGCAGGTCCCAAAGAGCACATCAGCCTCTGTCATTCTTAAATGGAAGAACTTTTGAACCACCAGGACTCTTCATAGAGCTGGCCGCCCCGCCAAACTGAGCAATCGTGGGAGAAGGGCCTTGGTCAGGGAGGTGACCAAGAACCCGATGGTCACTCTGACTGAGCTCCAGGGTTCTTCTGTGGAGATGAGAGAATGTTCCAGAAGAAAAACTATATCTGCAACACTCCACCAATCAGGCCTTTATGGTAGAGTGGTCAGACGGAATCCACTCCTCAGTAAAAGGCATATGAAAGCCCGCTTGGCGTTTGCCAAAAAACATGAGAAACAAGGTTCTCTGGTCTGATGAAACCAAAATTGAACACTTTGGCCTGAATGCCAAGCATCATGTCTGGAGGAAACCAGGCACCGCTCATCACCTGGCCAATACCATACCTACGGTGAAGCATGGTGGTGGCAGCATCATGCTGTGGGGATGTTTTTCATCGGCAGGAACTGGGAGACTAGTCAGGATCGAGGGAAAGATGAACGGAGCAAAGTACAGAGAGAGCCTTGATGAAAACCTGCTCCAGAGCATTCTGGACCTCAGACTGGGGCAGAGGTTCACATTCCAACAGGACAACGACCCTAAGCCACACAGCCAAGACAACGCAGGGGTGGCTTTGTGACAAGTCTGTGAATGTCCTTGAGTGGCCCAGCCAGAGCCCAGACTTAAACCCGATCGAACATCTCTGGAGGGACCTGAAAATAGCTGTGCATTGATGCTCCCCATCCAACCTGACAGAGCTTGAGAGGATCTGCAGAGAAGAATGGGAGAAATTACCCAAATACAGGTGTGCCAAGCTTGTAGCCTCATACCCAAGAAGACTTGAGGCTGTAATCACTGCCAAAGGTGCCTCAACAAAGTACTGAGTAAAGGGTCTGAATACTTATGTAAATGTGATATTTCAGTTATTTCTTTTTTTAATTACTGCAAAAATTTCTAAACACCTGTTTTCACTTTTTTATTGTGGGGTATTGTGTGTAGATTGATCATTAAAAAATAATAATAATCCATTTTAGAATAAGGCTGTACCAAAATGTGGAACAAGTGAAGGGGTCTCAATACTTTCTGAATGCACTGTATGTCCTCTGGTTCTCGATTTCCCCAACTGGGCAAGAGACTGTGCATTTACCCAACCTATTCCTCTCATGATTTTGCACACCTCTATAGGTTCACCCCTCACCCTCCTGCACTCCAAGGAATAGAGACCCAGCCTGCTCAACCGCTTCCTATACCTCAGGCGTTCGAATCCTGGCAACATCCTCGTACATCTTCTCGATAACCAATCCAACTTGTCTCACGAGACAAATTTACCAATCCTGCCCGTGATCCTTTTGTCCAAGTCATTCAAGTAACTTGTAACAATATGGGGCCCAGTATCAACTCTTGTGATACTACAGTAATCACATCTTGTTGTTCATAGACCCACAGATGTTGCTTTCTGCCAATCTTCAATCCATGTCAACATTTTACCTCTGGCTCCATGAAATTTCATCTTGTAAGCTAACCTTTGACCTGGCATCTTGTCGACAATGTAAACACAGTGCGTCCAGTATTTCCCCTTTATCCTCCACACTCCTCTCTCCAATAAGTTGTTCCAATGTGATTTTCCTTTCACAAAATTAGGTGGAAAGTGTGTGGTTTCCTTGAGCTTTTCTCAGTGCTCCTTTAACAAATCCAACAATGGCTTATTGCTGGAGCCAGGATGTTTAGGCACTAAAAAACTCTGAAATAGGCATGCAAAAAGACAAAATGAAATTACAAAAAAAGGCACGAAAAAGGCATTTATTGACAAAAATGGCATAAAAAGGCATTTATTTCCACCACCAAAATGTGGTTAAAAATAATAATATAAAGGGCCTGTCCCACTAACGTGACTTTTTTGGTGACTTGCCGGCACCCGTCATAGGTCTTTGCAGGTCGCCGAAAATTTTCAACATGTTGAAAATCCAGCTTCGACCAGAACAAGGTACGACTCTATGGGCGACTACTCACGACTATACAGGCTTCACCACGCGACATGTCACCAGGGGGTCGCCTGTCTGGTCGTGAGTCGTCTCCTCAGTCACCCAAAGAGTCGTAGCGTCTTTCTGGTCGCCACTGAATTTTCTACATGTTGCAAATTTTCGCTGACCTGCAACGACCTATGACGGTGCCGGTAGTCGCCGAAAAAGTCGCGTAAGAGGGACAGGCCCTTAAAGGTATACTACATCAAATTACCAAAGTTGCCTGGTTGCACATAATTACTAGCATTTCTTCCAAATGATCTGGTGGTAAACTATACTGTCCGTCAGACAGAATATGTTTCAGTTGTGAAAAACGTCTTTCTACCTCAGTTGAGGTCACTGGTGCTTAGCCAAAACAAGCTACAGACTCTATATTCATGTCGATATCTTGTGCATTATAACGATCTTTGAGAACTTTAGCTATGTTTTCTATTTCTTTAAGATCTTTGTTAGTTAAAATCACTCTCTCACATTTTCCTTGTACGTCTTTACCTACATCGTCATGAACTTTACGAATATCGTCAGTTACTTTGTTGAAAACCTGCAAGTTATTCACTAATGTTTCACCACGTTTCTCAAGGGAAGTGATAGCTTGTGGGGAGTTTGCAAAATTGGAAGCAATAAACACAAGATCGTGGTGGAGGGACTTTTTCTGCATAATTTCACAGACGATCCTGACTGCAGCAGATTCTTCAATTTCAAAACAGTTGGCGATCTATTTTATCTTTTCAAAGTTTGCAGCATAGTAGAGTACAGCAGAGAGCCATGTGCCCCACCTAGTCAAAACGGGCTGAGGAGGTAGCTGAAGCTCGGGTGCTATTTCCTTGAACAACAGCACATGTGACGGTACTTTGAGGAAGATTTTCTTGACATTGCCTAGGCGATCGACATTTGGAAACAAGCTCCATCTGTGCTTGGCAATTTTATGAAGTCCTTGAGCTAAGCATGTCGAATGCAACATTTTGGGGAATAAAACATTAAGTCACAAACAGAAGTACATTCTCGTGTTTTATACCTTCTGGCTAAAGTACAAGAAGTGAAGATGTAAACAACTGAGCAATAGTTGAGCTGTTTGACTTCTCCAACACTTCCGATGTCAACAAATACTCCTTTGATGGTTGACCTCTCTCCAGTGTACCGATGACCACATTGGCAACATATCTCCCCACAGCATCAGTTGTCTCATTTATTGAGATCCATATTTTGTTGCATGCGACTTCATCTCTAATTTTCTGCAAAACAATGTTGAAGTTGCTGTCAACATAATTTTTCCATAATATTGACTCACTTGGTATATGTTCCTCTGTGTATTTCTGTAAAAAACCTCTGAGAGGTTTGTTTTCCAATTTCCACAGTGGAATTCCAGCATCAATGAATGCCTTGCACAAATCACTCAAAAAACTCAGATTTGCGACCGTAGCCAGCTATAAATGTAGTGAGGGGACAAGCTTGGGTATTTTGCTTGGGTAGTCTACACCCCAATGGTATCAACGTTGACTTCTCTAATTTTAGATAGCCCTTGTCTTCTCCCTCCTCCCCTTCCTCTTCCCAGCTCTCCTTCTAGTCCTACTGTCTTCCTTTCTTTTTCCCGCCTCCACCCCCCACATCAGTCTGCAGAAGAGTCTCGACCCAAAATGTTGCCTGTTCCTTCTCTCCATAGATGCTGCCTCTCCCGCTGTTTCTCCAGCATTTTTTGTCTACCTTTGATTTTTCCAGCATCTGCAGTTCTTTCTTAAATAGATCTTGGAGAAGACTGAACCAGCGGGAAGCGGCATGAACGAATGAATGACTGACGGTGGCGCCCCGGTTTTGCACCGGTGGTGGAAGTTTTCTTGTAAGTTATACTATGTTAACACGTTAATAATAACATTAATATGAATGTGTTAACATAGAAAATGTCATTGGAATCACAGTACAACTAGAGAAAATAGCACAACCTTTTAGCAAAAGCAAAAAAAGGTTGATTTAGGCACTCGATCGTGAGAAAGGCATTATCCTGGTGAAATCAAAAAAGGCATAAAAAGGCACATGGCATTTATGGCAAAATCCTGGCTCTACTTATAACATATTGGCTATGACAGACCTTAGCCCATTGTACCTGTATTATTCTGCTATTGGTCCCCCTACCCGCCTTTGGAAATAGTCAAAGACATTTCTTATTAACCAATCTCATGGAATCCCTAATTTTGGGAACTTTGGATAATTAAACCCAATGATCAGTGATCTGAGAAAACAAGAACTCCAGCCCGAGGATGCAGTCAGTCAGGATAGTGAAAGGCCTGGATGGAGTGGATGTGGAGAGGATGTTTCCACTAGTGGGAGAGTCCAGAACTAGAGGTCACAGCCTCAGAATTGCCTTAGGAAGGAAGTGAGGAGGAATTTATTTAGTCACACGATGGTGAATCTGTGGAATTCATTGCCACAGGAGGCTGTGGAGGCCAATTCAATGGATATTTTTAAGGCAGAAAAAGTTGGATTCTTGATTAGTATGAGTGTCAGAGATAATGGGGAGAAGGCAGGAGAATGGGGTTAGGAGGGAGATTTAGATCAGGCATGATTGAATGGCGGAGTAGACTCGATGACCTTATGATCCATGGATATGTCAGCACACAGCTCCTGAATCTTCCTGAATTTATAATTTAAGTATTTACAATTTCACATTTAACTTTTATTCGCTATGGTGAAGACTGATGCAAAGTGCCAGATTAATTCAACCTGCCAGTTTCTTGTGTTTTTATTATTATGTCCCTGGACTCACTTTTTGTCGGCCAATGATCATTTTGTTGACTATTGTTTTGATGAGAAAACTGCAGTCACCGTTCTTGTTGGTTTTTACTTTACTGGTGAACTTTATTGCATTGTCTAATTCCCCGCTTCTGATCAACTTTTAATTATTTGTTGGCGTGTTCAGCTGGCCATACCAGCAGACAGGGTGATAAACGAGGGTGTGTTTTGTTAGCCTTCATCAGTTGAGTATAAAAGACATGTTCCAGCTTTGGTTGGGCCGCAGTTGCGGGCAGTTCTGGTCATCCCATTAGAGGCACGGTGTGGACTTTGGGAGGGGTTTATCAGAATGATACCAAGATCAGAGATTATTAACAATAGGAAGTGGCTGGAAAAACTTGGACTGCTTTCTTTGGAGCGTCAGAATCTGAAGGGAGGCATGATCCAAATATCAGAGGCACGGATAGTCAGAGTCTGTCCCAGGGCGAACATAGCAAAT
Organism: Okamejei kenojei; assembly: GCA_035221665.1. Lineage (NCBI taxonomy): Eukaryota > Metazoa > Chordata > Chondrichthyes > Rajiformes > Rajidae > Okamejei > Okamejei kenojei. The sequence continues at coordinate 14,780,458 of CM069161.1, forward strand.
ACCAGAGGACATAGTTAAAGGTAAGACGTGTAATGTTTAAAGGAGATTTGCAAGGTTAATAGGTTGCAAGGCAATATCTCCAAGTTTGCGGATGACACTAAGCTGGGGGACAGTGTTAGCTGTGAGGAGGATGCTAGGAGACTGCAAGGTGACTTGGATAGGCTGGGTGAGTGGGCAAATGTTTGGCAGATGCAGTATAATGTGGATAAATGTGAGGTTATCCACTTTGGTGGCAAAAACAGGAAAGCAGACTATTATTTAAATGGTGGCCAATTAGGAAAAGGGGAGATGCAGACCTGGGTGTCAACACCAGTCATTGAAAGTAGGCAAGGTGCAGCAGCAGTGAAAAAGCGAATGGTATGTTGCTTTCATAGCAAAAGGATTTGAGTACAGAGCAGGAAGGTTCTACTTCAGTTGTACAGGGTCTTGGTGAGACCTCACCTGGATATTGCGTACAGGGTCTCCAAATTGAGGAAGGACATTATTGCATAGAGGGAGTGCAGAGAAGGTTCACCAGACTGATTCCTGCATGTCAGGACTGTCTTATGAAGAAAGAGGATAGACTCGTTTATACTCTCTGGAATTTTAGGAGATTGAGAGGGGATCTTATAGAAACTTACAAAATTCTAAGGGGTTGGACAGGCTAGATGCAGAAGATTGTCCGATTTGGGGAGTCCAGGACGAACTTAAGGATAAGGAAATCCTTTAAAGCCCACGAGATTGGGAAAACTTTTTTCACACAGAGAGTGGTGAGTCTTGGCCACAGAGGGTAGTTGAGGCAGTTCTTGGCTATATTTAAGAGTGAGTTGGATGTGGCCCTTGTGGCTAAGGGGATCAGAGGGTATGGAGAGAAGGCAGGTACGGGATACTGAGTTGGATGATCAGCCATGATCATATTGAATGGCGGTGCAGGCTCGAAGGGCTGAATGGCCTACTCCTGCACCTAATTTCTATGTTTCTATGTTTCTATGTAATATCTTACACAGACAGCAGAAGGTGTCTGGAATGTGGAGGTGGCAGAAGCAGACACAATAACATGCTTTAAGAAGCATTTAGACAGACACATCAACAATCTGGGGTTGGAAGGTTATGGATCATGTGCAAGTAGATGGGATTAGTTTAACTTCGCATCTTTGTCAGGCCGAAGGGCCTTTTCCCGTGCTGTACTGTTATATGTGCCGAGTCCACTCCTCTGGGCTGCCAGACATCTTGGCACATCTGTGTGCTTGTCTTTGTGTCAAACATCATTGGCCATCGTAGACCGTGGGTGACAATGGGACATCCTGCATCACAGGTGGCCATGGACCATTCGAAACCATGGATTGAAGTCCCGCAGTGTAATGCTTCTTCCCTCTAACCTCAACCATGCTGCAATCAGGAGCGAAATATAAACAGCGGAAGGGGCTCAGGGGGTCAGGTAGTGACGGATGGGGGCAGAGGGGTGGTCACCCTACATCCAAATGATGACCATCTCTTTGCCTCAACAGATGCTGACCGACCCGCTGAGTTCTTCCAGCAATTTAGTTTTTAGCTCCATTATGCAAGGACTTCCCTTCATTACCGTATTTTCCCAGCTTCCTCTTCTCCATGAACGCGATCTCCCTCCGACATTCCCAGTCTGGGGGTCTGTGGCCGAGGGGTCTGGTGGGTCAGGGGTCTGGTGGGTCAGGGGTTGGGGGTCAGGGGTCGGGATGAGGTGCTGTAATTGACCATTGGACTAGAGGTGGTTGCTGTCATGGGTCAAGGGCAGAGAGCTGACCTGCAGCTTCATTACAAGAGGAAAGAGGCTATTCTGCAGTTGTATAGGACTCTGGTGAGACCACATCTGGAGTATTGGTCTCCTAATTTGAGGAAAGACGTCCTTGTGATTGAGGCAGTGCAGCGTAAGTTCACGAGATTGATCCCTGAGATGGCGGGACTGTCATATGAGGAACGATTGAAAAGACTAGGCTTGTATTCACTGGAGTTTAGAAGGATGAGGGGGGGGGGGGGGGGGGGTCTTATAGAAACATATAACATAATAAAAGGACTGGACAAGCTAGATGCAGGAAAAATGTTCCTAATGTTGGGCGAGTCCAGAACCAGGGGCCACAGTCTTAGAATAAAGGGGAGGGCATTTAAGACTGAGGTGATAAAAAACGTTTTCACTCAGAGAGTTGTGAATTTGTGGAATTCACTGCCACGGAGAGCAGTGGAGGCCAATTCACTGGATGGATTTAAGAGAGAGTTAGATAGTGCTCTATGGGCTAGTGGAGTCAAGGGATATGTGGAGAAGGCAGGCACGGGTTATTGATAGGGGACGATCAGCCATGATCACAATGAATGGCGGTGCTGGCTCGAAGGGCCGAATGGCCTCCTCCTGCACCTATTTTCTATGTTTCTGTGCAGTATCTGTGGGCTGTAGTGTGAGTAGCACAGACTGGTGTCACACAACATTGGCCTCACCTCATCCCACCAGCTGCAGCTGCACCAGTGCAGTGTGGGTGGTTGCCCGGGTGGGTGGGAGCTGCCGAGAGGGACCGGGCCCTTGTCCAGATGCAGAGACTCCCGGCCGGCACCAGGCCCCGCACAGCGTGGGCAGCCAGTAATGAACACGCAGCCTGCCAGCCACCATGGGGCACAGATATGCACAGACGCTGCCAACTGCAACACCTCCCCTGCATCGCTGGGCAGATCCTGCGATAAGTAATGATCAGTACTGCAAACTCCCACTCCCCCGATCTCTCACCCCCCCCCCCCCAACAGTCACACACCCACACACGTCTCACTGCACACCCACACACGCATCACACAACCGTTATTGAAATACATTGGCTCATTTCACCTCTGTACATGCATTGGTCTCTGCATGGGCTGTGGTGCTCTGTTGCATGGCATGCATTGCTTGCTGCATGGCGGTGGTGCACTGTTGTGAGGCATGCATTCCTCGCTTCACGGACGGTGGCAGTGCAGGTTATGCATTGGTGGGGGTGTCTGTGTTATATGATACAGGCCCTGCATTTTTCTGCAATGCTGGGCGGTCTATTGCAGCACAGTGCAGTAATGTGGAAACGGGGACATGTTTCCAAACATGTGCCGCATTGATGGTGGCGGGTTGAAAGGTTCTAGTTCGGACTGCGGGCGGAGTGTCTGCAGTTGGATGGTATTGAACAGGGATTGGGATCTCAGCCCTGTGGGGCGTGTGGTGAGGGGAGAGGTTTGCGATGTGAGGCAGGTTGATGTGTCAATTCCCAGCCAAGCTGCCTCTTGCAGTTGCTGGCAGGAGGGGCGGTGAACATAACGAGTGTGATTGTGGTTGCAGTTTGCGCCAGGGAGATGGGCAGATGCCAGCGCTGGGCAGAGCCGCGATATGTTGGCTGCTCGCAGAGAACTGGTCGCTAAAATCTCCAGGACCACTTTGGAGGCATTGGAGATTGCAGATGCTGGAATCTGTTCCTGGGTTAGGATGTAATTAGGGTCAGAAAGGCAATCTATATCTGTGGAATATTCTGACAAGCCTCCATCAATCTCCGCATTCCACTCTTCCATCAATCCAAACCCCGTGGTTATTTATCCACGTGTGAGCCCAGAGCAGGGCGTGTGACCTCAGGAAGAATGTACACATCCCATCCCATCCCATTCCTTCCCTTCCCTCCTGGGAGTGTGACAGCCAGGATAGCATGCAGGGGGCTTCACTCTGTATCTAACCCCTGCACAGGGAGTATGTGGTGAGGCTGTAGAGGCAACGTCACTCCGTCTGGCCCTGGGGGTTTGGAATGGGACGGCGTAGAGGGAGCTACACTCTGTGGCCCGGGAAGAAGTTACCAGGGGGGGGGTCACAGCAATAGATTCAAGGACGGCGCAAAGTCTCTCTGAACCAGTGTCAAATCCCCGCTGGGCCTGGATTGGCCCTGACTGTTCCCTCAGTCATCAAGGAGCTGGAGTTCTGTTCTCTTGCTCTCTCCCTCCCTCCCTCTCCCCCCCCCCCCTTCTCTCTTTCTCTCTCCCTCCCCCCTCCCTCCCTCTCTCCACCCTCTCTCTCTCTCCCTCCCTCCATCCCTCCCTTCCTCCCCCCCTCTCCCCGCTCTCTCCCCTCTCCCCCTCTCTTTCTTGTTCACTCCCCGTCTCCCTCCCTCTCTCCTTCATCCCTCTCACTCTCCTCTATCCCCTCCCTCTTCCTCTCTCTCTCCCTGTGAGTGACAGGGAAGAGGAGGCAATGGGTGGGCGTGAGAGGGGGGAGGGGGGATGGGGGACCGAGGAAGCAGAGAATATCTCACAGGGTGCAAAGATGAAGAACGGTGGGGGATGTGGGAGAGCTTAGATTAGGGGTTCTTATTGTCACATGAATACTGTACAATCCGGGGTAGGTGGACAGTGACAGCGGGCGGGTGGGGAGGGGGCATGGAGAGGGGTGGGGGAGGGAGGGGGGGAGGGGAGAAGGAAGGAGGGGGAGGGGGAGGGGGGAGGGGGAAGAGGGAGCAGGAGGGGGAGCGGGGGGGGAGGGGGGGAGAGGAGAGGGTGATGGAGGGGAGGGGGAGAGGGAGGGGGAGAGGGAGGGGGAGAGGGAGGGGGGGAGAGGGAGACAAGGGGAGAGGGGAGGGGGGGGGAGGGGAGGGGGAGGGAGGGGGAAGGGGAGGGGGAGAGGGAGGAGGAGAGGGAAGGGAGGAGGGGGAGAGGGGAGGGGGTGGAAGGGAGAGAGGGGGATGGAGGGGAAGGGGAAGGGGCGGAGGGGGTGGGAGGGGGGGGACTGGGGAGGGGGTGGGGGCAGGGATGGGTGATCGTGCGGAGGTCACAGGGTCAGTCACATGCCCGGGTAACAGGCCCTTCGGCCCATGCGGGCTATCATTGCCGCCTGTCCACGTCTACTGGCGGTGCTGGTCAGCTGTGGGGCTGGTGTGGTGGGCATGATGGGGGGGAGAGGGGGGGGGGGCTGTTGATTCTGGATGGGTCTGTAATTCATCTCATGAACGGCGTTCCCCAGCCGCGGTGAGGCCCTCAGCCGGTGACCCCATGGGGAAGGCAGAGGCTCCGGACCCCCCCCCCCCCCCCCCCCCACCATCCGCGTTGCCTGCCCGGCGCGTGGACAGCGATGGCCACACGGTCCGGTCCCTCTCCCCCCCCCCCCCCCCCCCCCCCCCCCCCCCCCGCCACTCTGCCCGCATTTCTCTCGGTCGACAGCTTGGACTCGCTTCGTGAAACTCGCTGATATTTGCACCCTGGTTTCTAGAAGAGGCGCGTGGTGCCATGCCAGTGCTATTTCAGATTAAGATACACAATATTAACGTATGTCAGGAGTAAACGAGTATCGCGTGGGGGCTTAATCTGTTTTTCTAATATGAACACAAGCGGAGAGTTAGAGGAATTATGCCGACAGCTGCTGTTTTTTATACCATTCCCCTTGTCCACGGTAGGCAGCTCCCACTCTAATCTCCTGCATTCTGCGATCTGGAGGCTGTGCTGCCAAGCTGCCAGTCTGTGGCGTCACACCTTAGTGCCTTGAAAGATTACTCCACAGAGAGCCAGGGAAATGGCAATTTCACATGACGCAGCCTGGCACCATTTGGGAACAAAAAGTTGGAACCGGTGCCAAAATATTCCCCAGAGAGCAAGAACGAGAGAGAGAGAGAGAGAGAGAGAGGGGGGGGGGGGGGGGGGGGGGGGGTTTGGGGGGGGGGGGGGCAGACGGCGATGGAGGCAGATTTGAGAGCGAAAGGGGAGAAAAGATTTGCATGGCCAGAGAGAGAAAGAGGAGAGAGAGAGAATCCTCAATTGAAGTCTAGGGATGTGGGCAATGAACAGGGAGGTTAGTGTCTGGCACTGAGCGCTCACTGGCCGGGCTGCGACACACACAGACTGCAGGTATGTTTCCCAGCGAATGCAGCAGAATGCACTATGTAAATTAGATGGTTATTACAGCAATGTTCATCAAGCTGAGCTGAGAAGACATTAATAGCCTGATGAATATGCATGTGAATTTGTTAATTAAGTTAATTATTCTGCTGAAATGCATTCGTCTTCCAAGGACACTTTCCCAATGATCCCAACATGCTCCACTCATTAGTCATGCTCTCTATTAGCAGGGAACACAAGTTTGATTTTTGAGAAAGGTCCTAAAGTTTTGTGGGAGGGTTGTTCAAAGTGAGGACAGCATCGGATGGAGAAGGGAGTCGTTCCACTCGCTCTGGCCCGCCCGATAGCTCAGATCAGATGCGGGGAGGGGGGCGGTGAGTGCAACACTGTGGACAGTTACACTGAGAGGGGGTAGTTTCCGTTCAGGTTTCCTAAGTGGGACAGGGGCATTATGCCCCTGTCCCACTTAGGAAACCTGAACGGAAACCTCTGGAGACTTTGCGCCCCACCCAAGGTTTCCGTGCGGTTCCCGGAGGTTTTTGTCAGTCTCCCTAATGGTCGAACATGGTTTCCGTTTTTAAAAATCGGTAATTTTTTAGTCGAAGCCGGTTGCGATGCCAGTTGAAGGTGGTCGCCGGAGGACAAAAAAAACCTCCGGGAACCGCACGGAAACCTTGGGTGGGGCGCAAAGTCTCCAGAGGTTTCCGTTCAGGTTTGCTAAGTGGGACAGGGGGCGTTAACAGAGTGTGGGACAGGGAGGAGACAATGGGAGGGTTGAGAGGTGGTGAGATTGGAGACATTCACTGGAGATTCACTGGAGATTGGAGACATTGGAGAGATGGTCCACATTGCACCCGCGGGGTTCATGGGTTCAGCCAATGTCAGGCACCACCTCCAGCTCACGCTACACGTGTCGGGGTCGGGCTTGGCGTTGGAATTGTGCACCCTGGGTTTGGGGTTTGGGGTTTGGATTGTGGAGGGATTGTTGGGGGGGGGGGGGCTTTGGTGTTGAGGTTAGTTTGGTGGGTTGTTGGCTATCCAGGCGTTTGGAGTGAGATGGTGGGGCGGGGGCTGTGGGGCTGGGGTAGTGGATGTCGGGCCTTGTGGCAGATCCGTTGCGGACGGGTTTGTTGAATCACCCCCAATATTTTGATTTCCAGATTTCCAGCATCTGCGGGTGTTGGAATTTCCAGGCACGTGTTGAACCCTCCTGGTTGCAGGCCGGTGATCAGGAGGTGGGAGTGTGCTCACGTCGCACTGGGTGCGAGGGTCACACGGAGCCACAGGGCCGGGGTAGCTGGAGATGGGTGAACCTTCAGTCACAGAAGCGCAGGTTAGTCATGTCTGAGCGCCGTCTACACCCCCCCCCCCCCCCCCCCCCCCCTCCTCCCCCACTCGGCGCGGGTGAGGAGAGTGCAGTCCAGAGGAGGTGCTTGTAATGTGGGCAGCACAGGTTACCGGGAAATGAGTCGGTGGATGGGAGTGATGGGATTGGTTGGAGTGCAGACACGTGACGGGCCGAATGGCCTCTCTTCACGTCATAAGCAAATGTGGAACCATTGAGGGACACCTGGGCTCAGGATTGTCAGGTGTGGAGTCGGGCAAAAGGGGGGTAGAGGTCGGCAGTTTGAGGCGCGGGTGAGGGGTTTGGAGGGGTGGGGAGGGGGGTGAGAGGGTGGGGGTGGGGATTGTAGTGGTCGGCAGTAGGGGTGATGGGGGTTGATGGGGCGGGGGGGTGGGGGGGGTCTAGAGGTGAGTTGTGAGGGGGTGAGGGGGTGGGGTGGAGATGGGGGGGGGGGGTTGTAAGAGGTGGGTGTGTCAGGTGCAGACGAGAGTATGAGCCCAGACTGGGAGCGGCAGGGTTAAACGTGGCAGAGACTGCGGTGGCCTGGGGCATTTCTTCTCCGGGCACGTTTTCTCTGCCTGAGGGGCGGCACTCAGCGCTCATCCCGCCGAGGCCCTGGTCGAGACACTTTAGTCATACCCCCCCCCCCCCACCTGTGACCCTGGTCCTGCCCCTCGTTCACCCGTGTGCCGGACCGGCCTGGGCAGGGGAGCATGTCTGCACTCTTCGCGCTAGTCCATGCCGCGGCACATTTAAACACATTCACCAAAACCGGGGGCATTGTGCAAGAGGGTTCAGACCCGGCCACTCTACTCACAATACCCAGCTGCAACAACCCAGAGTGCACATTCTGACATCTCTTCCTGTGGTTCATTCAGGTCGCTGGCCGGAGGTGGGGACCCGTTGATCAGGCCTCGGGCAGCGAGGAGCGGAGGGGGGAGAGGTGAAGTCCTACCGCGCCCGGCCCGAGTGGACATCCTGGACAGCGGTTCCCTCAACCTTCAGTCGGTCTGCCGCAAAGGTTGTGTCCAGACGGCAGGGGCAGGTGAGGCTGCAGGTGGAACAGGCCCCGGGTCCGACCTGCGCAGACCATGGTGACAATCTTCGCCCCCCACTCCACACCCCACCCCACCTGCAGCGCTCTCCAGACCCTCTGTGCACTCTCACCATCAACCTTTGCCCTCTGATATTTTCACCCTGGGGAAAAGGTCCTGACTGACTGACCACCCGATGGGGAAATCTCTCCATGTCGCGGAAACCGTCTAATCCAGACAACCTTCTGGTATTCTGCAAGCCCGCTCCCGGAGTGACCCGAGTCCGGCCAGCGCCCAGTGCCCAGTGCCCAGTGTCCAGTGTCCAGTGACTCCGCGCTGCCACGGAGGGGGGTTGGGGGGAGGACGCATCTGCTACACATCTGGCCAGTGGTTTCCCACACCTGGTGCGTGACAGGGACCTGGTGCCCTCCGCCCCCCCCCCCCCCCCCCCCCCCCCCCCCCGGCGGGAGCTCCCCCCCGCGCTGCCGCGGCGAGAGGAAGCTCCTCCGGCAGCAGGGCTCGGCTCAAGACCCAGCCCCAGCGAGCAAGCAGCTCCAGGGAACCCATTGTTCATCCGGAGAGTCGGCACGGGGCCTGTCCCTTTAAGACTGAAACATCACACGGTATAAATTTTCCATCAGAGCCGGAGCTGGACGGCAGCCAACACGCCGGGAAACAGCAGCTGTTACTGCAGCCCCCCTTCCCTCACCTCCCTCTCCCTCACGACCATCTCCCCACCCCCCCCCCCCAGCCACCCGCATCACCTCCTCCCCACCCCCCTCACCCATACGACCACACCGTCCCTCACCACACACCACCCCACACCCTTGCCAGCAAAGCCGCAGCAGCACACACACACTCGCACACACACACACACACTCGCACACACACACACACGCACACACACACTCTCGCACACACACACTCGCACAAACACTCTCACAACACACACACTCACACACACACACTCGCACACACACACTCTCTCTCACACACACTCGCAAACACACACTCTCTCACACACACACACACTCTCTCTCACACACACACACGCACACACACACACTCTCGCACACACACACTCGCACAAACACTCTCACACACACACACTCACACACACACACTCGTACACACACACTCTCTCTCACACACACACTCGCACACACACACACTCTCTCACACACACACACACTCTCTCTCTCACACACACACACGCACACACACACACTCTCACACACACACTCGCACACACACACACACACACTCTCACACACACACACTCGCACACACACACACACTCCCACACACACACACTCTCACACACACACACTCGTACACACACACACACACACTCACACACTCACACACACACACTCGCATAGAGACTCACACACTCGCAGACACACTCACACACACTCGGACAGAGACTCACACACTCACACATACATACACACACACACTCACACTCGCACACACACACTCGCATACACACACTCGCATACACTCACATACACACACACTCCCGTAGAGATGCACACACGCACTCAGACACACGGAGACAGACACACTCGCACATACACACACATACATACACACACACACACACACACACAGACAGCTAGCACAGAGCGACACACACATACGCACACACTCAGCCACAGACACACACACGCACACACACGGAGACAAACACACTCGCACAGACACACACATACACAAGCACTCGCTCTCTCACATGCACTCACACCATCCTTGCATCCTAATTGAAAGTTACCGAATAGTGAAAGGCCTAATGGAGTGGACGTGGAGAGGATTGTCTAGGACCAGAGGTCACAGCTTCAGAATAAAAGGAGGTACATTTAACAGTAGACTAAGAGGAATTTATTTATTCATGGGGTGAAGAATCTGTGGAATTCATTGCCACAGAAGGCTGTGCAGACAGCCACATATTTTTAATGTGGAGATTGACAGATTGTTGATGAGTGCGAGTGTAAGGGTTTATGGGGCAAAGTCAGGGAAATTGAGTTGAGAGGGAAATCATAGATCAGCCATGATTAAATGGCAGAATTGACTTGATGGGCCGAATGGCCTAATTCTGCTCGTAGAACTAAATTATGAACTTACACACCCACATTCAATCACACACACTCTCTCACACACACATGCATTTGCACACTTTCACACTCACACACCCTCGCGCATGCACACACACTCTCACACTCACATACTCTCTACGTTACAGTTTAGTTTATTGTCACGTGTAGTGAGGTAGTGAAACGCTTTTGTTGCATGCTATCCAGTCTCTCTCTCACATACACATACTATTTAAATGGCGTCAAGTTGGGAAAGGGGAAGTACAACGGGATCTGGGGGTCCTTGTTCATCGGTCTATGAAAGTAAGCGTGCAGGTGCAGCAGACAGTGAAGAAAGCGAATGGCATGTTGCCTTTATAACAAGAGGAATCGAATATAGGAGCAAAGAGGTCCTTCTGCAGTTGTACAGGGCCCTAGTGAGACCACACCTGGATTATTGTGTGCATTTTTGGTCCCCTAATTTAAGGAAGGACATTCTTGCTATTGAGGGAGTGCAGCGTAGGTTTACAAGGTTAATTCCCGGGATGGCAGGACTGTCATATGCTGAGAGAATGGAGCAGCTGGGCTTGTACACTCAGGAGTTCAGAAGGATGAGAGGATATTTCATTGAAACATATAAGATTGTTAAGGGCTTGGACATGCTAGAGGCAGGAAACATGTTCCCGATGTTGGGGGAATCCAGAACCAGGGGCCACGGTTTAAGAATAAGGAGTAAGCCATTTAGAACGGAGACGAGGAAACACTTTTTCACACAGAGAGTGGTGAGTCTGTGGAATTCTCTGCCTCAGAGGGCGGTGGAGGCAGGTTATCTGGATGCTTTCAAGGGAGAGCTAGATAGGGCTCTTGAAAATAGTGCAGTCCGGGATATGGGGAGATGATTAGGGATGATCAGCAATGATCACATTGAATAGCAGTGCTGGCTCGAAGGGCCGAATGGCCTACTCCTGCACCTATTGTCTGTTGTCTATTGTCTACACAATCACACACATACGTACACACACTCACGCACTCACACATAGACGTGCCCACTGACTCACTGCCACACACACACTCTCTGACATGCACACAAATGCATACATACACCATGTGCATCCACACTCAGACCCGCAGCCACCAACACACACACACACACACACACACACACACACACACACACACACACACACACACCACACACACACACACACGGGCACCAGACCACACCAGCACACACACAACACACACAACACACACACACACACACACACACACACACACACACACACACACACAGACCTGCACGGGCACCAACACACACACACACACACAGACACACACACACACACACACACACACACACACACACACACACACACACAGACCTGCACGGCACCAACACACAGACAACACAGACACAACACCACACCCACACACACACACACACCACCACACACACACACACAACACACACAGACACACACAGACACACAGACACACACACCCACACACACACACCACACACACACACACACACAGACCCTGCACAGGCACAACACAGACATCCACCACACACACACACACACAGCACCACACACACACACACACCAACACACAGACATCCACACACACACACACACACACACAGGCCCGCACTGGCACCAACACACACACACACACACACACACACACACACACACATACAGACCCACGCAGGCACCAACACACACACAATAGGGAAAAGTTCTTAAGGAGGCGTATAAATCATGAGGGAAATCGATAGGGTGAATGCATTCTTTAATCCTGGTGTAGGAATCGAGTACCAGACGACATACAGGTAGGTTTAAGGTGAGAGTGGAAAGATTTAATAGGAACCCGAGGGGCAGCATTTTCACACAGAGGGCGGTGGGTGTATGGAACACGCTGCCGGAGGAGGTAGTTGAGGCAGGTGCTACAACAACATTTAAAACATTTGGACAGGTACATTTATCGGCCTGTGTTAGAGGAATATGCAAACAAGTGCAAACAAGTGGGACTAATGTAGATGGGAATCTTAGTCGGGGTGGGAACGTTGGACTGAAGGGTCTATTTTGTGCTGTTTGACTCTCTGACACTCACACATATAGAGTATACATCCCCTCCGCACACAAACATGCCTATGCATGCACCCCACAGAGACACACACAAACACACACATACCGGCGGTTACACACCCCTGCCGACACACTTAAACATACCAGCACAAAGACACTCATGCAGGTGCACAAACATACAACATACAAACTTAAATACATATGCACAGCAAACTCAGACATACATGTATAGGGGAGTACATATATAAATACAAGGACTGAACCAAACAATGATATTGATGTCAGTGGGTTTGAAACCATAACTGACATGTGAAGCTGCACACTGCTCACTGGCCACTGGCACTGGTCACTGGGCGCGGGGCACTGGTCACTGGCGCTGCTCACTGGCCACTATCACTGAGCACTGGTCACTGGCGCTCGTTAGTGGTCAGTGTCACTGATCGCTGGGCACTGGTCACTGGGTGCTGGTCACTGGGCGCTGGTCACTGGGCACTGGTCACTTACCGCTGGTCACTAGGCACTGTTCACTGGCGCCGGTTAGTGGTCACTGGAATCTGGTCGCTGGTCACTGGATTCTGGTCACTGGTCGCTGGTCACTGGATGCTGGTCACTGGGCGCTGTACGTTGGTCACTGGGCACTGGTCACTGGTCACTGGGCACTGGCGGTAGTGGTGGTTGAGAGCGGAGTGTTTGTCCTGTGCACCATGGCTTCATGGAGTGGAACTTTGCTCCACCTTTGCCCCGAGTCGCAGCGCAGTTGGAACCGGCTTCTGCCCCAATCTCTGCACACCCTCGCTCAGATGTTGCGAGATTGATGGTGTGTCTGTGAATTCACACCAGCGTGGCTGTGAATTCACACTAGCACGGTCGTGAATTCACACCAGCGTGGCCGTGAATTCACACCAGCGTGGCCGTGAATCCACACTAGCGTGGCCATGAATTCACACTGGCATGGCAGTGAATTCACTACCGCGGCCATGAATTCACACTAGCGTGGCCGTGAATTCACACAGTATGGCTGTGAATTTACACTAGCGTGGCCGTGAATTCACACATCATGGCCGTGAATTCACACCAGCGTGGCCGTGAATTCACACAGCGTGGCCATGAATTCACACCAGCGCGGCCATGAATTCACACTAGCGCGGCCATGAATTCACACCAGCGCGGCCGTGAATTTACACTAGCGTGGCCATGAATTCACACTAGCGTGGCTATGAATTCACACTAGCGTGGCTATGAATTCACACTAGCGCGGCCGTGAATTCACACTAGCACGGCCGTGAATTCACACTAGCACGGCCGTGAATTCACACTAGCACGGCCGTGAATTCATACTGGCGTGGCTGTGATTTCACACTAGCGTGGCCGTGAATTCACACTAGCACGGCCGTGAATTCACACTGGCGTGGCTGTGAATTCACACTACCGTGGAGTAAATCGGCAAACCGTCGGTGATTTCCACACCTCGAGCATCAGCCAGCAGCGAGAGATGGGCAGGCGGCTGCTAGTCGCTGTGACACCCTCTCCCGCGCCGAGCTGACAGCTGCCACCCACACGGACTGCCACCCAAGGGTGCCCTGGAGGAGGTGTGTGTCACGGATGCCGACTGTCCGTGACTGTTCCCAGTCCCAACCCCTTGTCCCGGTCGATGCCGCTGTCCATGTGAAAGGATAATATCCAGTCCCCGGGAGAGCAGGGTGCGCGAGAGGTGGAACAACGGCGCTGGGGGGAGAGTGTAACGCACTCTTGTGTAACCAACCGCAAACTGGCCGCACGTCCGTTGTCCGCAGTCTGCCGTTCCTGCGGCTCTATCGCCGGCAGCTGTCTGTCCACCCGCGCCTTTGGCCTGGTCCACCCGTGACTGTAGCTCCTGCTCTGGTCTCTCGGCCTCTGTTCCTCAGCAAACCCTCGCACTGCTCCACCGGTGACGTCTCTGGAGAGTCAGTAAAACAGCTTCAGCACCACACTGAGCCTGTATAAAAAATAAACTTTATTCAGAATAAGAAATAAGAATAAGAGGGGGGGGGGGGGGGTCCGTTTACAGGAATGTGTGGGTGGGGGGGGGGGGGGGGAGTTGGAGAGGAGGGGTGGGACGCTGTGGGAAGGAAGGGTGTGTGGGGGGATCGGGTGAACAGAGGGATAGGAGGCAGGGGGTGAATTAATGGAACGCCCTTTATTTCTGAGACTGAGACCTCTCGTCCTAGACTCTCCCACTCGTGGAAACATCCTCTCCACATCCACTCTATCCAAGTCTTTCACTGTTTGCTATGTTTCAACGATGTAATGTTATAGGAGCAGAATTAGGCCATTCGGCCCATTAAGGCTACTCTGCCATTCAATTATATGGCTGATCTATCTTCCCTTCTTAATACCACTCTCCTGCCTTCTCTCCATAACCCTTGTCCCCTGACCCCCTTAGCAACTTGGCTTCTACACAAGGCCCCTCTCATCCTTCTAAACTCCAGCGAGTACAGACCCAGTGCCGTCAAACGACCATCTGTCGAAGGGTCTCGACCCGAAACGTCACCTATTCCTTCGCTCCATAGATGCTGCCTCGCCTGCTGAGTTTCTCCAGCATCTTTGTCTACCTTGGATTTTTTCCAGCACCTGCAGTTCTTTCTTAAACATCTTATTCCTCTTAAACTGGATCTTATTTAACCCACTCATTCCTGGGATCATTCTTGTAAAATGGGGATGCTGGTGAGTGGCGGCGGGACAAGGGCACTGGGGAACCGGCAGCGACATGGATTTGAGGCAATGTCGGGCAGGATTGCGGGTTTATTGCAGGGACGAGACGTCGGCCTCGTTCGTCGTCTCCGCTCATTCACTGAATCTGTCCTTTGATTGATAGAATCACAACTAGACCCCATGGACCAATCTCGGCTACAGATTCCTCCCCTGTCGCTGCTCTGTGCACACGCTTCCCCCGAAGGCCATTAATTACAAACAGATCCAATTAAACGGCAGGTGAAAATGTGCCATTTCTGTTTTATCTGGTGGATCAGCTGTGCGTGCTGAGACTGAACGGCAGCCAAACTGCAAACTCCAATCTGCTGCCCCGCTCACCCCCGGCTGGCTGACAGCTCCATCGCCTGGTCTCGGACAAGCACAACGGGACCGGGAGAAACCGACAGAACAAAGGACGGCAACACCGGCGCTCTGCAGGGTCTGCGGCCATTCAGACAGGAGCCGCAGAAAGCAGGCAGGAGAATCAGGAGTGAGTCAGTCCCGCCCCCCCCGCCCTCTCTGTCTTCACCCAAGTTCACAAATCCTAGCAGCAGAATCAATTTTCTGCCGAAATGGACAATTTCACATGTTCCCACATTATTCTCAATTTTCCAGATCATTGTCCACTCACTATCCTATCTATAGGTTCATGAGACAGGAGCAGAATTCGGCCATTCGGCCCATCGAGTCTGCTCCGCCAATCTCTCCCTCCGAACCCCATTCTCCTGCCTTCTCCCCGGAACCTCTGAACCTGCACTAATCAAGAATCTATCTATCTCTGCCTTAAATATATCCACTGACTTGGCCTCCACAGCCTTCTGTGGCAAAGAATTCCACAGATTCATCACCCTCTGAGTAAAAAAATTCTCCCTCAATTATTTTCTAAAAGTAGGTCCTTTAGGTCCTAACTTTCTAAAGGCAGATGTGACTCAGCGCCGGCATCAACCGCGCGGTCAGCACCGCCCCCTGCAGGCGGACAGCCGCCGCTTCAGCGCCACAGCGTCTCGCCCCGAACCCCCCTCCCCCTCCCCCCTCCAGATCTCCCCTCCTCCACCCCCTCCAAATCTCCCCCCTCCACCACCCCCCCTCCCCCTCCGCGGCAGCGTCCCCCGGGGGCGGCAGACGAGCATATCCCCGCGGTGTCGGGTATGATCGGGTCGTGCAAATGCCCCCCGCCCTCCAGAAACGGAGGGTTCAAACCACATTCCGCAACTCGGGGGTTCCCCGCGGGCACAAAGTGCCGGGAAACTCAGACCCTTCTCTCCAGAGACGCTGCCTGCCCCGCTGAGTTATACCAGCATGTTGTGTCTATCTTCGGTGTAAACTGGCACCTGCAGTTCCTTCCTGCACATTAACACAGATACCGGACACGCGTGTACACTGACACACACGTATTCTCACACATGTACACTGACACACACATGTACACTGACACACACATGTACACTGACATACACACGTATTCTCACACATGTACACTACACTGACACACACACACATGTACACTGACACACACACGCACACACATGTACACTGACACACACATGTACACTGACATACACATGTATTCTCACACATGTACACTGACACACACATGTACACTGACACACACGTGCACACTGACACACACACGTATTCTCACACATGTACACTGACACACACATGTACAATTGACACGCTGATACATGTGTGCACTGACACACAACACACGGATACCGGACACACTAACACGGGAACTGGACACACGTATAACACACTAACACCAGGCACTGCAACACAACACTCACAGATGCATTTATTATTGTTTTTTATTAAAGTAAAATTTACTAAAAGCTGAAAAAAATTCATAAACCTCATCCTCGGGACAGTAATTTGTTACAGCGTCGAACCACGTGTCAGAGCTGAGCTCACAGGCCGAGCGGCGACTGCGGGAGGGGGGGGGGGGACCGGCTCACGGTCCCATCCGCGCAGCAACTTCGGGGGGGGGGGGGGGTTGTAACAGGGAGGGTGGTGTGGTTGTGTGGGTACCGGGGTGGGGGGGTTGTAACAGGGAGGGGGAGGGTGGTGTAACGAGGGGGTTACCTGGGGAGAGGGGGGGGGGGGGGGGGGGTCGCCTCATGCGGTCCAACCACACCACGATGGTCCAAACCAGATTGGACGCAGGATGGGGCTCGGAGCTTATATGATCCGTGGCAAATGTGCGGAGCAGGTTAAGGGGGCGGGGTACCGAGGGGAGAAGATATTGCGGGAGGAGCGGCAGATGCTGAGGGTGAACGGGGAGACAACGGGAGGGGGTTAAAGGTATGTACCATGGGGGGGGGGGGGTGGTGTGGATGGTTAATACTATTTATTTTACCGGGGTGGGGTATGGGGGGGGGAGGAAAGGGATGGGGGGGGTGAGTGAGGGGGGGGGGAGGGATGGGATGGGGTGGTGGGTGGGGGGGGGTGGTAGGGGGTGGGGGAGGTGGGGGAGGGAGGGGGGTGGTGGGGTGGTAGGGGGTGGGGGAGGGAGGGGGGGATGGGGGTGGTGGGGGGTGGGGGATGGGAAAGGGGGGGGGTGGGGGGGGGGGAGGGGGTGGGGAGGAGGGAGGGGGGGTGGTGGGGTGGTAGGGTGGTGGGGGAGGGAGGGAGGGGGTGGTAGGCGGTGGGGGAGGGAGGGAGGGGGGGTGGTGGGGTGGTAGGGGGGTGGGGGAGGGAGGGAGGGGGGGGTGGTGGGGTGGTAGGGGGTGGGGGAGGGAGGGAGGGGGTGGGGAGGGGTGTTAGTGAGGAGACGCTGAGATATTGGATCACTACATGAATGTGTGGACAGGTAAAGGAAGTCACACCTTAGGCCAGGTGAGAACATTGTTCAGGTTTAATTGCAGATTTGCGGAGATACTTGTAACTTAGAAAAGAACACAACATGGAGGCTGCAGGGAGTCTGGGATACAGAGAAATGAGGAGGGAATGTTCCAGGATTCAAGCCTTGATAACCAGCTGCTCGCCAGCCAGTGGCCGTGGATTCCAGTGTAGCCTCGATGACAGCGGGTTTATTGAGAACCGTTGCCGTGTTAACGGGGCGGCCCCTTCCCTCTCCTCGCCCACATTCACGCCCGCTCGCTCTCCCTCCGGCCCTCGCCTCGCTGGACACACGGCTGGAACATACTCCGGCCATCCTTCCATTCACTGTCCGCTCATCTTCAGGGCCATAAATGTTTTCAAATCGATTGTGTACAAGTCATGGGGCAGTGTCCCCGACAGTGTAACTTTGCAGAGTCTCATCCTCAGACATGGGTCTGGCAGAGCACACAGCGCTCCTGATCCTCTCACCCACATCCCCAGTGGCTGTGGCCCAGTGGGGAATGCCGGGACCAGTGGTCAGCTGTCCAAGGACACTATCATAAGAAAGCACTCGCGGTGAGTGAGCAGTTAGTAGGGGCCACCCCGTCCCCTGCCCCCTCTGGTTGGTACCCGTCCCGGTGCCCGGTTAAACCCTGAGCCCCGGGCGGGTAGAGCCCAGATGAGGGTGGGCACAGAGCTGGTGGGCAGGGCAGCAGTGGGCAAGCTGTTGTAGCTGTAACTGGCTGCCTTGGTATCAGTGCCCATCCTGTCGCTGCCGGCTGCACCCGTCACCAGTGCCGGCAGAGTCACTCTGGAGAAGTTGAAGCGATGATCTTGATCAGCTGTAAACTGCATCGGCCTCATGACTGGGTAGTCAGCGGCCACCGTGGGCAGAGTCCTGGCCTGACCCATGGTGTGTGAGGCACTGCTGTCCAGCAAGCTCCGGCCACTTAGCTGTGCGTCCCTCCTCTCATTGTTCCTGAAGGTGTCGGTGTAGCTGTTTGCCAAGTGAGTGCCGCTGTAGTCTGCCGACCGGCCCAGCCTCTCCTCCAGAACCTCCTCCTTGTTCAGCAGCTGGAGCAGCGCTGCCTTCACCCCGGCATTAGGATCCTCACTGCAGGGGCTGGTCCGCACATTAACCCGGCTGTCCGTGTCACCCAGAGAGGGCGGGGGGCCGGGCGGCTCAGGGGGGCGCTGGTCCGGAGGCAGGATCCGGCTCGGACCCTGCGCTGGCAACGCCGGCAGAGAGGGCACCACGGGACTCTTGGCATCCGGCTTGGTGACCACAGGTTCATCTGCACGGGGAAGGCAGAGCTGTGGTTACTGGCTCCACAGCACCCATCTCCTCACCCTGCCACCCCATCCTCAGCCTGCCCCCCTATTCTCACCCGGCCCACCCATCTCACCGTCCCTCAACCTGCCCCCCCCATCCTCACCCCCCATCCCCCCATCCCCTTACCCTGCCCCCCATCCCATCCCTCACCCTGCCATCCCATCCTTACCTGCCCCCCCCTCCCCGTCCTTCAGCCTGCCCCCCCCATCCCCATCGCCTCCCCCTGCCCTTTCCCCACCCCGCGTGCCCTCATTCTGCCCTTTCCCCCCCACCACCCCCTTCACCCTTTCCGGTCCCATTAACTTTCGCTCCCTTCCCACTGCCAGTTAAACCTGCATCCGGTATAACTGGTGATGAATGTACAAACTGAGAACATTAACACAAAGCTCTGCGGGTCTGCCCTGGAGAGGGACCTGTCTCTGGTGCTGGGATGGCATCCACTGCTCAGTTTAGTTTATAGAGACACAGCATGGAAACAGACCCTTCGGCCCACCAAGTCCATACTGACCAGCGATCCACGCGCACTAGTTATATCCCAAATTTACAGAAGCCAATTCACCTACAAATCTGTACATCTAAGCGATGTGGGAGGAAACCGGAGCACCCGTAGAAAGCCCACGTTGTCACGGGGAGAACATGCAAACTCCGTACAGACAGCACCTGTAGTCAGGATCGAACCTGGGTCTCTGGTGCAATGAGGCAGCAAGTCTACCCGCTGCGTCACTGTGCCTGTGAGAGAGCAGAATGCTTGACTCCCAGTCAGGGTGGGGTTGGCCTGCAAGGACATGCAGGTGTGCGATGCGCCATGCTGCATTGGAGCATGACATGCAGCTGTGCGACGCACCATGCTGCATGGGGGCATGATGGGCAGCTGCGATGGAGCACAAGGACAGGCAGACATGCGTTGCACGAGCTGCGCGGGACCAAGACCTACCTGCGGAGTCGGGGGTGGCGGTCACAGGCTGCAGCTGCGGGGCTGCATTACTGGCCTTGAGGCCATTACTTTCTTCGGGCACTGCAGTGGTTTCCTGAGATTTGATGATCTGAGTCAGTAGGATGGTCAGCAGGTTGTGTGTGTCCGGAGTCTCGGCCACATGTGATGCGCTGGGAGGCTGCTGGCCGCTGACGGTCGGGTTCAGACTGGCCACCACCTGTGGCAGAGGGGAGGGGGCTGATGGGAGGGGTGCTGCTGCTGGGGGGGGCTCTGTGGGTGGGGCTGGCGGAAGGGGAGGGGGGAGGGGGCTGGGTGACGGTGGATGGCGCAGTCTCCTGTTGCTGGCTGGTGGCTTCGGCCAGTGCCACCAGGGACTGGCTCAGCACATTCCACTGCTGCTGTGTCTCTGGGTTGGTGCTGACGTTCAGGGCCTGTGCCAGCTGGCTCAGGCTCAGGTTAGTCTGCGTCTGCAGCAGGTTCAGCAACACCGCCAGCTCGTTCTGATTCAGCTGCTGCGCCGCATCCCTGATGCCTGCAACACAAAGCATGCGTCAACATCCTGGCCAGTCACTGCAGAACCCGACCCTGCACCAACCCGACATGAACCAGACTCTGACACCTGACACCGACCCTGACACGACCCCGCCCCAAACTCTGACCCTGACACGACCCCCAACCCTGCCCCAAACTCCGACCCTGACCCCCGACACGACACCTGACCTGGACCCTGCCCCAAACTGACCCTGACACGACCCCGACCCTGATCCTGACACGACCCCCGACCCTGAGACGACCCCTGACCCTGCACCAACCAGCGGCTGGCACATTCACGTCGCCTTTTCAACCACCTCCACCCCGCACCACATCATTAAGCACCTGGACATCTTTGGGAGGGGCAGTCATAAATGATAGGAGCTGAAATAGGCCATTCGGCCCATCAAGTCCACTCCGCCATTCAATCATGGATGATCTATCTCTCCCTCCTAACCCCATTCTCCCGCCTTCTCCCCACAACCCCGACACCCGTACTGAACATCTGGAGTAAGCGCCCTCCGACTCCAGAACAGTTACAGCACAGAACAAGGCCATTCTGCCCATTGTTTTCAGGCTGGTACTGGAGCAGAGCCACCTAGTAGCTCTAGCCTCCGGCCCCTTTACGCTCCTGCACGTTTCCTCACCCAATGTCTCGGCCACAATGGAACGGGCGGCAGAGGAGGGGGGGGGGGGGGGTGGGGGGAGAGTGGCGTGTGGGGAGTTGCAGGTGGGAGTGGTGGGTCAGGGGGAGTGGTGGGTGGGGGGGATGTTTTGGGTGGGTGGTGTTGCTGATGGGGGGGGGGAGTTGTAGGGGGGGGAGTGGTGGGTGGGGGGGGGAGTGGGGAGTGGGGAGTGGTGGGTTGGTGGGAGTGGTGGGTGGGGGGGGTGCAGTTTCGGGTGGGTGGGGGTGCAGTTTCGGGTGGGTGGGGGTGCAGTTTTCGGGTGGGTGGGGGGGTGGGAGTGGTGGGTGGGGGTGCAGTTTTGGGTGGGGGGGTGTTGCGTATGGGGGGAATTGCAGGGGGGAGTGGTGGGTGGGTGTGGGGGAATATGCAGGTGGGAGTGACGGGTGGAGGGAGATGCAGGCTGACTTACTGCCCACGTCAGTGTGGCTGCTCTGTGCCTTGCCCTGCGGTGCTGCTGTCTGCGGTGCTGCTGTCTGCGGCGTGCTGCTGCGGCTGTCGTCTGCGGTCAGCGCGTTGTCCTTGCGCGGGGCTTTGGGCACTGGCGGCTCCTCCACGATGCCGGCCTGCTTCTGCCGTCGCCGCTTCTTACTCCACAGCTCGTGGCAATCCTGCCAGTGGGGAAGGCTGGCACCGCACCGGCAACAAAGGAAAGTGTTACTTACTGAGGCATCGTGCCGGGCACCGCAAACATGCCCGCCGTACAAGTCGCCAGGCTCCTTAACACCGCGATAAAGGAGCATTTACACGTTGATGCGTCAATGGGAATGACTGCGGGAGGGCCCAATGACAACCCTGCCCAGCCCAGGAACAACACTTACTCGGGTGGAGGCATCGTAGTGGGGTCCACGTTCTTGAGGAAGTCGCTCAACAGGGTCTGCTCAGCGGAGCAGCGTTTACTGGGGTCCAGCGTCAACATGTGGTCAAGTAAGTCGAGTGCAGGGAGTGGAATGCTGCAGAAACAGGAAACGAGCAGCATCTTACACTGACCCACTGCACAAGCATTTAACACAAGCATTACTAGCCCAGCACGACACAGGCTTCAGCCTGACCACACCGCACCGACCACACCATGCGGACCGCACTGCACTGACCACACCGCACCGACCACACCATGCGGACCGCACTGCGCTGACCACACCGACCACACCATGCAGACCGCACTGCGTGACCACACCGCGCCAGCCACACCACGCGGACCGCACTGCGCTGACCACACCGACCACACCATGCGGACCGCACTGCACTGACCACACCGCACCGACCACACCATGCGGACCGCACTGCACTGACCACACCGCACCGACCACACCATGCGGACCGCACTGCACTGACCACACCGCGCCAGCCACACCGACCACAACGCACTGACCGCACCACGCTGGCCACACCAACACCTGATGCCCCCACGGTACACGTCTGCTTCTGCACAGGTGAGCTCCCACTCCACAGTTACACACCTCAACAAGCACACATCAAAACTAGGGCCGTCTGAACCCGAGCAAGGGTCAGAGGCCAGGCTGCCAAAGGTCAGGCGGCAGGCACCCCAATCACCCCACTACCGACTTGCATTTTTCTTTAATTATGTTTTGCACTCATGTCTTGTTTTTTGCAGTCTTCTTTCCTGCAGAATGTGTGCGAGTAATGTATGCACCATTTGCTTTTGTGCGTGCCTAAATCCGTTGCTGCCATGAAGACGTCTCTTTCTACCTGCACCTCCCCGTAATCATCCCCATTACAATAATATTTAACCTGAATAATCTAAATGTAGGAAATATGCAGAGTAGATGACACAAACAACAGTGGTACAAAGGAGGACACCGAGTGCTGGAGTAACTCAGCGGGTCAGGCAGCATCTGTGGAGAACATGGAGAGGTGATGTTTCAGGTTGGGATCCTTCTTTAGATTGAAGAAGGGTCCTGACATGAAACGTCACCTATCTATGTTCTCCAGAGATGCTACCTGACCCGCTGAGTTACTCCAGCACTCGGTGTCCTTTTTAAACCAGCATCCGCAGCTCCTTGTTTCTACCAAAGAGTGAGAGTGTTGAGAGTGAGGAAGATGGTCGGGCTACATAACACATTGATCAATACTGGGCACAGGAACAGCCGATGGGATTTAATCTAGTGATGCATTTTGGAAACTAGAACACACACATGTAATGTTTGGAGCGGAGAAAGTCATGAAGAAGAGGGATTTTGGCGTTTGTAGACAAGGACTTCAAGAGCTCAAATAAGGCCGGCCGCCTTACACATGCACACAGCCACGGCCTGCACATCCTCCCCCTGCACATGCGCACTGCCACTGTAACTGGTTGGCGCTGGGCACTTTCTCCCTCCCTTTGCATTGTGGGAGATCTGGCCGCCATTGCTGTCCGGTCGCTGCCTCGCCACGACCGCTGAAAACCAACGCAGAATCACTCCCTGGAGCTGGAGTAACTCCCTGGAGTAACTCTTGCTTCTTGGTTTCCTGGTCCTCCAGAAATATTCCAAATGGAATTTAAACTGGAGTGAACCCTCCACCACCAAACTCCAAACTCTGAAAAATAGCAGCCTATTGCACTTTATCTGCTTATTTATTGTGTGTATATATGGTCTATAGACACACTGAACTTTTATCTCCTATTCTGTTATATGTTTACATATTCTGTTGTGTTGCAGCAAGCAAGAATTTAATTGTCCTATCTGGGCCACGTGACAATAAAACTCTCTTGACTTGGACTTAAGCAAAAAAGGGTGAAAAAAGAGCGAACTTAAATTTAGTTGTGTCTGGTTGGGTAACTATGGTAGGGTGAAGACTATTCCATGCTTTAATTGTGCGGGGGAATTCCATGGAGCAGCCAGCAACTCTGGATAGAAGAAATTGGGCGATGTTTCGGGTACAGACCCTTCTTTAGATTTCCTCTGGTTTTAGTGTTTTTAGTTTAATTTAAAGATACAGCGTGGGAACAGGCCCTTCGGCCCACCGAGTCCACGACGACCACCCGTACACTAGTTCTATCCCACACATCAGCGACGTAAGTCAAGAGAGTTTTATTCTCTCGCGTCCCAGTTAGAACAATGAAATCCTTGCAGCAGCACAACAGAATATGTAAACATAGTACTCTGTAAACAATGTTATAAATGAGAAAACAAAACAGTGTATATTTATATATGATTATATAACTATATAAATATATGTGTGTGTGTGTGTGTGTGTGTGTGTGTGTGTGTGTGTGTGTGTGTGTGTGTGTGTGTGTGTGTGTGTGTGTGTGTGTGTGTGTGTGTGTGTATGTGTGTGTGTATAATACACACACACACACAATTTCCCTCCTGTTCTATCGTACTAGTTCTATCGTATAGTATCGTGTGTGTAGGAAGGAACTGCAGATGCTGGTTTAAACTGAAGATAGACACAAAAAGCTGGAGTAACTCAACAGGTCGGACAGAATCTTTGGGCAAAAGGAAAATATTACGTTTTGGGTTGGGTCTGAAAAATGTTCCTGCACACCTTTGGAACGTGGAAGGAAACAAGAGCACCCGGAGAAAACCCATGCGATCAAAGGGAAAAGGAGCAAACTCCGTACAGACAGCACCCATATTCAGGATCAATTCATGGGTCTCTGGCACTTTTAGGCAGCAACTTTATGGCCAATGTACTGCCCCATAGTCTTGAACGGAATTAAAACATACAGTAGCTGTAAAGGGGGACATAGTATGAGAGATTAATGTGTAATTTTATCAATGTATAATTTTTTGTGTGTTGGAAAACAAAATATAGTGCAACAGCTGGTGGACTTGCTGCCTCACACGGCAGAGATCTGTGTTCGATCCTGCCTCGGGCACTGTCTGTGTTGAATTTGCACCTTCTCCCTGCAAGCGTGTGGGTTTCCTCCTACATCCCAAAGACGCATTGGCTTTGTAGGTTAACTTGTCTCTGTAAAATTGACCCTAATGGGTAGGGAGTGGGTGAGGAAAGTGGGATAACAGAACTTGTGTGAATGGGTGGACAAAAATGCTGGAGAAACTCAGCGGGTGAGGCAGCATCTATGGAGCGAAGGAAATAGGTTGGGTAGTTTACACTGAAGGAAATCAAGATCCTTCTTCAGACTGATGTGAGAGTGGGGGGGGGGGGGGGGAAGAAGAAAGGAAGAGGCAGAGACAGTGGGCTGAGGGAGAGCTGGGAAGAGGAGGAGAAAGCAGGGACTACCTGAAATTGGAGGTCAATGTTCATACCGCTGGGGTGTAAACTGCCCAAGCGAAATATGAGGTGCTGCTCCTCCAATTTACTGTGGGCCTCACTCTGGCTATGGAGGAGGCCCAGGACAGAAAGGTCGGACTGGGAATGGGAGGGGGAGTTGAAGTGCTGAGCCACCGGGAGATCAGGTTGGTTATTGCGAACCGAGTGGAGGCGTTGGGCGAAGCGATCGACAAGCCTACGCTTGGTCTCACCGATGTAGAGCAACTGATGCCTAGAGCAGTGGATGCAATAGATGAGGTTGGAGGAGGTGCATGTGAACCTCTGCTGCACCTGGAAAGACTGCTTAGTTCCTTCAATGGAGTCAAGGGGGGAGGTGAAGCGGAAAGTGTAGCATTTCCTGCGATTGCAAGGGAATGTGCCAGGAGAGGGGGTGGTTTGTGTGGGTAGGGACGAATAAACCTGTGAGTTACGGAAGGAGCGGTCTCTGCGGAAAGCCAACAGGGGAGGAGATGGGAAGATGTGGCCAGTGGTGGGATCTCGTTGGTAGACAAAAAAGCTGGAGAAAATCAGCGGGTGAGGCAGCATCTGTGGAGCAAAGGAATAGGCAACGTTTCGGGTCGAGACCTTTCTTCAGACTGGGGGAGGGCAGGAAAAAGAAAGGAAGAGGCGGAGGCAGTAGGCTGTGGGAGAGCTGGGAATGGGAGGGGAGGGAGGGAGAAAGCAAGGACTACCTGAAATTGGAGAAGCCAATATTCATACCGCTGGGGTGTAAACTGCCCAAGCGAAATATGAGGTGCTGTTCCTCCAATTTGCGGTGCGCCTCACTCTGGCCATGGAGGAGGCCCAGGACAGAAAGGTCGGATTCGGAATGGGAGGGGGAGTTGAAGTGCTGAGCCACCGGGAGGTCGGGTTGGTTATTGCGAACTGAGTGGAGACGAACATAGAGTGCTGCTGGAAGGTCATCAAAGACGCTCTTTGGTCTGCCCGAGCGTTGTTCACCACCCAGCGGAGCGAGATGTTTGTCGGGGAATGTTGCCGACTGGCCCACTGCAGGCTGCAGGAGTACATTCTGAGCGATGCACTGAAGTTCGGAGCAGCCAACGCCAAGGCTCGGTGGGGGAGGACCACAGTCTAGGGTCCCCCCGCTGCTGGACAAGGGGGGCAAGGTGTGGTGGAGATGCCCCTCAAAATAAGGCAAGGGTGGGGGGGGGGGGGAGATAAATCAGTGATTTGGGGAAACTGTATTGTATGTATGTATAGCCTCCGAGAATGTCGGATGGAGTTTTGTAAGGATCATGTATTGTATATATTTATTTCTCGAATAATGTCTATTTTGAAATTTAAAAAAAGAACTGAGTGGAGGCCTGCGCTTGGTCTCACCGAGGTTGATCATACGCTGAATAATCCAACCATATTTCTGTTTGGAAGTGGAAAGAAATAATAGAAATTGCATTCATTGCAACGTGCAAAAATTGTTGAGATACTGTATTTGTAATTTTGCTGCATGTCATTGTGGTATATATCATGTCTTGATTGGTGAATATGTTTAGTTTGTGACTTTATTTGAAGCAGAAATAATATGGGAATGCTTCATTGAGCATAATTCCGACTGGTAACTACGCACTTCGTTCCGAGCACATTATCGCACGCGTCATGCAAGCCGTCTTAAACGACCATCTAAACTGTCTTTGGCAACTTAAAAAGCTGCCGAGGGTTCCCTAACTGGCAACAGAGAAAAAAGGTTTAAGTGAGAGCCCTGGCCAGGCTACACAATGGAAGAGCAGGGAGTTGTTCATGAAGCAATGGGTGTGCCGTAGCAAGCAAATTGTTTACAGTCCTGGCTGCCACATGATCGAAGCAATGTAGTTACACTGGAGAGGCTGATTCGCCAGGACGCTGAACAGAAACCCACATGTATTGTGTTTACCTGGAAAAATTACCACAACAGAGTAAGTAGTGAAGTGCTGGAGGGACAGTGGGTTGGGGGGGGGACAGAGGGTTGGGGGGGAAAGTACGTTGGGTTGGGGGGGGGGACAGTGGGTTGGGAGGGGGGGGGGGGGACAGTGGGTTGGGAGGGGGGGGGCATTGGGCTCGGGGGGGACAGTGGGCTCGGGGGGGGGGACAGTGGGCTCGGGGGGGGACAGTGGGCTCGGGGGGGACAGTGGGCTCGGGGGGGGGGACAGTGGGCTCGGGGGGGGACAGTGGGCTCGGGGGGGACAGTGGGCTCGGGGGGGACAGTGGGCTCGGGGGGGACAGTGGGCTCGGGGGGGGGACAGTGGGCTCGGGGGGGACAGTGGGCTCGGGGGGGGGACAGTGGGCTCGGGGGGGACAGTGGGCTCGGGGGGGACAGTGGGCTCGGGGGGGGACAGTGGGCTCAGGGGGGGGGGACAGTGGGCTCGGGGGGGACAGTGGGCTCGGGGGGGACAGTGGGCTCGGGGGGGGACAGTGGGCTCGGGTGGGGACAGTGGGTCGGGGGGGACAGTGGGCTCGGGGGGGACAGTGGGCTCGGGGGGGACAGTGGGCTCGGGGGGGGACAGTGGGTCGGGGGGGCTCGGGGGGGGACAGTGGGCTCGGGGGGGGACAGTGGGCTCGGGGGGGACAGTGGGCTCGGGGGGGACAGTGGGCTCGGGGGGGACAGTGGGCTCGGGGGGGGACACAGTGGGCTCGGGGGGGGGACAGTGGGCTCGGGGGGGACAGTGGGCTCGGGGGGGACAGTGGGCTCGGGGGGGGGACAGTGGGCTCGGGGGGGACAGTGGGCTCGGGGGGGACGGGGGGGGGGGGGGAGTGGGTTAGGGAGGGGGCAGTGGGTTCGGGAGGGGGCAGTGGGTTCGGGAGGGGGGCAGTGGGTTCGGGGGGGGGCAGTGGGTTCGGGGGGGCAGTGGGGTTCGGGGGGGGCAGTGGGTTAGGGAGGGGGCAGTGGGTTAGGGAGGGGGGCAGTGGGTTGGGGGGGGGCAGTGGGTTTAGGGAGGGGGCAGTGGGTTCGGGAGGGGGGGCAGTGGGTTCGGGAGGGGACAGTGGGCTCGGGGGGGACAGTGGGTTCGGGGGGAGGGGGGCAGTGGGTTAGGGAGGGGGCAGTGGGTTCGGGATGGGGGCAGTGGGTTCGGGAGGGGGCAGTGGGTTCGGGAGGGGGCAGTGGGTTCGGGAGGGGGCAGTGGGTTCGGGGGGGGGCAGTGGGTTCGGGAGGGGGGCAGTGGGTTCGGGAGGGGGCAGTGGGTTCGGGAGGGGGCCGTGGGTTCGGGAGGGGGCAGTGGGTTCGGGAGGGGGCCGTGGGTTGGGGAGGGGGCCGTGGGTTCGGGAGGGGGGCCGTGGGTTCGGGAGGGGGGCCGTGGGTTCGGGAGGGGGCCGTGGGTTCGGGAGGGGGCCGTGGGTTCGGGGAGGGGGCCGTGGGTTCGGGAGGGGGCCGTGGGTTCGGGAGGGGGCCGTGGGTTCGGGAGGGGGCCGTGGGTTCGGGAGGGGGCCGTGGGTTCGGGAGGGGGCCGTGGGTTCGGGAGGGGGCCGTGGGTTCGGGAGGGGGCCGTGGGTTCGGGAGGGGGCCGTGGGTTCGGGAGGGGGCCGTGGGTTCGGGAGGGGGCCGTGGGTTCGGGAGGGGGCCGTGGGTTCGGGAGGGGGCCGTGGGTTCGGGAGGGGGCCGTGGGTTCGGGAGGGGGCCGTGGGTTCGGGAGGGGGCCGTGGGTTCGGGAGGGGGCCGTGGGTTCGGGAGGGGCCGTGGGTTCGGGAGGGGGCCGTGGGTTCGGGAGGGGGCCGTGGGTTCGGGAGGGGGCCGTGGGTTCGGGAGGGGGCCGTGGGTTCGGGAGGGGGCCGTGGGTTCGGGAGGGGGCCGTGGGTTCGGGAGGGGGCGTGGGTTCGGGAGGGGGCCGTGGGTTCGGGAGGGGGCCGTGGGTTGGGGAGGGGGCCGTGGGTTCGGGAGGGGGGCCGTGGGTTCGGGAGGGGGCCGGGGGTTCGGGAGGGGGCCGTGGGTTCGGGAGGGGGGCCGTGGGTTCGGGAGGGGGCCGTTGGGTTCGGGAGGGGGCAGGGGCCGTGGGTTCGGGAGGGGGGCAGTGGGTTGGGATGGGGGCAGTGGGTTGGGAGGGGGCAGTGGGTTGGGAGGGGGCAGTGGGTTGGGGAGTGGGCAGTGGGTTGGGAGGGGGCAGTGGGTTAGGTTGGGGACAGGCAGCAACTGTGGATGGAATGGGGCAGGTGATGTTTCGGGTTTGTTTGCTTTGGGCAGATGACTGGGAATTTGTGGAGGCACAAAACTATGACAGCGTGCCGTGGGAAAGAGCCTTGCAGGAACTCATAGGATTTCAGAAACGTTGCTTTTATTTCAAGAGTTAAACTCCAGCGTGAACACAAACTGGGGTTATATAGTCAACAAGGATAATCTGACTGGATAGGAAGAGACCGTTGCTGCTGCCTGGGTAGTAGTCAGGTTTTAAAGTTTTGGAGTGGGCTCAGTGTCGAAGGATACCAGGTCAAATAGCATTAAATGGTGAAAATAAACGTTAAGGGGTTAAATGTTCTTTGCCTATTCCCCTGTAATCTTCACACAGCAGTATACTCCCACGGAGACAGCCTTCACTGGCGTGTACAGGGCCAAGGTTAGGTACAAAGCAAACCTCAACACAATCCCATCCAATATCTCGGTCAGCACACACTGACCGCTACCATCACGGCACCAACTGACCACTACTGTCACGGCACAAACACTCAAGAGAGAGTTAGATTTAGTTCTTAGGGCTAAGGGAATCAAGGGATATGGGGGGGAAAGCAGGAATGGGGTAATGATTTTAGATGATCAGCCACGATAACATTGAATGGCGGTGCTGGCTCAAACGGCCGAATGTCCTACTCCTGTACTTATTGTCTATGTTTCTATGTTACTCCGCTGCTACTGAAACTCACAATGCAAATTCTTCTCGAAGGCGGCGTCGATACTGCTTCTTCGGTTTCATCGTGTGGAAGTACGGCAGCTTAATGACATCAGGCCAGGCCGCTGGGCAAGGACTGCCACACAATCGACTGAGAAAACAAAGGCACAAAACACAATCATCATCTGCAAAAACGTTTTATAAAGCACGCCCCATCCACCGGGCCGTAACGACACCGTTCCCTTCTGCCCAAACAAACCCGCGAGTGTAACTGTGAAAACCCATGTTGTGTTCAACTGAGAGTGGAGAGCAACACGTCACGGCAGGCTGCAGACACGTGCAGAGTAACACGTCACGGCACGCTGCAGCACGCAGCGTAAACACGTCACGGCACACTGCAGACACGTGCAGAGTAAATGTCACGGCAGGCTGCAGACACGCAGAGTAACACGTCACGGCAGGCTGCAGACACGTGCAGAGTAACATGTCACGGCACGCTGCAGACACGTGCAGAGTAACATGTCACGGCACGCTGCAGACATGCAGAGTAACACGTCACGCTCCAGACACGCGCAGAGTACCACGTCACGGCACGCTCCAGACAGCCAGAGTAACACGTCACGGCACGCTCAGACAGGCAGAGTAACACGTCACGGCACAATCCAGACAAGGGGTTTATAACAGGATGGTATCAAACAAAGCCATTCTGGGCAGATTGAGAGGATTTGCTCTCTGGTGCACAGTCTGGTCCCAGGGACTGGTTTACTCATTTGAAGGGAGAGCTAGAGTCAGCAATGGCTGGGGCCTGGACTCATGAACGGGTTTTACCGCATAGGTTGGGAGTTTTATTCCTGAGCCATAGACCATTCAGTTGAATCATGCTCACTGTTCTCGATTATAGCATTATAATCCAGAACATTTAATTGACTGAATTTAAATTCTCCATCTTTTAGTTTAGTTCAGAGATACAGCATGGAAAAAGGCCCTTCAGTCCATTGAGACTGCACCAACCAGTGATCCCCGCACACTAACACTATGCTACAGACACTGGGGGACAATTTAGAATTTTACCGAAGCCAATTAAACCTACAAACCTGCACTCCTTTGGAGTGTTGGAGTAAACTGGAGCGCCTGGGGAAAACACGTAGGTCACGGAGAGAACGTAAAACTGCGTACAGACAGCTTTCTTAGTCAGGACTGAACCCGGGTCTCTGGCTCTGTGAGACAGCAACTCTACCGCAGCGCCGCTGTGGAAACTGTTGTGGATTTTGAACCTAATTGCTCCAGGAGTCTGCCTTACTAGTTTAGTTACTCATCTTAGGTATGTTACAAAACTTACCTTCAGCGGCGCTGCAGTTCTGCCACTGGCCGTGTGCGCGGATTTGGCGCCTTTGGGGGGGAGGGGGTTAAAATGCTGTTTTCTCCTGCTGAAGAATTGTTCCAACTGCCATTCTGCTATATTTTTTTTAAACCGTGGGACAATTTCAGCGCTGGAGTGAAATAAAATTCCATGTCCAACGCCGACAACGGGACGGATCTCACGTATGGGACAAATAAAGGAATGCCGTTTATTTAACATATAAACTTGCTTCTTAGGATTACTTTAATCCAAATTTTACGTTGCGAAAAGGTGATTTAGGCCCCATACGAACCGGCAGTGTTTTCCCTGCCGATATGGGGTTTAAATTCACCGCAACCACAACGTTCCAATCAATCGCGTTCCACAAAATCCCACTCGCAAGATGATTTAAATGGCCATTAATTTACGGGAATTAAGCACTAAATTCCTTCCATTTGGCCTATAAATTCATGACAATGAGATTTGAAAATCATGTTATATTGTGAATTCTTGTGTGAATGTTATTTGGACACTATTTAAAAATATTAATATTTTCTTAAGAAATGGATAGATGTTTAGATCTAGTAATTGAATTTTGTAATTAGCTACAATTAGGTAACTAACTAATTATATGCTTTAATTTCAGGTCATCCAAGTAAGATTGTTTCATATTTGTTTCAGAATGCTTCAACTATAATAATTGAAAATGTATTTCAGTTCTCTTAATTTTTAAGAACGTTATGGGCTTTTGACTGTCCTCGATCACAGCTTTTCTGTTGTCAATGGAAAAGCAATGGGGAACAAGATGCTAATTTCCGAGTATGAAAATGGCCATAACATTTTTAATACTGAAGATATGAAAGTGAATTAGTTGTGAAATTAAACTTATTTTTATGCTTTATCTGATGGGATAAATTGCAGACCTGATTTTTAAAATCTCAAAATTTTGTAACATTAGAAACATAGAAAATAGGTGCAGGAGTAGGCCATTCGGCCATTCAATATGATCATGGCTGATCATCCAACTCAGTATCCCGTACCTGCCTTCTCTCCATACCCCCTGATCCCTTTAGCCACAAGGGCCATCTAACTCCCTCTTAAATATAGCCAATGAACTGGCCTCAACTACCTTCTGTGGCAGAAAATTCCACAGATTCACCACTCTGTGAGAAAAATGTTTTTCTCATCTCGGTCCTAAAAGACGTCCCCCTTATCCGTAAACTGTGACCCCTTGTTCTGGACTTCCCCAACATCGGGAACCATCTTCCTGCATCTAGCCTGTCCAACCACTTAAGAATTTTGTACGTTTCGATAAGATCCCCCATCAATCTTCTAAATTCTAGCGAGTACAAGCCGAGTCTATCCAGTCTCTCTTCATATGAAAGTCCTGCCATCCCAGGAATCAGTCTGGTGTACCTTCTCTGTACTCTATCTATGGCAAGAATGTCTTTCTTCAGATTAGGAGACCAAAACTGTACGCAATACTCCAGGTGTGGTCTCACCAAGACGCTGTACAACTGCAGTAGAACCTCCCTGCTCTTATACTCAAATCCTTTTGCTAAGAATGCTAACATACCATTTGCTTTCTTCACTGCCTGCTGCACCTGCATGCCTACTTTCAATGACTGGTGTACCATGACACCCAGGTCTCATTGCATCTCCCCTTTTCCTAATCAGCCACCATTCAGATAATAGTCTACTTTCTTCTTTTTGCCACCAAAGTGGATAACCTCACATTTATCCATATTATACTGCATCTGCCATGCATTTGCCCACTCACCCAACCTATCCAAGTCACCTTGCAGCCTCCCAGCATCCTCCTCACAGCTAACTGCCCCCCAGCTTCATGTAATCTGCAAACTTGGAGATGTTGCATTCAATTCCCTCATTCAGATCATTAATATATATTGTAAATAGCTGGTGGTCCCAACACTGAGCCTTGCGGTACCCCACTGGTCACTGCCTGCCATTCTGAAAAGGACCCGTTTACTCCTACTCTTTGCTTCCTGTCTCCCAGCCTGGTCTCTATCCACATCAATACTGAACCCCCAATACCGTGTGCTTTAAGTTTGCATACTAATCTCTTATATGGGACCTTGTCGAAAGCCTTCTGAAAGTCCAGATATAAAACATCCACTGGTTCTCCCTTATCCACTCTACCAGTTACATCCTCGAAAAATTCTATAAGATTTGTCAGATATGATTTACCTTTCATAAATCCATGCTGACTTTGTCCAATGAATTCACCACTTTCCAAATGTGCTGCTATCCCATCTTAAATAACTGACTCTAGAATTTTCCCCACTACCGATGTTAGACTAACTGGTCTGTAATTCCCCGTTTTCTCTCTCACTTCCTTTTTAAAAAGTGGGGTTACATTAGCTACCCTCCAATCCTCAGGAACTACTCCAGAGTTTGAAAAAATTATCACTAATGCATCCACTATTTCTGGGGCTACTTCCTTAAACACTCTGGGATGCAGCCTATCTGGCCCTGGGGATTTATCTGCCTTTAATCCATTCAATTTACCTAACACCACTTCCCGGCTAACCTGGATTTCACTCAGTTCCTCCATCTCATTTGACCCCCCCCCCAGTCCCCTGCTATTTCCGGCAGATTATTTATGTCTTCCTTAGTGAAGACAGAACCAAAGTAGTTATTCAATTGGTCTGCCATGTCCTTGTTCCCTATGATCAATTCACCCGTTTCTGACTGCAAGGGACCTACATTTGTTTTAACTAATCTTTTTCTTTTCACATATCTATAAAAACCTTTGCAGTCAGTTTTTATGTTCCCTGCCAGTTTTCTTTCATAATCTATTTTCCCTTTCCTAATTAAGCCCTCCGACCTCCTCTGCTGGACTCTGAATTTCTCCCAGTCCTGTGGTAGGCTGCTTTTTTGGGCTAATTTGCATGCTTCATCTTATGATATTATCCCTGATTTCCCTTGTTATCCACAGATGTGCTACCTTCCCTGATTTATTCTTTTGCCAAACTGGGATGAACAATTGTTGTAGTTCATCCATGCAGTCTTTAAATGCCTTCCATTGCATTACACACCGTCAACCCTTTAAGAATCAATTGCCAGTCTATCCTGGCCAATTCACATCTCATACCCTCAAAGTTACCTTTCTTTAAGTTCAGAACCTTTGTTTCTGAATTAACAATGTCACTCTCCATCCTAATGAAGAACTCAACCATATTATGGTCACTCTTGCCAAAGGGGCCACACACAACAAGACTGCTAACTAACCCTTTCTCATTACTCAATACCCAGTCTAGAATAGCCTGCTCTCTCGTTGGTTCAGAAAACTATCCCGCATACATTCCAAGAAATCCTCTTCCTCAGCACCCCTGCCAATTTGATTCACCCAATCTATATGTAGATTGAAGTCACCCATTATAACTGTTTTACATTTGTTGCACGCATTTCTAATTGCCAGTTTGATGCCATCCCCAACTCCACTACTACTGTTAGGTGCCCTGTACACAACTCCCACTAGCGTTTTCTGCCCCTTAGTGTTTCGCAGCTCTACCCATATCGATTCCACATCCTCCAAGCTAATGTCCTTCCTTTCTATTGCGTTAATCTCTTCTCTAACCAGCAACGCTACTCCACCTCCTTTTCCTCTCTGTCTATCCCTCCTGAATATTGAAAATCCCTGGATGTTCAGCTCCCAGCCTTGGTCATCCTGGAGCCATGTCTCCGTGATCCCAACTATATCATATTCATTAATAACTATCTGCACATTCAACTCATCCACCTTATTACGAATGCTCCTTGCATTGAGACACAAAGCCTTCAGGCTTGTTTTACAACACTCTTATCCCTTATACAATGATGTTGAAAAGTGGCCCTTTTTGATTTTTGCCCTGGATTTTTCTGTCTGCCACTTTTACTTTTCACCTTGCTACCTATTGCTTCTACCCTCATTTTACACCCCTCTGTCTCTCTGCTCATGCTCCCATCCCCCTGCCACATTAGTTTAAATCCTCCCCGACAGCACTAGCAAACACCCCCCGAAGGACATTGGTTCCATTCCAGCCCAGGCGCAGACCGTCCTGTTTGTACTTGCTACATTGCTACTTATCTCTTCATAATGGAGATGAAGAGGAATTTCTTTAGTCAGAAGGTGGAGAATCTGTGCAATTCATTCCCACAGACAGCTGAGGAGGCCATCATTGCGTATTTCCAAGGCCGAGATTGATAGAACCATGATTAGCGTGAGTGTCAGGATTACAGGGAGAAAGCACGAGAATGGGGTTAGGAGGGACAGATAGATCAGCCATGATTGAATGGTGGGGTAGACTTGATGGGCCGAATGACCTAATTCTGTTCCTATCACATGAACAAGCATCACACAACCATTCTCACAGCCGCTGAAAATTCAAATCCGAGCCCATTCCTGGAGTCGCAGCACAGACCTGGAACATTCTGAGCAGTGTTGCCAGGACGGCGTGGGGCAGCTCTGGGCCTCCAGCCAGTGGACATAAACCCACAGACAAGCGGTGGGAAAGTTTGCCTACCTGATCAGCTCCAGTTGTGCCAGCTCCTGATTGGCCTGAAAGATTGGTTTTTTAGTGAAGAGTTCCCCAAGGATACAGCTGCAAAGATAAGAGACAGTTAGTGCCCTGAGCGTCAGTACCCCGATCGCCAGTGCCCCAATCATTAGTGCCCCGATCACCAGTGCCCCAATCGCCAGTGCCCCAATCGCCAGTGCCCCGACCGCCAGCGCCCCGATCGCCAGTGCCACTGACTGCTAGTGCCCTGATCATTAGTGCCCCGATCGCCCATGCCCCGGTTATTAGTGCCCCGATCGCCCGTGCCCCGATCGCCCGTGCCCCGATCGCCCGTGCCCCGATCGCCCGTGCCACTGACTGCCAGTGCCAGCCCAATGAGCTCCCTCACTCGGCTTGGGCACACAAAAGCCCAGCTTCCCATCCACATACAGGGAGATGCACATTTGCACCCATGCGTGAGGTGACAGCTGACGCATGCGGTCTGCTTACCACCACCAGCAGCGCCCAGCTGACTCATGCCCACGAACCGCTGCCAACATGGACACACAGCCCGCTCATACTTACAGCCCCGTGTTCACCACGGCCCAGCGATCCACGACATAGTCCATTTTGGTGTGCACAGCCTCGCTCAACCTGGTTTAGTGCCCCCCCCCCTCCTCCTCCCCCCTCAGCCAAGGCCCAGTACTGCTGCACCCTTGTTCCCACAGGGCTTGGTATTAAGCTGACTGCGGTGGGAATCGTTGGCGATCGTGGGCAGACTCGAGCGGCACCTACCCACAGCTCCAAACGTCGATGGCAGGCGTGTATCGCTCCTCCCCCAGCAGCAGTTCTGGTGGTCGATACCACAACGTGATGACTTTGTTGGTGTAAGGGCGGCTGGCAAAGAGATATTGGAGCTATGAGCATGGGCACTGCCAACACAAACACAAACCCAGAGAGTCCCACCAGCACAAAGGGCCAGATCCATGCACAAGCTGAGAGGCATCACGCACCACTGGAGAAATGGGCGAGGCATGGCAATGGAAACACAACCCAGAGACCAGCAGGGTTCACAAGATGAGAGGTCTGCTTCACTTGTCCTGCAGGTAGAGAGGTCCACATTCTCACTGCTGCTGGCTCTAATTTAACTCTTCCATCTCATTATCAACTCCTGTGCCAGGTATATTCTCTGTCAGCTCTCTTTATTCCAAACCGCAGCCCAGCCTGCGTCACAGTTGCCCAGCTGGCCCTACATGTCACCAGCATGGGACACTGCACACAATGAAGCACATGCTTCAGCTCCTTTCCTGCACAAGTCTATCCTGGCTTGTATTCTGAGCCTCAGCCTTTGGCCTCCATGCCCTCCTGAATCACGGTAACTCCCTGCCCGAGACAATGCCTGGACAGTCCCTGCTCCCATACAATCCTGAGACTGGATTTCCATCTGCCATTATCTGGGCCACTGTGTGATGTCTCCGTGCAGCCAGGAACACTGTCTGCATCGGTCTGGTGGCATTGACAAACCTGCTGGTCACGGAGCATTATTCGGCAGAGCACCAGCTGTTGGTATGAGCCCAATGGATGCTCAGTGCACTCAGTCCTGCGCTCACTCACACACCTGCTCACCATCACCCTTTGCTGACAACATTTTAAAATTGTTTTGTTAATTTCCCTTTGGATTTTCCATTCCTGATTGATCAGCCATGCTGGTCAATCAGAACCCTTGCTGACATCTAGCGGGACGTGATCCACAATGTCTGCTCGATTCACTTTGTTTGCTCCTCAAATGAATTCAATGAAGCCAGTCGGTGAGGACTTCCTCGGGCAGCTCCATCAGCTGCCTTACTGTGACCCTGGTCTCATCGTAACACCAGTCATGTCTGCACAAGGTCCAGTACCATTTGCCTCATCTACTAATGACACAGCCCGAGCCTGCATTCAGCATGACCTGGTCTGCACCGCTCATCATGCATCACCTGCAGGTCTCCGCATTCTGTCTCCATTCCCATGCATTTCCAATCAGTCCAGTTGGAAATGGTGGAAGTGTCCAACACTAGAGGGCATAACTATAAGGTGAGAGGGGGAAGTTCAAAGGAGATGTGCGGATGGAGCAAGTTGCTTTTACACAGCGGGCGGTGGGACACATTCCCAGGGGTGATGGTGGAGGTAGGTATGATCGTGGCGTTCAAGAAACTAAGATGGAAGTACAGAGAGTGGAGGGATAGAGGCAGATGAGATCAGTTAACTTGCCATCATGTTGGCCACGGACATTGCGGGCACAAGGGCCTGTTCCTGTACTGGTCCATGTGAACAAATGGGCATGGCCTAACCCAGGCCAGGAATGGGCTTGGCAGTGCCCGGCTGGAGTGCCCCACTGGACGTCCGTCATACACAGGCGAGGTGGGCTTCCTCTCCAGTGATGCTCTTGGTCACGGACGGACTCAGGAATGGTGTGAAGATGAAGGGCTTTGGTTGGACGGGCAGCAGATGCTGAGGTCAGGTCATTTGCAAACTCTCTCTGCATGTGGGATGTGATGCCATTCTCTTAGGGTCCATGCAGGAGTGATCAATAACCTCCTCGTCTGTGCCACCAGTGATCAATAACCTCCTCGTCTGTGCCACCAGCGCCATAGACAATACACTGTGCTCTCACCAAGACAACCAGATCCCGATTCACACACACTCAGGGCCGAAATACAACCGGAACATGTCCAATGAGTACTGCCCACTCACCTTTCCTCAGAGTTGTACAATCGCGCCAGGCCAAAATCTGCCAGCTTAATCTGCCCACTGGATCAAGAGAATAAATCAGTCACACAGCGTCTCTGTAACCCGCGACGTACGTTACACTCCGAACCCCACTCCCCTTCATAGAAACCCACCCACACCACAGTAGTCCTCACCCCCACCCTCCCCCTCACTTCCCCCACTCCCCACTACAGCAGCCTGACCCCCACTCCACCCTCCGCTCCCCCTATCCTCCCCCACTCTCCACCCACACCACAGTAGCCCTCACCCACCCTCCCTCCCTCTGCCAGCCCCTCCCTACCTGTTGTTGAGGAGGATGTTGGAACATTTGATGTCCCGGTGCAGGAAGTTTTTTTTGTGACAGTAATCAAGGCCATCCATCAACTGCCTCATGAAGGATTTGATGTGGTCCTCGGTGAAGTGCACCAGCCCTGACTCCAGAAGCCCCATCAGGTCGTGGTCCATGTACTCAAAGACCAGGTAGAAGGCCCCTGGAACACACATGCGACAGTGATGGAGACCGAGCGGGAAGCAACTAGTTCCTGCTGGCACCACACGGGGAATATTCAGCAAAGGATGTTGTGTTTCATGAGTAACACTGAGTCTCACTCAACTGCCAGAGCTCATCTTGGTGAAGCTGCACTTCTGGTTACACCGCCACACATCAGGACTAGCTTCTGGCCCGTGTACATGCTTCACATCCCACACTGACCCAGCACCAACTGTGAAAGTGCAGGGTACAGACCAACACCAACCTGTCACAGCCCCTGCTACACCAACCTGTCACAGCACCTGCTACTGGCAGAGCCTTGCAGCGCTCTGTCCGTTAGGACCATCTTCCTGGCTAAACAATGAGAAATGACAGGTCCTGGACCAGTAATATTGGCTATGACAAGGAAATCGCTCTGGCTTTGAGGATTTCCGGCATCTCCTGGAAGTTTGCCTCCAACAGGAGAGGCCAGGGGTTGGAGTTGAACCCTGGACCAGTGTGCAGGCATGAGGTCTGTGCACAGTCTCCACCATCTGCCCACCCTGAGCATGGCTCAGACTACCAGTGCTTTGACTCCAGGATTGAGCAGGCTCGGAGTTTAGCTACTGATCCCCACCCGCCATACGCTGGGACATAGACAATTAAACACAACTAGGAAGCCTGGACCAGTCACAGACGTAGCAACAGTAGAATGTCACACAATGCTTTGCGATTCCTTGACCCCGCGCTGCCCTGACCCCACGCTGCCCTGACCGCACTTGACCCCGCGCTGCCCTGACCCTGCTTGACCCCGCGCTGCCCTGACCCCGCGCTGCCCTGACCCCGCGCTGCCCTGGCCCTGCTTGACCCCGCGCTGCTTTGAACCCGCAGACCACACTGCTGTCGACTACCTTTATCCTTTTTGAAGTCGAGTGCATCCTGCTTGTCGGTCACTATCTCCTTCATGTTCACCACACTCGTGTGGTTCAGCTGCCGAAGGATTTTGATTTCTCGAATGGCTGTGATGGGAAAGCCTTCTTTTTCATTATCGAGACGAACCTTTTTCAGAGCAACCATCTCACCTTGGAGAAGAGAGAGTGTCTACTAATGACATGCAAATTTGAACCATGCAGCACAGGCACAGCCCTTTGCCCAACAGGCTGCCAACTTAAACTAATCTCTGGAACAACAATGGCAGGTATTTCTGGGAATAATACAGAAGATGCAGGATCAGTCCATTCCAAAGAGGAAGAAAGATTCTAAGGGGAGTAAGGGGTGACCGTGGCTGACAAGGGAAGTCAAGGACAATATAAAATCAAAGAGAAGAAGTATAACAAAGCAAAGATGAACCAGAAGCCAAAGGATTGGGCAAAACCTTTAAAGAGCAACAGAAGATAACTAAAGAGGCAATACGGGGAGAAATGATGAGGTATGAAAGGTAAGCTTGCCAAGAATATAAAGGAGGATAGTAAAAGCTTCTTTAGGTATGAGAAGAGGAAAAAATGAATTAAGACAAATGTGGGACCCTTGAAGACAGAAACAGGTGAATTTATTATGGGGAACAAGCAAATGGCAGACACGTCGAACAGGTACTTTGGATCTGTCTTCACTAAGAAGGCCACAAACAATCTCCCAGATGTACCAGTGACCAGAGGACCTAGGGTGACGGAGGAACTGAAGGATATCCACATTAGGCAGGAAATGGTGTTGGGTAGACTGATGGGGCTGAAGGCTGATAAATCCCCAGCGCCTGATGGTCTGCATCCCAGGGTACTTAAGGAAGTGGCTCTAGAAATTGTGGACGCATCGGTGATCATTTTCCAATGTTCTACAGATTCTGGATCAGTTCCGGTGGATTGCAGGGTAGATAATGTTATCCCATGTTTTAAGATGGGCGGGCGAGAGAAAACAGGGAATTATAGACCAGTTAGCCTGACGTCGGTGGTGGGGAAGATGCTGGTCAATCATAAAAGATGAAATAGCGGCACATTTGGATAGCAGTAACAGGATTGGTCCGAGTCAGCATGGATTTATGAAGGGGAAATCATGCTTGACTAATCTTCTGAAATTTTTTGAGGATGTAACTAGGAAACTGGACAAGGGAGAGACAGTGGATGTAGTGTACCTGGACTTTCAGAAAGCCTTTGATAGATTAGGGGACAAAATTAGAGCACATGGTATTGGGAGTAGGGTACTGACATGGACAGAAAATTGATTGGCAGACAGGAAACAAAGAGTAGGCATTAACGGGTCCCTTTCAGAATGGCAGGCAGTGACTAGTGGGGTAACGCAAGGCTCGGTGCTGGGACCGCAGCAATTTACAATATATATTAATGATATAGATGAATGGATTAAGAGTAACCTTAGCAAATTTGCAGATGACACAAAGCTGGGTGGCAGTGTGAACTGTGAGGAGGATGCTATGAGGATGCAGGGTGACTTTGACAGGTTGGGTGAGTGGGCAGATGCATGGCAGATGCTGTTTAAAGTGGATAAATTTGAGGTTGTCCACTTTGGTGCAAATACAGGAAAGCAGATTATTATCTGAATGGTGTCAAGTTAGGAAAAGGGGAAGAACAATGGGATCTGGGGTCCTTGTTCATCAGTCACTGAAATTAAGCATGCAGGTACAGCAGGCAGTGAAGAAGGCGAATGGCATGTTGGCTTTCCTAACAAGGGGAGTTGAGTATAAGAGCAAAGAAGTCCTTCAACAGTTGCACAGGCCCTGGTGAGACCACACCTGGAGTATTGTGTGCAGTTTTGGTCTCCAAACTTGAGGAAGGACATTCTTGCTATTGAGGGAGTGCAGCGTAGCTTCACATAGAATAAAACAACTAGACTTGTATACTCTGGAATTTAGGAGTATGGGAGGGGATTTTATTGAAACATATAGGATTGGACATGCTAGAGGGAGGAAACGTGTTCCCGATGTTGGGGAGTCCAGAACCAGGGGCCACAGTTTAAGAATAATGGGTAGACCATTTAGACAATAGGTGCAGGAGTAGGCCATTTGGCCCTTCGGGCCAGCAGTGCTGTTCAATGTGATCATGGCTGATCATCCACAATCAGTACCCCGTTCCTGCCTTCTCCCCTAATCCCTTGATTCTGCTAGCCCAAAGAGCTCAATCTAACTCATTTAGAACGGATACGAGGAAAAATATTTTCACCCAGAGAGTTGTGAATTTGTGGAATTCTCTACCTCAGAAGGCAGAGGAGGCCAATTCTCTGGATGCTTTCACGAGAGAGTTCGATAGAGCTCTTAAAGATGGTGAGTCAAGGGATATGGGGAGAAGGCAGGAACGGGGCACTGATTGTGGATGATCAGCCATGATCACAGTGAATGGCGGTGCTGGCACGAAGGGCTGAATGGCCTACTCCTGCACCTATTCTCCAAAAGTCTCAATCATATCTGAATCCACAACTACCCTGGCAACACGTTCTAAGCAACTACCACTCTCTGATTAAATAACATTCTCTGCACATCTTCTTTAAACTTTCTTCCACTCACCTTAAAGATGTGCCCTCTGTTCTTTGAGGCCATTTCTATTTCTACCCTTATAAAAAGGTTCTGACTGCCTACCTTATCCACATCTCTCATCATTTTCTATACTATCAGATTGTTCCTCAGCTTCCAAATCTCCAGAAAAATACATAATCTGTTTGACGGCACTGAGCCTGTACTCACTGGAGTTTAGATGGATGAAGCGGGACCACATTGGAACTTACTGAATAGTGAAAGGCCTGGATAGAGTGGATGTGGAGAGGATGTTTCCATTAGCAGGAGAGTC
The DNA here is from genome assembly GCA_035221665.1 of Okamejei kenojei. Taxonomy (NCBI): domain Eukaryota; kingdom Metazoa; phylum Chordata; class Chondrichthyes; order Rajiformes; family Rajidae; genus Okamejei; species Okamejei kenojei. The sequence continues at coordinate 14,823,728 of CM069161.1, forward strand.
TAGGACCAGAGGGCACAACCTTAGAATAAAAGGACGTACCTTTAGAAAGGAGGAGAGGAGGAATTTCTTTGGTTGGAGGAAGTTGGATCTGTGGATTTCATTACCACAGACAGTGGAGGCCGTCATTGGGTATTTTTAAAGAGGAGATTGATAGATTCTTTATTAGTAAGGTTATGGGGAGAAGGAGGAAGAATGGGGTCACAAGGGAAACATATATCAGCCATAAACGAATGGCGGAATTGACTCAAAGGGCTGAAGGGCCTAATTCTGCTCCGATGATATGAATTTATGCGCCATTTATATTTATAGCTAACACCCTCTAATCCAGAATGCAGAAACAACCAACTGTAGATGCTGGTTAACATCTGGACACAGAGTGCTGGAGTAACTCAGCGGGTCAGGCAGCATCTGTGGAGAACATGGATAGGTGACGTTTCACAGAGTGCTGGAGTAACTCAGCGGGTCAGGCAGCATCTGTGAAGAACATGGATAGGTGACGTTTCACAGAGTGCTGGAGTAACTCAGCGGGTCAGGCAGCATCTGTGGAGAACATGGATAGGTGACGTTTCACAGAGTGCTGGAGTAACTCAGCGGGTCAGGCAGCATCTGTGGAGTACATGGATAGGTACTCCGGAGATGCTGCCGGGCCTGCTGAGTTACTACAGCACTTTGTGACCCTCTGATCCAGACAGCATTCGGGTAAACCTTTTCTGCACCTTCTCCAAAGCCTCCACATCCTTCCTTGCAATGGGGGCGGCCAGAAATGCAGACAAGACTCCAAATGCAGCCTGACCAAAATGCTCGAGCTACATTGTGACTTGCTGACTGTTATACTCAAAGCCCAACGAGTGAAGGCAAGCATGCTGTGCACTTTTATTGCCACTCTCAGGGAGCCCACGAGTCAATGCTGTTTATGGTCCTATCTACTTTCCCCTTATATTCCACGGCCCAAAGTTCAACAATTCACACTTGCCCGGATTAAACCCCACCAATCAGCAAGTATAAGGAATAGTGAACATTATTCTGAAACATAAATTGCTTTTCACCATGAAAGACGTGCTCAGCAAGGGTGAGTTGTGAATGCTGTTACCTGTGTCCTTATCCTTTGCTTTGTAAACTTGCCCGTACGTCCCCTCTCCAGTGATTCCAATGATGTCAAACTTATCGACACATCGCTTGCCCCAGTCACTCTCCGTCTCCGTCTTCTCTCCGTGCCGAGGGCAGCACATTCTTCAAAGAGCAGCAAAGATGTGATTGGCAACAGGTTCAATACACAGACCCTCGCTAGGGGACAGGTCACGCACACACGCTGACCCACATGCGCACTGACCCACACGCGCACCGACCCACACGCGCACCGACCCACACGCGCACCGACCCACACGCGCACCGACCCACACGCGCACCGACCCACACGCGCACTGACCCACACGCGCACTGACCCACACACACACAGACTCACACACACACAGACTCACACGCTAATCCCCCCACCCCCCCACCACACGCAAACTGGCTCACACACATTGACCCACACACACGGATCCACACACACACTGATCCACACACACACGGATCCACACACACACGGATCCACACACACACGGATCCACACACACACGGATCCACACACACACGGATCCACACACACACGGATCCACACACACACACACGGATCCACACACACACGGATCCACACACACACGGATCCACACACACACATACACACACACTGATCCACACACACACACACTGATTCACACACACACACTGATTCACACACACACACACACACACTGATTCACACACACACGACTCCCACACACACGGATCCACACACACACACTGACCCGCACACACACATACACACACGGATCCACACACACACACTGACCCACACACACTGAGCCACACACACACACACACTGACCTACACTGGGGGACAGGTCCTCCCACCTCCACTAGATATGGCTCTGGTGACCCTCTCTGAAATCTACCACTGCTGCACAGTCTTGCAGCCGGCAACTGTGCAGCAACGTGACATGCGTGCAAGGGTGGACCCCAGAGGCTGCGTCACGACCCTCAGGTGACCTTTGCTGACCGCCCACAGCCCGAGGAACAAATGACTCCCGACCCTTCCTTATAAAATTTCACTGAATGTGTCCCATCCCTGTTCATACTTGGGCCTCTTTTTCAGCACGGGTTGAGGCTGGGGAGGGGTCTTCTGCTCCGGGGAGGCTGGTGGCGAGGGGTCTGTTCCCGGGAGCTCCGGTGGGAGGGGCAGGTCCGCCAGTAAATGCCGTGTTCTTTGGTCTCTGTCTTTCTTCACGGGTTTGACAGCCGGACTCTCCTTCGGGCTGCAACACAAACACAAATATAGAGACGTAGACAATAGATGAAGGAATAGGCCATTCGGCCCTACGCGCCAGCATCGCCATTCAATATGATCATGGCTGATCATCCAGAATCAGTACCCCGTTCCTGTTTTTTCCCCCCATATTCCTTGATTCCTTTAGCCCTAACAGCTAAATCTATCTCTTGAAAACATGCAGTGAATTGGCCTCCACAAGCAGAGCATTCCACAGATTCACAACTCTCTGGGTGTAAAAAGTTTTCCTCATCTCAATCCTAAATGGCCTACCCATTATTCTTAAACTGTGACCCTGGTTCTGGACTCCCCAACATCGGGACATTTTTCCTGCATCTAGCCTGTCCAATCCCTTAAGAATTTTCTATGGTCCCCTCTCATCCTTCTAAATTCCAGTGAATATAAACCCAGTCGACCCATTCTTTCAACATGCGTCAGTCCCGACATCCCGGGAATTAACCTGGTGAACCTACGCTGCACTCCCTCAACAGCAAGAATGTCCTTCCTCAAATTAGGAGACCAAAACTGCACACAATACTCCAGGTGTGGTCTCACCAGGGCCCTGTACAACTGCAGTAGGACCTCCTTGCTCCTAAACTCAACTCCTCTCGCTATATCCCCTCGGCCGGTCCCCAACGCCGTGTCCTCTGGCCCCTCTCGTTTGCAAACAGACGGGCCTTGCTGAGGATTTACGGCTCAGATTTGAAGGACAAACGCAGAGAGGTTGCTGTCAACACACATCTGACCCAGCAGCTCTGCCCAAAGTGGGGGCAGCTCAGTGGCGAGGTGTGGGTACACAGTGGGTGGACACTGTGGAGGGGGTCACAGTGGGGGGGGGGGGGGGGGCACACAGGGAGGATACACACAGTGGGTGGGCAGGGGATAGAGGAGGTGGGTGGGGGGAGCACACAGGAGGTGGAGGGGACCCCATGCTCCAGCATCACTCCTCTCAGCAACGTTAGCCAGTGCCAGTGCCAATGCAACCCGCTGTAGCTCCTGCATTACTGCCGGCACGGGTGCCCACTGCAAAGCTGCATGGTCTGCATGCCCTGAACGGGTTGCTGTTACTGCTGCGAACTTTGCAGAATCACTCAGAATCCTTGTGTGTGTGCCCTACATGTGGTGTACTTTGTGTACGGTTTGTAAAACAAAGACTTTATTGCAACATGTCAGAGAGCCCAACGCGCCCGTGCTGTGCTTGCTTACCTCTCCATCTCGTCCTCGCCGGGCAGCAGTGGGGGCAGCGGTAGTGGTGGGAGGGTGGACGTCAGTAAGGACGGCACACAGTTCAGTGTGGGTGGCATGGGGAGGCCGCAGGTCAGTGCCGTTGTCCGTGCGGGCTGCAGCAACGTGCCGCTGGTGGGGAGGATCACCGGCGGCACAGGAGTCGACATGGGTGGAGGTGCGGGCGTGGGGACGGGCGCTGGAGGTGACGGCGGAAGCACGGGTGGTAGGGGCAGCTGCAGCGTGACCACCGGCGGTAGCGGCAGCTCCGGTGGCACCTCGGCCACGGGTTGTGGTTGGCTGGAAGGGACGGGTGGCAGGGGAGGCAGTTGCACAGGGACAGGGGGGAGAGTCAGGGGGGGGGAGGGGGGAGGTAATGGTGGAGCAGAGCCACACGGAGGAAGCGGGGGCTTTTCCTGGAGGCTTTCGTCTGGTAACGGGGGCAGATTCTTGTTGTCACGTGTGTTTGCCGGTGACCGGGACTCCTTGCCGATCAGCACCAGCGGTGACAGCACCGACTCCTCGTTCTCCTGCTCCACCTTCACCTTCAGCTCTGGAATCATCTCCTCCGCAGTGTCCCTGCCCGTCTTTACAGGCACCGAGTTTGACACCTCAGTGGGTGACGGGGGCACCTCGGGCTTTATTACTTTAGTCAATTTCTTGATGTCCTTCAGTGAGGCGGTTGCGGGCGTGCTGCTGCATGGTAGCTTGGCCTCTCTGCAGTCTTTGGTGCCGGCTTTGGCAGCCACCGCCGCGCGCGCCCTCTTGGTTTTGCTCAGCTCGGCGCCCAGGCTGGACTTGAGGGTGAAGCGGCTGGGCGAGATGCTGGAGTGGCAGCTCGGCGAACGCGACTGCCGGTGTTTACTGTGTGAACGAGAGTGGCGTGTATACAGCGGGCTCCTGCTCCTAGACTTGCCTGATCTTCTGCAAAGACAAGAAACAGTGAGAGGTCAGTGCTGGAGATGGACAGGCAAGGGGCAAGGGGCAGGGGGCCAGGGAGCAGGGGAGCTAGGGGCAGGGGTTGGGGGCAGGGAGCATGGGGCTAGGTGCAGGGGGCCGGCAGGCAGGGGGGCTAGGTGCAGGGGGCCGGGAGGGCAAGGAGCAGGGGGCCAGGAGGCCGGGGGTGCTAGGGGCAGGAGGCTGGGGGGCCGGGGAGCATGGGGGGTGGGGGCAGGGGGGCCTGGGGTGTGGGGACAGGGGGCCGGGGGGCAGAGAGCCGGGACCTGGGAGGTGGGGGGCCTGGGAGCAGGGGTTGGGTGGCCAGGTGGCAGGGGACCGGGTGGCAGCTGAGCGGGGGGCAGGGGGCAACTGGGTGCAGTCGTAGGTAGAGATACAGGCCCTTTACCCCACACACATGTCCCATTCGCCCCCATTAGTACCACAGCCTTCCTCTGCCTGTCCCAGCTGTGGGAACATTCAGACATGGTGACCATGTAGCAACCATAACCAGCCTCTCCCCATCACTGATGTGCTCCAATGCAGGCAAAACCCTGGTGAATGTCCAGTGGGACCATCCTTCCTGCAGCACGGTGACCACAACATGGCAGCTTTCTATTCTCTGCCCTGACCTTTGAGGGCAGGCTTGGCGTTTGCCATCACCACCAGCCTGCCCGTGCTGCCACCACCAGCCTGCCTGTGCAACCAGCTTCAACCTGAGCAACATTCAAGTTCCACTGCTCATCTCCCAGCACCCTTTCATGTAGTGTACATCCAGTCTCCAAAATGCACCACCTGGCACGGTGACATTACACTGCTGCCTATCCCCCCTCTCTACCTGCCTCCTGGTCTCTCTCGTGCCGACATTCACCATTCCTCCTTCACTCACATCCAAGTCGTTAATATAAATAACAGGCAGCAGAGTCCCAGCACCGATCCGTCAGGCACACCATGGGCCCTCCCTGTCCTCCCTCCCTCCCCCCCCCCCCCTCCCACTCCCCCCCCTGCCTCTACCACTCCCCCCCGCCTCTATCACTCCCCCCCACACTTCCTCCCTCATCCCCTCCCCCCCCTCTACCCTCCCTGTTTCCACCAATTTGCGTAGTTTGACGCACACAGGCTTACATTTGCCCCACCCCTTGCTCTTCCCCAGGTGTTGCTGCGTTCCACCTGCATGCACTGGGCCCAGGCAGCACTAGTGATACATGGCTCCTCTGTCTGCATCACAGTAGCTGCAGCAAGCATCCATCTGCAAAGGACGGCTTAGTCTGTAAGTCAGCGGGATCGGTGTACCTGCTGCAGACACAATGCGATGGACTCACCAGCAGCTCCCTCCTGCGTCTCACACCCTTACAAAGCTGCAACGTCCCTGTCACTGCATGTCCTCTGCAGCCCTCCTGCATCTCGCCCTCTGCAGATGTTGTGCGAGGCAGTGCCGTGCTGAGCTGCAGCTCACCAGGAGAGTGGTGCATGGGGTTGCAGTGGCAACCTGACAGCGGCAGGCCCCATCGCCATGACAAGCTGCCGGCAATCCTGGCTCCCACCAGGTCCTAGTGCCCGCTGCCTTCTCACTGGGGCTGTCAGCTGTTTACATGTAACCTGTACTGCACCGTATGGAAGCTAACTGGCCTTGCAGTCTGAACCACATTATTATCATCCCGTCCGCAAAGTTACAGACTGGTCCCCTGGGTCATGGAGCCCGTCCCTAGCGACACGGAGACAGTCCCTGGGTTTGTTTTGTTTCAGTTTAGTTTAGAGATACAGCGCGAAAACAGGCCCTTCGGCCCACCAAATCCACCCTGACCAGCAATCCCTGCACACTAACACTATCCTACACACACTAGAGACAGTTTACATGTATACCACGCCAATAACCTACAAACCTGTACGTCTTTGGAGTGTGGGAAGAAACCGAAGATCTCAGAAAAAATCCACGCGGCGACGGGGAGAACGTACAAACTCCGTACCGACAGCACCGGTAGTCAGGATTTAACCCGGGTCTCTGGCGCTGTGAGCTGCGCCACCGGACCACTCTCACGGTCACGGGACCCATCCCCAGGATCATGGGGCCTGTACACACTGACATGAAGGGTTGTGCCTCACAATCAGCAGGAAAATAACGTTCAAATGCGAGACTTGAGCAGAAATTACAATGTTCCAGTGACTCGTTTAAATAAGTAAACTGCCTGCAGCTGTACGACACGTGTGTGTGTGTGTGTGTGTGTGTGTGTGTGCGCTTGCGTGCGTGTGTGTGTAAGAGTCAAGTGAGTTTATTGTCACGTGTCCCTGACAGGACAATGAAATTCTTGCTTTGCTTCCAGCACAACAGAACATAGTAGACATTGACTACAAAACAGATCAGTGTGTCCATATAGCATTATATACGTTAATGCACACATGAATAAATAAATTGATAAAGTGTGTGTGCGTGTGTGTGTGTGTGCGTGCGAGTGTGTGTGTGTGTGTGTGTGTGTGTGTATGTGCGTGAAAGAGTGTGTGTGTACTTGTGTGTGTGTGTGTGTGTGTGTGAGAGAGTGAGAGTGTGCGTGTGTGTGCGCGTGTGTGTGTAAGTCTGTAAGAGTGTGTGCACGTGCATATCCGGCAGGGATGCCCAACAATGTTTACCCAAGATCGGGAGGAGCCCAACACGTGCGAGTGCGTGTGTACGTGTGCACATGTACGTGTGCAGTGAGCGCGTGTGCGTGACTGAGATCGGGCAGGGCTGGCCTACAATGTTTTACCACTGTCAGAGCCCAACATGTATGCGGTGTGCGTGTACACGTGTGCGTGGCAGGGCTGGCTTACAACGCTTTACCAAGCCTGTGATGATCTGCAATGTCTCCTCCGTGACCAATACCAATGCACATCCAGCAGACCAGCAGACACACCTGGTGCCACAGACAGAAACAACACGGAAACAGGCCCTTCAGCCCATCTAGTCCATGCCGACCAACAACCACCCACTTACACTAATTCGACATTCAGACCATGTTTCTCTATACGTCAGCAATCCCATTAACTTACTCCCCACCAGATTCCACCACTGGACTAGGAGCGATGCCCAGTGGTGAATTAAACCACTGGTGTGGAGTTGTCTGCATCAGGCTGGCTGGGGCCGGGGCAAGCGTGGCCGGGGGCAAGTGTGGCCGGTGCAAGTGTGGCCGCGGGCAAGTGTGGCCGGGTGCAAGCGTGACCGGGGCAAGTGTGGCCGGGGCAAGTGTGGCCGGGGGCAAGTGTGGCCGGGGGCAAGTGTGGCCGGGGGCAAGTGTGGCCGGGGGCAAGTGTGGCCGTGGGCAAGTGTGGCTGGGGCAAGTGTGGCCGGGGCAAGTGTGGCTGGTGCAAGTGTGGCCGGGGCAAGTGTGGCCGGGTGCAAGCGTGACTGGGGCAAGTGTGGTCGTGGGCAAGTGTGGCTGGGGCAAGTGTGGCCGTGGGCAAGCGTGACTGGGGCAAGTGTGGTCGTGGGCAAGTGTGGCTGGGGCAAGTGTGGCCGTGGGCAAGCGTGGCTGGGGCAAGTGTGGCCGTGGGCAAGCGTGGCTGGGGCAAGTGTGGCTGGGGCAAGTGTGGCTGGGGCAAGTGTGGCCGTCGGCAAGCGTGGCTGGGGCAAGTTTGGCTGGGGCAAGTGTGGCCGTGGGCAAGTGTGGCCGTGGGCAAGTGTGGCTTGGGCAAGTGTGGCCGCGGGCAAGTGTGGCCGTGGGCAAGCGTGGCTGGGGCAAGTGTGGCCGTGGGCAAGCGTGGCTGGGGCAAGTGTGGCCGTGGGCAAGTGTGGCCGTGGGCAAGTGTGGCTGGGGCAAGCGTGGCTGGGGCAAGTGTGGCCGTGGGCAAGCGTGGCTTGTTCAAGTGTGGCCGGGGGCGAACGTGGCTTGTTCAAGTGTGGCCGTGGGCAAGCGTGGCTTGTTCAAGTGTGGCCGTGGGCAAGCGTGGCTTGTTCAAGTGTGGCTGGGTGCAAACGTGGCTGGGGCAAGTGTGGCCGTGGGCAAGTGTGGCTGGGGCAAGTGTGGCCGTGGGCAAGCGTGGCTTGTTCAAGTGTGGCCGGGTGCAAACGTGGCTGGGGCAAGTGTGGCCGTGGGCAAGCGTGGCTGGGGCAAGTGTGGCCGTGGGCAAGTGTGGCTGGGGCAAGCGTGGCTGGGGCAAGTGTGGCTGGGGCAAGTGTGGCTGGGGCAAGTGTGGCCGTGGGCAAGTGTGGCCGGGTGCAAACGTGGCCGGGGGTAGTTGCCGCCGTGTGCCTGCTCACTACCAACCACTCCACCTGTTTTGATGCCATTGGTCAACTATTTAATGGCAGCTCCCACTTCAAATTTAAATTATTAAATGACATCAAACAAAAATGTCTCTGCATAGTGATCGCTGTGGACCCCACACACCTTGCTGTAGGGACCCAGCGGTAGAGTTGCTGCCTCACAGCGCCTGAGACCAGGTTTGATCCTGACTACGGCTGCTGTCGGCATGGGCCCGGGGGGCCAAAGGGCCTGTTCAGCACTGCATCACTAAACTAGACTAAACTAAAAAAACACTGCATGAGCCCTGTACTGAACCTGGAGCCTGGACATACGTCATAAATTCATCTCCCCCACTATCTCTGCTCGAAGGGCCGACTGACCTAACTCTGCTCTCCAACTCATGACATACTCGCTGTCAGCGCCCAGTCTACGTGGTAATCCACATTTACAGCATTACATGCACCTTACTTTGCAAGTGGGGGAGAGGTCTGTTTGTACAAATATAAAGAGGTGCACAGGTCGTCCATCACGTCTGAGTGTAAAGGCTGTACACCACCCCCCCACTAAAATAGGGCCTGCCATAGGTCAGGTAACTGGGGTGCATGCCATGGGGGAACTGGGCCAGTCCCCGTATAGACGGGGCAAGGCCACAGGCAGTCGTGGTAAGTGGATCATTCATGGCCCGCTAGAGAGATGGCTGTCTAGATCATACAATGAACCACCATTAAGAGAACAGACTCTCTCAGATCTGGAAATGAAAACAAAATCTGATAATCCTACCGGAAACACTTGCACATTTAGGGGCTGAAATAAAGGCCGCTGGGTTTCTGTGATGGGGCAGGTCAGTGGGTCTGGATTCACTCACGTGTATGAAAGGTGCGGCCTGTTTACAGGAGCTGACGGGGGAGGGGTGCCACCTATGAGTGGCAGTCTCCACAGAAGGGCGAGCAGGGAAGAACAGTCTTCAGCCACAGGGCCTGTCTCTGCCCACACATGTCCCCGGGCTCGGTCTATCTACAGAGGGCACAGCCATGGGCAGACCTGGTGTCATCTGTCGATTCCCTGCACAGATTCTGCCTGACCCACTGAGTGAGGTGGGAGATTGCAACCTTCACGTGTTCTATTCTCTCAAATAGAACAAGTTGTCCTACAACTTTAGGCTGCGCACGCCGTACGCATGAAGACCCACTGAGTTCCCCCAGCGGCTGCAATTCCCGTCTCAACATCCTTATGAATAATCTCTTCTCCGCCATCTTTAGCTGATCACATCCTTGCTGAAGTGTGGTGACTGGAATGGCGAACACAATATTCCCAGCGCAGTCAAACCAATGTTTTATAGAACTATATGTCCCAACTCATGGAGTCTAGCCTCGGCCAATGAAGGCAAGCATGCTGTACCTTCTTCACTCCACTTTCAGGAAGGATGTACATGCACCACAAGGTCACTCTGTTCAACACCAGGGCCCTGCCATTCACTCCATGTGTGTCCCTATCTGGTTTGCACTTGTCCCTTACCTCTGCCACTTTCCCAGTTGATGGAGCTGCTGCTGTAACCGTTGTTTCACCGTCCCCTCACTACCATTGCCACCGACACTTTCATCCAATAAACGCTGTCCACGACCTTGCCGACAGACAACCTTCACGACAAGCTCGGCCTCGAACCAATCAAGCCCATTCTGACTCCAGGCCATGGCTCCTCCTGGCTCCCACATGTGCTCACCGCTGCAAGGTCAGCTAACCCGCCGCGGGAGAGGGAATTCAGACCGTCGAGTCTGTGCTAGCCCTCAAAGCAATCTGATTCCCAGGCCCCCGGCTCTCCCCTCACTCAGCAGCCTCTGGGCTATTCCAGCAACCACCAAGAGGCAGGTTACATGGGAGGAGGCCGACCCTGTCTGCACGGAATCCTTCTCGGAGCCACGAGGGAATGCAGAGGGAAGCGAGGCCACTCGGCCCATCTAGCCCTGGTGAGGACAGAGGTGGTGGTGAGGAGGGGAGTTTATGGTGGATCATGAAGTTAGAGGCTGGTGTACATTCACCGCAACATGAGGCCATTTCACCCATCATATCCATGTTAGCTCCCAGCACATCAATGCTGTCAGTCCCATTCCCCCTGCCTGTAGTGTCCATTCAATGACTGATTCACCACCTACACTCTGTCAGAGAGTTCTGTCCCGTGATAATGTGTAACATACATACTTCCTCATACCCCTCTCCTGTATCTTACATCTACAATTCTGAACCTCTCTCCCTAGACAAGCCCACGTTGTCCTTGTCCATAACCCCTCTCCCTAGACAAGCCCATGTTGTCCCTGTCCACATGCAGTCTCATCCACTTCCGTCCGCCCCAGTTCAGGAACGTTCTCCAGCCTCACCGTGGAGCCTACTCACAGAACGTCATCTCTGCAGCCTCTTCCTGCACCTCCCCGTCACACACACACTCACACAACTTCTACTGACCTCCCCTCTGCCCCTGGTACAGAGCACAGGACCTGCTCAAACACGCCCCGCAGCCAGGTTTTTGTGTTGCTGCATGTTTACAAATGCACCTCTGCTAACCCCCTCCTTCCTCCCGCCACAGCGCCATGCACGTTTCCCTGCTCCCACACCCACTGCGGGATTGCCCGCCTGCCCACGCTACAGCTGCGACAGGTTGCAGATTCTGCCGAGCATTGCACATGCTTCACTGGCCGTCCCATCACCCTCCTGGTGTCCCCTCACCATGACCGTCACTCCCGATCCCCCTCGATGGTCACTCCGGACAAAACCTACCAGTGCCCATCACTCCTGGTGCCCACTCACCCTGATGGTCACTCCAGACACCTGTCATCGTAGGTCACTTCTGATCCCCCCCGATGGTCAAACCTGACCCCCCCCCACCCCCTTGCGCACACACTCATACATTCACAGTTCACCCACCTCCCCTCTCCCACCCTCTCTGTCTGCCCCAGGTGGCGACAAGCTCCATTACTGGCTGCTCCTAAAGTCACACAAGGCGGCTGCAGGGAGGGGCAGGGGGGACAAGGAAATCAAACCAACCTCAGACTCAAGAGGGGGCAGCTGTGCCCAATATTGGGGTGAAGGGGGAGAGGAGAGGGAGGTGGTGGGCATGGGGTGGGGGCAGAAACACATGGAGGGTGGGGAGGGGGGTGCTGATTCTGCCCCCCCCCCCCCCCCCCCCCCGGAACCACCTGGAGCCAGGGCCTAAGGCCTGGGTCTGGAGCCTGGGCCTAGAGTCTGGGCCTGACCAATACCTGGGCCTGGGGCCTGTCTGACAGGCTGCTGGGGCCTCGGGTGCTGCACTGGAGTGTGGATCCCAGGGCTGCCGATATGCCCCAGGGTCCCAGCGACTGACCCACGGGGTCCCCGGGTCCACACGCATCCCCTTCCCCCATGCACTCTGTTGTACCTGATACCCTCTCCCTCCCCCCCTCCCGACCGAGTCACCTCTGCCCCTGCACCGTCCATTAATGCCCGACCTACCTGCCTGTTGTACCTGCCCCCTCTATGTTCCCACATCCCCCTCCCCCCGCGCTCACCCCACTCTCTCTGCCCCCCACCCCATTCTCTGCTCCCCTCCCCCGCTTTATGTCCCGCACCTCACTCCAGAACCCCCTCTCTGCCCTCTCCCTGCTCTCCCCCCTCCCCACATGCTCTCTGCACCCCTCCCCTCCCCCCCTCCCCCATTACCCCCCTCCCCCATTACCCCCCTCCCCCCCCCCCCCCCCGGCAGTGTGTCGCGACCTGCATGGCTGTACCTGTTGCTGGGGCTCTGGCTGAAGGAGCGGCGGCTGTAGGGGCTGACGGAGCGTCTCCTGCCGTAGGGGCTGGGCGAACGCCCACTGTACTCGTACGAGCTGCTGTGCCTGTCATAGCTGGGCGATCGCTGCCGACCGTAGGGGCTGGACGATCGCTGCTTGCGGCCGTAGGGACTGGGCGAGCGTGCGGTGTGGTAGGCTGCAGGCTCCCTGGAACCATAGTAGGGTGGGCTGGCGGACTGTTTCCGCACAGAGTCAGCGGGGCTCCGGCGATACCCGTCGTAATTACTCAACGTCCGCGGCCTGTAGCCCGGGCTGCCCTCGTAGCCCTTGCTGTAGCTGCCAAACGGGCTGTCCTCTCGGTGTGGGCTGCTGGAACGCCTGCGTCTCGGGCTCCCACCTTTCTTTTTCGGACTGGGGGATGAGCGATATCCCCGCGGCGGTTCCTTGCTTTTCTTCTGGCTCTTTAGTCGCTCCTTGTGTGCTGACCGCTGCTCTTTCTCGCGCCTCACCCTCTCTTTGGACGATTTGGCAGTCTTTGCTTCCTTGCTGCTGTGCTTGATGAGTGGTGATGCTCGCCCCTTCTTCCCACTCTCTTCATCCTCAACCATCTGCCTTTTAGATGAAGTCCTCTCTCTGCTGCCACTGGGCTTGCCAGACTCCAACTTCCTGCCCCGCTCCTTAACCCTCTCTGTCTCCTTCGACTTGTGGTGTTCCTTAACCCGTTTGTGTAGATGATGATGGTGATGCTTGTGAACTTTTACTGCTTTATCCGAACTTGTCCGTTCTTCCTTGTCCCTGCGGTCAGAGCGGATGGTGACCTCGGAGAAAGTATCAGAGTCCGAACTGATGTCGTCGTACTCCACCAGAGACTTCACCTTGGTGAGCGGTGGCTGTGTGGCCACCCCCGGCGAGTCTCGGCTGTGCTTGGCTCGGTGCCGCTTGTGCCTGGACGCTGCTTTGCGCCTCTCTCTGCTGCTGCTGGGGCCGGCCTGCAAGGAGCACAGGCCACTGCCTCCATCCGCCTTGGTCCCGGCTCTCTCCGAGCCTGGCATCCCACAAAACAAAAGCAAGAAAATTAATGGTGAGGTGTGCTGGTGGCAGCCCTGCTCCTCTGGCTCAACATTCACCCCAAGGGTTCCTTATCTTCCATAACCTTTACTCTGTCTCTGCCAACTTTACTTTACAGGAACTACTGCCTGGTATTTGCAATTTTCCTGTCAATGTTTTGGCTCCTGAAGATTTTGTTACAGGATAGGCGCCTTTCCCAAACACTAAAAACTTATTTTATTTCGTTCTAAGTTGAGTTCGAGTCCGGCAAATTGGATTAGCGAACGCCAAAAAAACTTGTTTCTGGTATTTAAGTTTTTATCAATAATATCGCTGTGGTTCTCGGCAAATGAGTCTATCAGCGTGTATATTGGACATTCTGCACTAGGGTTAGCAGCCCAGGAGCCGTGTCTGGCCAGTCCTCGGGCCGATGGAGGCGGATTGCGGGCAGGAGCCTGCGCTCAGCTCTGAAAACACCGACGCCATTGCGGCTTCAGAGCCGCTCCGCCGGAAACACCGACTCTGCAAAGGTCAAACGTCTACTTCCGGAACGCCCCCTTTGCTCATAAAACCGCGAGGCGGCGCTGTGGGCGCCTGCAGTATCTCATCCCCGGCCCATGGTGGCGCTGTGGGCGAGGTGGGCGCCTGCAGTATCTCATGCCCGGCCCATGGTGGCGCTGTGGGCGCCTGCAGTACCTCATCCTCTGCACATGATGGCGCTGAGGGTGCTGTGGGCGTCTGCAAAACATCATCCCCGACATCAGATGGCGGTGTCGGCGTTCAGGCGTCTGCAGTGCCTCATCCCGGGACCATGGTGGCGCTGTGGGCGCCTGCAATATCTCATCCCGAGCCCGCGGTGGCGCTGTGGGCGCCTGCAATATCTCACCCCGTGCCCGTGGTGGTGCTATCAGCGCTGTGGGCGCATGCAGTACCTCATCCCCGACACATGGTGGCGGTATGGGCGCCTGCAGTGCCACATCCCAAGCAGACGGTGGCGCTGTGGGCGCATGCAGTACCTGATCCCCGGCACATGGTGGCGCTGTGGGTGCCTGCAGTAGCCTATCCCGTGAACACAAAAAGCTGGCGAAGCTCAGCGGGTGCAGCAGCATCTAAGGAGCGAAGGAGATCGGCGACGTTTCGGGTCGAGACCCGTGCCCGCGGTGGCGCTGTGGGCACCTACACTACGTCATCCCAGGCATCAGAGGGCACCGCCCACTCACGGCAGCAGCTGCAGCACCGTCCCTGGTCGCCGGGTGGCGCGTGTGCAACGAGAGAGAGGCTGTAGGGGTGGGGGCTGTGGGGGTGGGGGCTGTAGAGGTGGGGGTTGTTGGGGCTGTAGGGGTGGGGGCTGTGGGGGTGGGGGCTGTAGAGGTGGGGGACTGTAGGGGTGGGGGTTGTTGGGGCTGTAGGGGTGGGGGATTGTAGGGGTGGGGGCTGTGGGAGTGGGGGCTGTAGGGGTGGGGGTTGTTGGGGCTGTAGGGGTGGGGGCTGTGGGGGTGGGGGCTGTGGGGGTGGGGGCTGTAGAGGTGGGGGTTGTTGGGGCTGTAGGGGTGGGGGCTGTGGGGGTGGGGGCTGTAGAGGTGGGGACTGTAGGGGTGGGGGTTGTTGGGGGCTGTAGGGGTGGGGATTGTAGGGGTGGGGGCTGTGGGGGTGGGGGCTGTAGGGTGGGGGTTGTTGGGGCTGTAGGGGTGGGGATTGTAGGGGTGGGGGCTGTAGGGGTGGGGGTGGGGGCTGTAGAGGTGGGGACTGTAGGGGTGGAGGCTGTAGAGGTGGGGGCTGTTGTGGTTGTACGGGTGGGGGCTGTTGGGGTGCGGGCTGTAGGGGTGGGGGCTGTAGGGGTGGGGGCTGTAGAGGTGGGGGTTGTTGGGGCTGTAGGGGTGGGGATTGTAGGGGTGGGGGCTGTAGGGGTGGGGGCTGTGGGGGTGGGGGTGGGGGCTGTAGAGGTGGGGGTTGTTGGGGCTGTAGGGGTGGGGGATTGTAGGGGTGGGGGCTGTTGTGGTTGTACGGGTGGGGGCTGTTGGGGTGGGGGCTGTAGAGGTGGGGGCTGTAGGGGTGGGGGCTGTGGGGGTGAGGCTGTAGGGGTGGGGGCTGTGGGGGGGGGCTGTGGGGGTGGGGGCTGTTGGGGTGGGGGCTGTAGGGTGGGGGCTGTAGAGGTGGGGGCTGTAGGGAGGCTGTGGTGGGGGCTTTAGAGGTGGGGGGTGTAGGGGCTGTGGTGGGGGCTGTAGGGGTGGGGGCTGTGGGGGTGAGGCTGTAGGGGTGGGGGCTGTGGGGGTGGGGCTGTGGGGGTGGGGTGGGGGCTGTAGGGGTGGGGGCTGTAGGGTGGGGGCTGTAGAGGGGGCTGTTGGGGGGGGGGCTGTAGGGTGGGGGCTGTAGAAGTGGGGGCTGAAGGGGTGGGGGATGTAGGGGTGGGGGCTGTAGAGGTGGGGGCTGTAGGGGTGGGGGCTGTAGGGGAGGCTGTAGAGGGGGCTGTTGGGGTGGGGCTGTAGGGGTGGGGGATGTTGGGGTGGGGGCTGTAGGGGTGGCTGTAGAGGGGGCTGTTGGGGTGGGGGCTGTAGGGTGGGGGCTGTAGAGGGGGCTGTTGGGGTGGGGGCTGTAGGGGGGGCTGTGGGGTGTTGGGGGGTGATAATTTGATAAGGTCCCACAGGAGATTAGTGGGCAAAATTAGGGCACATGGTATTGGGGGTAGAGTGCTGACACGGATAGAGAAGTGGTTGGCAGACAGGAAACAAAGAGTAGGGATTATCGCGTCCCTTTCAGAGTGGCAGGCAGTGACTAGTGGGGTATTGCAAGGCTCAGTGCTGGGACCGCAGCTATTTACAATATACATTAATTATTTAGATGAAGGGATTCAAATTAACATTAGCAAATTTGCAGGTGACACAAAGCTGGGTGGCAGTGTGAACTGTGAGGAGGATGCTATGAGAATGCAGGGTGACTTGGACAGGTTGGGTGAGTGGGCAGATGCAGTTTAATGTGGATAAATGTGACGTTACCCACTTTGGTAACAATAGCAAGAAGGCAGATTACTATCTAAAGGGTGTCAAATTGGGAAAAGGGGAAGTACAACGGGATCTGGGGTCCTTGTTCATCAGTCATTGAAATTAAGCATGCAGGTACAGCAGGCAGTGAAGAAGGCGAATGGCATATTGGCCTTCATAACAAGAGGAGTTGTGTATGGGAGCAAAGAGGTCCTTCTGCAGTTGTATAGGGCCCTAGTGAGACCACACCTGGAGTAGTGTGTGCAGTTTTAGTCCCCTAATTTGAGGAAGGACATTCTTGCTATTGAGGGAATGCAGCGTAGGTTTACAAGATTAATTCCGGGGATGGCAGGACTGTCATATTCAGAGAGACTGGAGCGGCTGGGCTTGTATACTCTTAGTTTAGTTTAGAAGGATGAGAGGATCTCTTATTGAAACATGTTAGATTATTAAGGGTTTGGACATGCTATAGGTAGGAATGTTCCCAATGTTGGTAGAGTCCAGAACCAGGGACCACAGTTTAAGAATAAGGGGTAAGCCATTTAGAACGGAGATGAGGAAACACTTTTTCTCACAGAGAGTTGTGAGTCTGTGGAATTCTCTGCCTCAGATGGTGGTGGAGGCCGGTTCTCTGGATACTTTCAAGAGAGAGCTAGATAGGGCTCTTAAAGATTGCGGAGTCAGGGGATATGGAGAGAAGGCAGGAACAGGGTACTGATTGGGGATGATCAGTCATGATCACATTGGATGGCGGTGCTGGTTCGAAGGGCCGAATGGCCGACTCCTGCACCTATTGTCTATTGTCTATTGCAGTAGGGGAGGGGCTGTAGGGGAGGGGCTGCAAGGGGGTGCATGGAGACGCAGCAAGATGTGCAGAGCGCTATGGTACAAAGTTAATGTGACAGAAATATAACGATACTTTATTGTCGCATGTACCGAGCTACAGCGAGATTCATTGTTATTGCGGATGCTACACAAAGTAAGCAGAGTCGCCACATTTCTGGCGCCGACAAATAATTCATCAGAAGGTAGACAAAAAAGCTGGAGAAACTCAACGGGTGAGGCAGCATTTATGAAGCGAAGGAATAGGCGACGTTTCGGGTCGAGACTCTTCTTCAGTATTCAGGAGACCCCCGGTGGTCCCTCTTCATTGCCAGCGGCCCGTCCTCAGCACCAAGCCTCGCCCCCTCAGGGGTTCGCCAGCGAGCTTCCCCCTCCCCCTCCCACTCCCGTCTCCCCCCTCCCACTCCCGTCTCCCCCCTCACCTCCCCTCCCCTCTCCCGTCCCCACTCCCCTCTCTCCTTTGATAAGGAGCCACATGTCAGGACTGCTGAGGAAAATAAGAGCCCACGGTATCAAAGGGCAGATAAGAGCATGGATCGCAGGTTGGATGGATGGATGGCAGAAGGCAAAGAATGGCGATAAAATCTCCTCCCCTCTCTCCTGTTCTTCTCCCGCAGCCGACCTCGAGGCTCCGTAGGAGAGACCGCGCCCCCCCCCCCGGTCCTCCTCCAACCGGCACTTATTCCAGCGCCCACTGACGGAGACTCTCCTCCTTCCAAACCACCCACTGTACCCCGACCCCCGCAATGTTGCCGCGGATGACGCTGTCATATTCGGTAGAGAGGATGCGGAGTCTCAGCTGCGAGAAGCGTGTTTAATGGTGGCGCGGTTGTTACAGCGATCATGGTCTGGTTCTCCGCGGCTCCTGCGGCTGCAGCCGCTGACCACAACATCGCCTCAGGCTGGACCGGGGCAAGCAGCACGGCTAGCGATCGGGCACCCTACTGGTCCCAGGGCGGAGCTCGGTCCCAGGGCGGAGCTCGGTCCCAGGGCGGAGCTCGGTCCCAGGGCGGAGCGCGGTCCCAGGGCGGAGCGCGGTCCCAGGGCGGAGCTCGGTCCCAGGGCGGAGCTCGGTCCCAGGGCGGAGCGCGGTCCCAGGGCGGAGCTCGGTCCCAGGGCGGAGCGCGGTCCCAGGGCGAAGCGCGGTCCCAGGGCGGGGTTGGGTTTGGTCGAGCGGACACTATTTCTTGGTGTCGCTGGTCTTGCTGCACCACACCACCAGGCCCACCATGAGGGGGATGATACAGATGGGCGTCATCACCAGCCCCAGCAACATGTTGTTGGCTGGATCGGCCAGCAACTCGCCCGGCTCTCTGTGGCACCACTGGAAAAAATCGCTGTGCTTCTTAATAAAGAAACGCTCCCCAACTTCATTCGGCCAAAAAAGGTTCTGCTGCAACAATAACGTCTCGGTGCACATTGTCAGCGTGCTGTAGAAACTGAAAGAGAGAGACGGACGAGGAATAAACAACCATGCTGTAGCTACACAGACTGAGCGGGAGTGTGGGCTTGTGTCGGGGGTGGGGCACTCGCTGGGGCACCGTGCATGTAGCGGGGGGGCAATGGGTGGGGAGGCGGAGAGCTGGTCTGGCAATCAGCAGACTGACCTCACACACACGCACACACTGACCCCCACACAGACACTGACCCACACACACTGACCCCACACAAGCTGATCCCCACAAACACTGACCCACCCACACACACACTGATCCCCACACACCCTGACCCACACACACCCTGACCCACACACACACTGACCCCCACACAGACACTGACCCACACGCACACTGACCCACACGCACACTGACCCACACGCACCCTGACCCACACACCACTGACCCCCCACACACACTGACCCCCCCACACACACACATTGACCACACACACACACACTGACCCACACACACTGACCCTCACACACTGACCCACACACACACTGACCCACACACACACACACCGACCCCCCCCCACACACACTGATCCACACACACACACACTGACCCACACACACACACACTGACCCACACACACACACACTGACCCACACACACACTGACCCACACACACACACTGACCCACACACACACTGACCGACACACCCACTGACCCACCTACACACACACTGACCCGCACACACACACACACACACTGACCCCCACACACACACACACCGAACCACACACACACACACACTGACCCACACACACACACTGACCACACACACACACACACTGACCCACACACACACACTGACCCACACAAACACTGACCCCCACACATACTGACCACACACACTGACCCACACACGCACTGACCCACACCACATACCTGGCCACTGCTGCCCAGTTGCACCATTGGTCACTGCCAATTTCACTCATCATTGCGTTGAAATGGTGTCCACAGACGAGTTCGAGAATGTAGAAGATTGCTAATGAGGAAATTAAGAGACTTGAGAGGTCGTTGCACAGAATCTGTACCATTGGAGTATAATACAGAGGACAGTTCTACTGACCACCTGGGTTATCACCCGATGCAGGGCGGGGGGGAGGGGTTACAGTCAGCGTGGGTGGGGGTTACAGTCAGCGGGGAGGGGGATTACAGTCAGTGGGAGACGGGCGAGGGGGGGAGGGGGATGGGGGTTGGGTTTGCCTGCCACTGCCAGGCTACAGGTATGCAGCGTCCCTTCTCTCCCCCATCCCAGCTCAAGGCGCAAGAGTTGAGGGCCTGGTCTTGCTGAGCAGGCCCACTCACTAAGTCGGAGGCCAGATGGCATCCGCTCTCCCTGTGCCTGGCCACTCTCCCCTCACAGCTGTGCCTGTGATCCTCCATCCTCTCTCACACATGGTCATAGTTCATTCCTGACGTCAACAGGTTGGACTATTTCCGACACTTTTCCCCTGTGTCCTGTACACTGTGTCCTCTGATGCTTGATTCCCCAACTCTGGTAACATGACGGTATTCACCATTACTATTCCTCTCATTTTGGGATACACCTCCATGAGATCACTCCTATAGCTTAGGCCCTCCAGTATTGGCAACATCCTTGTCAGCTTATCTAGTTTAGTTTAAACATACAGCGTGGAAACAGGCCCTTCGGCCCAACGGGTCCAGGCCGACCAGCGATCCCCACATATTAACACTATCCTA
Organism: Okamejei kenojei; assembly: GCA_035221665.1. NCBI lineage: Eukaryota > Metazoa > Chordata > Chondrichthyes > Rajiformes > Rajidae > Okamejei > Okamejei kenojei. The sequence goes on from CM069161.1 coordinate 14,844,249, forward strand.
CACACACGAGGGACAATTTTTACATTTAAAAAGCCAATTTACATTCACAACCAGCTAAACATGCACAATGGCCAAAACTGAACGCAATATTATAATAGTTCTCAGGAATAGAATCCTATTGTAATCTGTGGACTGTCTGTAGGCCGTTTAGAATCTGACCTCCAGAGCTGTGCGTGTGGAGTGAGCTGATCTCCCTGTACTAATCCCACATGAGTTAATGAGGCATTCAGCAATACAGCATGGAAACAGGCCCTTCAACCCATCTTGCCCATGCTGACCTTGATGGTCCATCTCCATTAGTCCCACCTGTTTTGCTTATTTCCCCCTCAATCTTTCCGGTCCATATATGGGAACTCGTATATTTTAAATGTTGCTGTTGTACCTGCCTCAACTATCTCCTCTGGCAGTTCAGTCCATATACCCAGCCCCTCAGGTTTCGATGAAACCTCTCACCTTAAACCTATGTCTCTGGTTCTTGATTCCCCTTCACTGGGTGAAAGACTGTGCATTCACCCTATCTATTCCCCTCATGATATTTTACACTTCTATAACATCACCCCTCAGCCTCCTGCGCACCAAGGAATAGTTTCACCCTGCCCAACCTCACCCTATAGCTCAGGCCCTCCAGTCCTGGCAACATCCTCGCAGATATTCTTTTCACTCTTTCCAGCGTAAACCCCTTCCCACAGCAGGGTGATCAAAGCTGAAAACAATATCCCAAACACAGCCTAACCAAAGTCTTGTACAACTGTAACACAATGTCCCATACTGTGAGCAGATTTGGCCCCAGATCTGAGGAAGGATGTGCTGGCGCTGGAGAGGGTCCAGTGGAGGTTTACGAGAATTATCCCAGGAGCGAGTGGGTTAACTTTTGATGAGCGTTTGTTGGCACTGGTCCTGTACTCGCTTGAGTTTAGCAGGATGAGGGGGGACCTCATTGAAATCAACAAATTGTGAAAGATCTAGATAGAGAGGATGTGGAGAGGATGTTTCCACGTGGGAGAGTCGAACACTAAAGGTCATAGCCTCAGGATTAAAGGACATTTCTTTAGGAAGGAGATGAGGAGGAATTTCTTGTGGAATTCATCACCACAGAAGGCTGTGGAGGCCAAGTCAAAGGATATTTTTCAGGCAGAGATTGATATATTATTGATTAATTGTTGGGGGTTAAATCTGGAGGCTGCGCCTCGCCTGCAGTCCGTCTGTTTTTTCCTTTTTTGTTGTCCTTGTCCTGTTTCGTCAGTTAATTTGAGTTTTTAGTTTGTGTGTGTGTGTGTGTGTGTGTGGTGGGGGGGGGGGGGGGGGGAGAAACTTGTTTTTAGTCTCTTCCTTCAGGGAGGATGCGACTTTATTTTCTCGTATCCTCCATTTCCGTCTGCGCTGAGGCCTAATGGCGGAGCTGGCAGCCTCCAACTGCGACCGACCCGAGACTCCGGAGGCAGAGCCAGCCAGGACTTACCAGCGCGAGGTTGGCCGACCGGGGCTGTGGCAGGCTCCGGCGGCGGCGACGGCCTGACTCGGGGCTGTGGAGGTGTCCCGGCGGCGGTAGCAACTTTGGAGGCCCGGTCGCAGGGCCAGCAGACAACATCGTCGGGAGCTCGCGGGTCACAAGTTGGTGACCTGTTTTTCCGGAGCTTCCCGCAACAACAGCTGCTTCCGCTGGACTGGAGGGCGGCAGCCTCAACCACCCCGGGCCACGGAGTTTGAACTGGCCCGTTCACGGAGCTCAGCCGCGGGACTTACTTACCATCACCCGGTGGGGTCACAACTTAGGAGGCCTGGATCGCCTCAGCACAGAGGGAGAACAAGGAGGGAAGGCATAAAGACTTAAGACTTTTGCCTTCCACCACAGTGAGGAGGTGCTTGGTGAACTCACTGTGGTGGATGTTAATTTGTGTTTATTGTGTTTTGTTAATTTATTAAATGTATGACTGCCAGGAACTAAATTTCGTTCGGACCGAAAGGTCTGAATGACAATAAAGGATACTTTACTTTACTATTATTACTGGTGTCAGGGGTTATGGGGAGAAGGCAGGAGAATAAGGTTTAGTCTGATTTAGTTTACTGCCACGTGTACTGAGGTACACTAAAAAGTTTTTGTTGCGTGCTAACCAGTCAGCAGAAAGACATGATTACAATCGAGCCATTTACAGTGTACAGATAAATGAGAAGGGAATAATAGGTCAAGAGGGAAAGATAGATCAGCCATAATTGAATGGCAGAGTAGTCTTGATGGGCCGAATGGTATAATTCTGCTGCTATCACATGAATATGATAGGTGGCACTGCTCGGGCAGGGCTGGTCACGGCTCCTGGGACAAGCTGTTCCACACTCACCATCCTCCTCACTCATCTGCTGCATCGTTACGTTGAGCTGCATCGCTGTAGCATTGCTGCTGTTGGGCTCAGTGAAGGCTGCGACGGTGCCCAGCGACGGATCTGGAACAACAAACAGCGATGGAGTGTACATAGAAGGTAGAGGCCATAATAAAGGAAGAGGTTACGGAGTACTTAGATGTTCATGATAAATTAGGCCAAAGTCAGCTGGGCTTTGTGAAGAGGAGGTCTTGCTTGACAAATTTGCTGGAAATCTTTGAGGAAGTAAATAGCAGGACAGACAAAGGAGAGTCAGTAGATTTTTAAAGAAGGAACTGCAGATGCTGGAGAATCGAGGGTACACAAAAAGCTGGAGAAACTCAGCGGGTGCAGCAGCATCTAAGGAGCAAAGGAGATAGGCGACGTTTCGGGTCGAGACCCTTCTTCTACCCGAGAGTCAGTAGATGTTGTTTATTTAGATTTTCATGAAGCCTTTGATAAGGTGCCACATGCGAGGCTGCTAAGGAAGATGAGAGTCCATGGTATCAAAGGGCAGACACTGGCATGGACAGCAGGTTGGCTGGATGGCAGAAGTCAAAGGGTGGCGATAAAGGCAGCTTTTTCTTGTTGGCTGCCAGTGACAAGCGGAGCTCTGCAGGGGTCAGTGCTACTCTTCACGCTGTATATTAATGATTTGGATGAGGGGATTGAAGGCTTTGAGGCAAAGTTTGCGGATGATACGAAAGTAGGTGGAAGGGCAGGTAGCGTAGAGAAAACAGGGACTCTGCAGAAGGACTTAGACAGGTTGGGAGAGTGGGCAGTGAAGTGGCAGATGGAATATAATGTAGCAAAGTGTGGAGTCATGCATTTTGACAGTAGGAATAAAGGCATAGACTATTTTCTAAATGGGGAGAGAATCCAGAAATCGGAGGAGCAAAGGTTAATCTGCACGTCGAAACGGTAATAAAGAAGGCAAGCTCAATTTATTTCAAGGGGGCTTGTATACAAAAACAGGGATGTAGTGCTGAGGCTCTATAAGGCGCTGGTAAGGCCACATTTGGAGTATCGTGAGCAATTCTGGGCACCATATCTAAGGAAGGATGTACTGACTCTGGAGAGGGTCCAGAGGAGGTTTCTCAAGAATGACCTCAGGAATTAGTCGGTTAACCTATGATGAGCGTTTGTCAGCACTGGGCCTGTACTCGCTTTACTCGAGTTTAGAATGAGGGGGGACATACAGAATGGTGAAAAACTTGGATTGGATGTGGAGAGGATGTTTCCACTAGAGGTCACAGGCTCAGAATTAAAGGAAGTTCTTTTTGAAAGGATATGAGAAGAAATGTATTTATTCAGAGGGTGGTGAGTCTGTGGAATTCTTTGGAGGCCAAGTCAGTGGATATTTTCAAGGCAGAGATTGATGGTTTTGTGATTAGTACGGGTGTCAGTGGGGAGAAGGCAGGAGAATGGGGTTAGGAGGGAGAGATAGATCAGACATGATTGGAAGGTGGAGTAGACTTGATGGGCCGAATGGCCTAATTCTGCTGCTATCACATGACCTTATGAACATACAAGAGCACAGCTCAGAAACATGCCCTTCGGCCCACTGACCACATAGCCCTGCTGACCATAGAACAGTACAGCGCAGAACAGGCCAGCATGGGGGAGGGAGGCTGGGTGGGGGGGGGTGGGCTGCGTTGGGGGCACTGCCAGCCGCTGCACCCTACCCTCGGATCCGGAGCCTCTTGCAGTTCCCGGAGTCCGGAAACGTGAGACATTGGCCGGGCGCGGGGGGCAGCAACGCTCGGGTCCTGGGGCAGGGAGCAGGGAGCAGGGATCAGGGAGCGGAGTGGACCGCACCGCCCATCCTCGGCTCCAGAGCACCATGGCGGGGACGCCATGGGAGATAACACTAGAGGGCCTGGGTATGGAGTTGGTGGGGGGGGGGGGGGGGAGTAGAGGGGGTCTACTGACCCAGAAACTGTGGGTCTGTGGCCGCAGTCAGTGTTAGGGTCAGGGTGGAAATGGTGGAATTCAGAGGGCTGCAGGGTCAAGCGCTGAGTGATGGCACACAGGGACAGCTGGGCCGAATGGCCCGTTTCCATGCGACACCACTCCATGACTAACTCAGAAATATAGATCCTCCCAACATCTTAACCCTAATGCACAAAATCTCTGGAACAGAGCATTGCAACATCAGCCGCACTGAACATCCACCCCAGAAATACGACAGAGAACTGGTGCAAACTGCGACCATCCCCGCTCACTCCACCCGCTCCCCCCCAACTCACATCCACCACCTCCCCCGCCCCCCCCTGCACTGGTGCCCGCTCTGATGGCGCAGCCTGCACTGGCCCTGCAGGACATGCACCGTTCCGTGGGCAGCCTTGCCCTGGTACTCACCTGGTGTGGAGAATGAAGCCACGGTCAGTGTGAGGCAGGCCGCGAGGTACTGACCGAACACCATGGTCTAACTGATCCTGACCACAACTGCTGACTGAGGGGGAAGTGTCGAAAACAGGAAACTCCAGGCGAGGCGCTCCCAGAACCAACATCAGCAACAGTGGCAGGAAAACCCAACCCGCACAAACAAAGGCTTAACTCTTCCGTTACCCAGAATCAGCTCATGAGATCCCTGACTCCGGAAATTTCAGTGCCGTCCTGCCCAGGAATCACCTTAAACCGACACCGTTCCCCAGCAGTGAAGCAGAAACATCCTCGCAAGTGCTGCCTGACCCGCTGAGTTACTCCAGCACTCTGTGAAACGTCACCTATCCATGTTCTCCACAGATGCTGCCTGACCCACTGAGTTACTCCAGCACTCTGTGAAACGTCATCTGTCCATGTTCTCCACAGATGCTGCCTGACCCGCTGAGTTACTCCAGCACTCTGTGAAACGTCACCTATCCATATTCTCCACAGATGCTGCCTGACCCGCTGAGTTACTCCAGCATTTGGTGTCTATAATCAAGGCCAAACCAATGTTTAATAGAGTTGGAACAGCAGCTCCATGATCTTGTATTCAGTGCCCTGACTAATGAAGGCCAGTGCCCTGTGTGACTTCTCAAGCACAGTATCGACCGGCACTGTCAACTGCAAGGATCCAGAGTCATAGAGTCAGACAGCATGGAAACAGGCCCATCAGCCTAACTTGTCTACATCAACCAAGATGCCCCATCTACACTAGTCCCACCTGCCTGTGTTGGGCCCATGTCTCTATAAACCTACCCCATTCATGTACCTGCCTCAACTATTTCCTCCAGCAGCTCGTTCCTGAAACCCACCACCCTATGTGTAAAAAGGTGATCCTCAGGCTCCTATTAAATCATTCCCTCCTCAACTTAAACCTATAGTATGTCCTCTGGTCCTTGATTTCCCTTATTCTGGGTAAAAGACTCTGTGCATTCACCCTATCAATTACGCTTATGCTCCTTAGTGATAGGAGCAGAATTAGGCGCTTCAGCCTGTCGTCTACTCTGCCATTCAATCATGGCTGATCTATCTTCCCCTCTCAATCCAATTCTACTGTCTTCTCCCCATAACCCCTGACACCGGTACCAATCAAGAATCTATCTATCTCTGTAGGTATCTTACAAAACTTACCTTGAGCGGCGCTGCAGTTCTGACACTCCCCGTGTGCGCGACTTTTGCGCCTTTCAGAGGGGGGCGGGTTTAAAGTGTTGTTTTTCTCCAGACAGGGCAAGTCGATCTATCTCGGGATTTCGTTAATAAGAGAAATCGCTCCGACATTTGTTTTATGAAGGTATTTTTAAACTACACTAGATCATTTATTAGCTAGAGTAGTTAAAAAATCACCTTCTAAACCCGTGAGCGCCGACAATGGAAAGGATTTTACGTAGGGGATAAAATAAGGTACACAGTTTATTTTTACATAAAAACGTGCTTCTTAGGAAGCCTTTAATCAAATTTTCATGTTGCGAAAAGGGGACTAAAAAAATATACGAACCGGCAGTGTTTTTCCTGACGACTGTGGGTTGAATTCACCGCAAACCGCAATGTTCCAATCCACCGCGTTCCACTAAAACCCACTTGCAAGTTGATTTAAATGGGAATTAAACACTAAATTCTTCCCATTTGGCCTATAAATTCATGAAAATGAGATTTAAAAATCATGTTATATTGTGAATTATTGTGTGAATATTATTTGGAAACTTAGGCAATTTAAAAATGTTTATCTTTTCTTGAGAAATTGATAGATGTTTAGATCTAGTAATTGAATTTTGTAATTAGCTGCAATTAGGTAACTAACTAATTATATGCTTAAATTTCAGGTCATCCAAGTAAGATTGTTTCATATTTGTTTCAGAATGCTTCCATCTATAATAACTATAATAACTGAAAATGTCATTGAGTTCTCTTAATTTTTAAGAAAGTTATGGGCTTTAGACTGTCCTAGATCACAGCTTTTAAGTTAAGTCAATGGAAAGGTAATGGGGAACAAGATGCTAATTTCCGAGTATGAAAATGGCCATAACATTTTTAATACTGAAGATATGAAAGTGAATTAAACTTAAACTTCTTTTTATGCTTTATCTGATGGGATAAATTGCAGAATTGATTTTTAAAATCTCAAAATTTTGTAACATTGCTAATCTCTGCATTAAAAATATCAATGGACACGGCCTGCACAACCTTCTGTGGCAATGAATTCCACCACCCTCTGAATAAATAAATATACCTAATCTCCTTCCTAAAGGAACATCCTTTAATTCTGAGGCTGTGATCTGTGGTCCTATACTCTCCCGCTAGTGGAAATATCCTCTCCACATCCACTCTATCAAAGCCTTTCACTATTCAGTAAGTTTCAATTTGGTCCCTTCTCATCCTTCTAAACTCCAGCCAGTGCCGTCAAACACTCATATGTTAACTCACACATTCCTGAACCCTCTCCAGGGCCAGCATATCCTTCCTCAGATATGGGGCCCAAAATTACTCACCAAACTCCAAATGCGACCTGTGGCACAAATGCCTGTGGTGATAAGGTGCTTTGAGAGGTTGATCATGGTGAACGTCAACTCATACCGCGACAAAAACCTGGACCCACTGCAGTTCGCTTACCGCCACAACAGATCAACGGTGGACGCGATCTCGCTGGCCCTCCACTCCGCTCTGGACCACATGGACAACAAAATCTCATATGTCAGGCTGTTATTCATCGATTAAAGCTCGGCATTTAATACAATCATCCCCTCCAAGCTTTATATAAGGTATATGGACACACTGATCTGTTTTGTAGTCAATGCCAACTGTGTTCTGTTGTGCTGAAGCAAAGCAAGAATTGTCATTGTCCTGTCAGGGACACACGACAATAAACTCACCTGAACTTAACCAGAGCCTCAGTATTACATCCCTGTTTTTGTATTCTAGTCCCCTTGAAATAAATAAATGCCAGCATGTCATGATCCGCCACCGCTGTAACATCACCCATCTCAGTTCTCAGTTTAGTTTATTGACACTTGTACTGAGTTGTTGGGAAAATGGTTTGTCATGTGCCAACCAGTCAGTGGAAAGACAATACATGACTACAATTTGATTGTAATTTGATTATAGTCTGAAGAAGGGTGTCGACCCGAAACGTCACCCATTCCTTCCCTCCAGAGATGCTGCCTGTCCCGCTGGGTTACTCCAGCATTTTGTGTCCACCTCCTATTACAATTTTGAGCTGTCCACAGAGTACAGAGAGCAAAGTTAAAGTAAGAAATGTTGCTGCCGGAGTAGAGAGTTTAAAAAGTGGAGCATTGTAATGTGTGATTGCAGATCCACTTCTGTGACTAGGGCACAAAGAGTCGCCTGCATCTGGGATCACAATGCCTCCTGCTCTCCATGCCATAATGTCTCAGCCTGCCCAGTGTTTCTCAGGCCCTCGCGCCGTAAAGCTTTGGACTTGCACACCACGCTCTCTGTTCCTCATTACTCTCTCGGACAATTATCATTCGTGCATATGTCCGAGCCTCATTAGTACCCCCAAAACACACAAGTTTGCAGGTGGCACGACGGTAGGTGGTATTGTAGACAGTGAAGATGGTTATCAAGCATCTCATCTTGATCAGTTGGGCAAGTGGGCTGGGGAATGGCTAATGCAGTTTAACGCTAATACAATATGAAGCGTTTCATTTTGGGAAGTCAGACCAGGGCAGGATCTTCACAGCGAATGGCAGGGCCCTGGAGGGTGTCGCAGAGCAGAGGGATCTGGTAGTACAGGTACATAGTTTCATGAAAGTGTCGTCACCTGTAGATATTGTGGTCAAGAAGTCTTTCGGCACATTGACCTACATCAGTCAGGGGATTGATGAAACCATTCCTTCTCTCCAGAGATGCTGCCTGTCCCGCTGTGTTACTCCAGCATGCAGTCAAGGAGTTTCTACAGGAGTTGAGACATAACACCAGGAAGAAATTTAAGCTTTCATACAAAAGGAATTGAGTACAGGACAGGGGGACATTACATGTTACAGTTGTACTGAGGAAGACATTTGCAAAGAGGAGTGCAGAGGAAGGTTCACCAGACTGGGGTATTCAGGATGTGAAGAAAGACAAATGAAAAGTATAAAGGGGACAACTTAAAAATTCATATGGACAGGATATAGTCATGTGGGAAGTTCTCAGGACAAGGGGCACAGCTTAAGGATAAGGGAAATAAGACCGGAGTGGAAGAATTTTCACACAGAGAATCCGCTGGAACACCTGCAGAGGGTAGTTGAAGGTGTTTCATTAAGGCTATATTTAAAGAGTGAGTTGGATGTGGCCCTTTGGCTAAAGGGGAACAGAGGTTACGCGGATGTTCAAGCCCAAAGATCATATTGAAATGGCCAGGACTGAAAGGCCTACTCCAGCACCTTCAAAATACCCTATGATTCAATTTCAATGACTGAGCTGTTGGAAGAGGGTTTTAGAATCACAGAAACATATAATATAGGCGCAGGAGTAGGCCATTCGGTCCTTCGAGCCAGCACCGCCATTCAATATGATCATGGCTGATCATCCACAACCAGTTTTCCACTGTAGCAAAAGCTTCTCACTATACATTGGTACATGTGACAATAAACTAAACTAATGGTTGGGGAGGGGAGGGGATGGGATCCGCAGTGTCGCGGGAGGGGAGAGGGTGCGGAGCCGCAGTGTTGCGGACTGCGTCAGTCGCTGCGCTGCGGACGGCGAGAGTCGCAACTGCGGAGCCGGGACAGGTAGGGGGGGGGGTGGGGGAAAAACAGGTAGGGGAGAGGGAGGGGTAGGGGGGGATGAGGGGAGGGGGGACGAGGGGACGAGGTGGCGATTGCGGGGCCGTGTTCCATCATCGCCCGGAGAGAGGGGGGAGATTGGAGGCGCCCGGAGGGCGGCGGAAGCTATGACGTTGAGTCTGGAGAATTCAGACAGATTCCGGGCCTAATGCTGGGCGATGAGATAGTACGACATGGACATGCTGGGCCGAATGGCCTGTTTTCCTGCTGTAAGAGTGGACGCTGCCAACGCGGGGACTGGGCAGTTGCGGGGGAGGGGGGCGTCTGCAAACCACAGCCGCCCGATCCCGGGGTGTTTTGTGGGTCTGTAATGGAACCGCCCTCCCCTCCCTCCCACCGTCTCCGCCCCTCTATCCCCCTCCCCACCCCAGGGTGCTGCAGCGGCGGCTGTGCCAGTGGGGGATGGTCTGAGGGCGGTTGTCCGCGGGATTGTGGCCGGGTCGGCTGGAGGTGACAACAGGTGACAACGAGTGGCCGCCCCCCCCCCCCGGGCGCATTCAGCGGCAGTAGGTGAGGGAGGGGAGAGGGAGAGGTGAGGGGGAGAGGGGAGGGGAGAGGTGAGGGGGAGCGGAGGGGCAGGGGGAGAGGTGAGGGGATGGGAGGTGCGGGAAGGGGGAGGTGAGGGGATGGGAGAGGTGAGGGAGAGGAGTGGGAGGGGGGCGAGGTGAGGGGGGAGGTGAGGGGGGAGAGGTGATGGGGGCGAGGGGGAGGGAGAGGGGAGGGAGCGTGAGGGGATAGAGGGAGAGGGGGGGTGGAGGGGGAGATGAGGGAGATGGTAGAAGGGATGCGAGAAGTGAGGGGAGGGGGGAGGGGGCAGAGGGGAGGGATAGGGGAGGGGAAGAGGGGAGTGAGTGAGGTGAGGGCGCGGTGAGAGGGGATGGGAGAGGGGAGTGGTGAGGGGGAGTGGAGGTGGAGGGGAGGTGAGGGGAAGGGGAGAGGTGAGGGGAGCGATGGAGGGAGAGGTGAGGGGAAGGAGGAGGTGAGGGGCCAGTATGAGGGATGGGAGAGGTTGAGGGGGGAGGTGCGGGAGGATGAGTATGAGGGGAGGGAGAGGGGGAGGGAGGGGAGAGGTGAGGGGAAATGGAGAGGTGAGGGGAGGGAGGAGGTGCGGTGAGGGGGTGAGGGGGGGGAGTGAGAGGGGGATGGGAGTAGGGAGGTGATGGGGGTGAGGGGGGAGTGAGGTAGGGAGGCGGAGAGGTGAGGGCGAGGTGAGGGGAGAGAGGGGGAAGGAGGTGATGAGGGGGAGGGGAGGTGAGGGGGAGGGGAGAGATTGGGGAGCCGGAGAGGGGGAGAGGGATGAGGGGGGTGTGGAGAGGTGGGAGAGGAGAGCTGATGGGGAGGGGGAGGGGAGAGGCGAGGGGGAGGGGAGAGGTGAGGGAGTGCGAGGTGAGGGGGAGGGGTGTCAGTGGGGAAATCAGACTCCGCTGTGTGTGTTTGGTACCCTCACACTGGGCATCAGGATCTGCACGGAGAGATACCTTGGTGTAGGAATGGTTTGTTAAGTAGAAAAAGTGCAGTGAAGACTTACAAGGATGTTGCTGGGAATTGAGAGGATGGGTACCTTTTTTCCATTGAGTGCAGGAGGGTGAGGGATGATTTATAGATGTGTATAAAATCAGGAGCGGAATAGATAGGATAGAGGTGCAGAGTATTTTACCCTAATTAGGGGGATTCAAGAATGAGAGGACAGTTTAAGGTGAGAGGGGAAAGATATAATCAGAATCTCAAGGACATATTTTTCTCACAGAGGGTGGTGGGTGTATGGAATGAGCTGCCAGAGGCAGTACTGCGGCAAGTACTAGAACTATATTTTAAAAACCTTTGGACAGGTGCATGGATAGGAAAGTTTTAGAGGGATAAGTGCCAAACATGGGCAGGTGGGACTTGAGTAATGGGGCATTTGGCCAGTGTGGGCACATTGGGCCGAATGGCCTGTTTCCACGCTGACTCTGTAAGACTCCATGCTGACATGTAAGACTCTGTGACCAAGTGTGAAATATGAAGCCAGAGAAAGGAAAATATTTGTAAGGAGAAAGGACGGTGGCATAAATATGTGGTGATAAACAGGTTTGGGGCAGAGTGGAGGGGGGTGGGTGTGGTGGTCTCGTATGTGTTATGTTTCCGACAACTGAGAATTAATGTTCATATCAATTGGGGTTGTAACTACAGACTGAACAGAGGTGCATTTCCTCCAGTTTTGTGTGGCCCTCACTTTCGCACTGGAGGAGGTCCAGGACAGAGAGGTAGTGTGGGGAAATGGGGAGAGGAGTAAAATGGTTCGCAACTGGATGGTTCCAGACAGGCCAGACGATGCCTGGTTTCACCCGTGTAAAGGAGGGAACAGCGATTGGTAGAAGATTGAGGTATAGGAGTGGCATGGACCTCTGTCTTAACCAGAAGGACGTGCTGGGGTCTCTGGGTTGGAGTCCGAGGGAGGGGGTATCAGGGACAGGGTGTTACAACTCCTGAAAAGTACCCCCTCCATGCGCTTCCACCCCACTCTCCCACTACTCCCACCCCTCTATCCCATTTGCCAAGTCTTCTTCCAGCCATTTCTCTTCCCTTGGCCTCACATTTCACTGCTCTTCTATTCTTATTCTAGAGTCTTACAGTATGGAAACAACATTCGGCCCATCTTGCCTATGCCGACCAAGGTGCCCCATCAATACGAGTCCAATCTGCTCGTGATTGGCCCATATTCCTCTAAACCATCCTAGCCATGTACCTGTCCTAAAGTCTTGTAAACTGGAGTTATGGTGCCTGCCACAACCAATACTCCTCTGTCAGCATGTTCCATACACCCACATCCTCTGAGAGAAAAGTTGTTTCTCTTCTCAGTACCTAATCAATTCTTCCCCTTTCAACCTTAAAACCTATGCACTCTGGTCATGATTCCCTGAGTAAAAAACCTGTGAAATCGACCCTGTGTATTACTTTCCATGAGATATACATCTACTCATAAGCACCCCCTCCTCATCCTCATGATTAACGACAATCATATGCGTTCCAAGGAATAAATTCCCTAGCCTGTCTAAAAAAAAAATAAAAAAAAAAAAAAAAAAGAAAAAAAAAAAAAAAAAAAAAAAAAAAAAAAAAAAAAAAAAAAAAAAAAAAAGAAAAAAAAAACCAAAAAAAAAAAAAAAAAAAAAAAAAAAAAAAAAAAAAAAAAAAAAAACTAAAAAAAAAAACAAAAAAAAAAAAAAAACAAAAAAAAAAAAAACAGAAAAAAAAAAAACAAAAAAAAAAAAAAAAAAAAAACAACGACAACAAAAAACAAAAAAAAAAAAAAAAAAAAAAACAAAAAAAAAAAAAAAAAAAAAAAAAAAACATAAAAAAACATAAAAAAAAAAAAAAAAAAAAAGATGTTAAAAAAAAAAAAACAAAAAAAAAAAAAAAAATAAAAAACAAAAACAAGAACACCAAACAAAAAAAAAAAAAAACCAAAAAAATGCAAACCAAAAACAAAACACAAAAACACAAAAAAACAAACAAACAAAACACACAAAAAAAAAAAAAAAAGACAAACAAAGCATAAAAAAACCACACAACAAAAAAAAACAAGACACAAAAAAAACAAAACAACAAACCAAAACAACAAAAGTAAAAAAAAAACCAAAAAACAAAAAAACAAACAAAACCCAAAAAAATAAACACACACAAAACACAAAACCACCAAAAACAAAAAAACAAACCGCTAAAACAACCAAAAAAACAAAAACAAAACACCCCAACCCACCAAAACACCACCTCTTCCCTGTACTCAGGCCCTCGAGAACCCGCTGGCATCATTGATGCTAATCCTAAACTAATCTCACTTATCATTAAAAAAGTCTTTTATCTTTGATCTTTTGTTCAACTGAATTCTGCTAAGAGGCGCAGCCCCTCCCCCCACGTCAATCCTGTCGCCCTGGCACAGCCCCCTGACGGGTCCCCTCTTCCATCCCCCCCCCCCCCCCCCCCCCAAATCAGATTGCAAAGAGTCCCTTGTTCATCCAGATGTTAACGAAGAAAACAGCAGATGCATGAGATCGACGGGTTTACACAAAAAGAGCTGGAGAAACTCAGCGGGTGGGCAGCAGCATCTAGAGGAGCGAAGGGAGATAGGCCGATTTTGGGTCGTGACCTCATTCTTCAGACTGGTCAGGTAATCCAGGAAACGTGGAATAGACCTCCGTGATGTGGAGAGATAAAGAACCTGAATTGGAAAGATATGCAAAAAAGTATCGATGATAAAGCCGAACACCACCCCCACGCTCGTTCCCGCAACAACCAACTCCGACCTCCCGGGCCGCATTCAGCACTTTACAACTCCTCCCTCCTCCATTCCCTATCCGACCAACCCCCGATTCTCGGGTCCTGCGCACGCCTCCATGCCAAGTGAGCAACACCCAAGTTGGAGGAACAGCACCTCATTTTCCTGCTTGGGGAGTCAGCATCCCAGGCAGGAACATTGAATTTTCTCAAGTCCTGTAACCCATACTGTCTCCTCCCCCTCCCACCACTTCTCCCCTCAGCCTCGGGCCCTGGCATTCCCTCTATCACCACTCCGTCCCCCACCCTATCCGCACTACTTCTCATTTTCACACCACAAACAGCTTACAAAATTGGCTTGTTCCCTATTATTCCCATCGATACTTTTTCATAATCATCCATTCCATTGATCTTTATCTCTCCACATCGACCGTCTATATCTCTCTCGTTTCCCGATCCCCAGACCAGTCCGAAGAAGGGTCTCGACCCGAAAACTTCGCATATCTCCTTCGCTTCCACTTAGATGCTGCAGCACCCAACGATTTCCTTCTTCCAGCTTTTGTGTAACCCTTCTCCTCCAGAGATGCGCCTGACCGCTGAGTATCCAGCACTCTGGTTTTTTCTTTGTACAAACCAGCTTATTCCGTGTCCCCATCAGTTTTTAATATCTTCTTCTGACGAATATCTCCGTCACACTGGCAGCGTCCAGCGCACCGCC